>VXBR01000779.1:2992005-3015419 GCA_013400215.1 Cisticola juncidis
TGGTGCAGCAGGTGGAAGTTGAGGACGCTGACCCGCTTGGCGCTGCCCCGGACCCGCCGCACGATGCCGAGGTAGCAGTGGAGCAGCAGCGCGGTCTGGCCCAGCACGGCCAGGGCGAGGAGCAGGGCGGTGTAGCGAGAGCTGCCGTCCGACTGGGCAGAGCCCAGGGTCCAGAGCCCGGGCAGCAGCGGGACGGGGAGCAGGGCGAGGGCCCAGGAGAGCCCGATCATGCAGCCCGTGTGTCTCCGCTGGTAGAGGGCCTGGTACACGCTGGGCAGCTTGGTAATGAGCACGTACCTGTTGAAAGCCACCAGCAGGTGCGAGGCCAGGGAGACGGTGAGGCCGAGGCCCAGGAGCCCCCCTCGGAGCAGCCGGTACTCCGCCGAGCGCAGGGAGGAGGAGTTGGGGGGCAGCAGCCCCAGCACAGCCTCCTGGGGCATCCACAGGGCGCACACGCTCAGGTCTGCCGCACAGCCGTTCACGATGAAGGCATTGCTAGTTGTCTGCAGCTTCTTGAAGGAGAAGACTAAATAGATGACCATCACATTGGATAAAGTCCCTGAGATAGCTAAGACTGCATAGAGCAGCGACACAAAGATGCGGGTCCCGGAGGAGTCCTCCCAGAGCAGCAGCAGAGGCGAGCTAGCACTCCAGGAAGAGGCGTTGGGCATCTCGCTGAATGCAGCTCAGTTTTGACTTTGCCCTGTAAATCCCATCCTTGTCGGGGTCAGGAATTCTGCTGCAGGAGTCCTCACCAAGCACACGGGAGGCTGTGAAGCTGAGGGACTCTAAGGCAGGTTTTAGTCATACAAGCTGTGAGGTCCAGAAAATGCTGTTTGCAATAACGATCCAAAAACCAGCAGTGTCCAAGGCAGGTAGGCAGCAAGAGTCCACAGATTGTAGCTGGTGAAGGTTGGTCCATAGGGAGGCAAATGGCTGTTGGCAGACCAGAGCACGACTGAGGTTTCTGTAGCTGTGAAAACAGCAGAAGCAGCAGCACCTTGCAATCGGCAGCAGAAACGGCAGCAACTGATACAAAGCTTTGCAGTTTCTCCTGTGCCACAGTACGTACACTGTATATCATTCCAGGAAGATTCAGCCCTTCCACTCTTCATGAATTATTCAGCAGATTTTCAACTTGTTAAATGAAGGGAAAAAAAAAAAAAAAAAGCCAAACCCTATCATGCTCCAGAAATACGCCAACTACACAGTCTGACTCTTCTCCCTGCCTTACCAGTCTTCTGGGTCTAAACCATTTACAAAACTTTCATTTGAAGCAAGGTTTTAAACCAGAACCAGACCCTTCTGTCTGAAATACAGTCCCTAAACTGTAGAAATTCTTCTGCTGGATACTCACTTTTTAACAGATTTTTTTTTCTGATCTTATTTTTGTTAACAGAAAGCTCAGTATGCTTCTGCAATTTTAGTTAATTTTAGAACTGATCTATAATAACAATATACTTTTCAAATTAAATCTTTCAAACACAATAGATGCAATCCTTGTAAGAGAGTACTTATTTGAGGAAGGTGGTTCTCAATCTGAACATTTTACATCTCTTCAAAACCTCAGCCTGTCTCAACTCATAGGAAATCCTGCATTGCCACCTTGCCAGAGGTGAACACTGGTGATGGTGAGCACACAGATAACACAGAATTGGTGTGGTATTTGAATCGGTCTCACCCCAAAATTAGTTCCTGGAGAGATGAATAACAGCACCTGAGGTGGACTAAGAACTGATTGAAGAGTAGGCATTGAAAATCCATTGCCAGACAGAGAATAATTAGTCATGGGATTCTCCTAGGAGCTATTACCCTACTTTACTCAAACAAGGACAAAATGGTAACTGTCCTTAACCTGGACAAGACTTAGTAAGAAACTCAGTAAGAGAACTTACATTTATTTGAAAAGCTTTTGAGATACGGAATGCTGGTTAATTTTGTGATAAGCTTAAGAAAAAAGCAACGTGCTTTTGCAGGTAGGTTAGATATAGGCTACCAAAGCAAGCAATTGCAGCTCGTAGGGTATTATCTGTACCAGAGACCTTCATAAAGCATTTTTAGATATTAACTCCCAATGCTAACAAATGGTAATACCAAAATAATAAATTTGGAGGTAGTTATAGTAGCAGTACACATCTTTTCAAGTTAAAAAAGTTAACTTGTGTGGGTTAATGGATGTTGCAATACAGCACATCTTTTATTTGACAGAAAGGCTCATGTTAACAATTGACAGAAATATTGATCCATAGGTGGATTTGTTACAAACATGAATATGTTCACTTTTAATTAATTAGATGGCTCATGTGCTTAAGGTTAAAGACATACCTCAGTGATTTACTTGATCAGGCCCTTAATTACCATATTTTTTTTGCCTGCTGCACTTTACAGTGTAGATCTAATCAAGTGTCAAGCCTTTTGAGGCCTTTCATTGTTTAGCTGTCAGTAAAGAACAGTTATTATAGAAACTAAAATCCTCCTCTTTCTGCAGTACTGTAATTGAAAAATAGTCTCTGAATTTGTAACAAGAAATACCTCCCTAACTGAAAAGCTTCATAAAGCATACTTTAGAAGAGATGATGATCAACTGTTTCATAAGATGTTAGCCACAGAATAATATGCCCAGTAGAGACTTTTTGATTTATTTAATCCATCCACTCATGTTTTTAGACATCTTGTGGGCTACAGCTTGTTCTCTCAGAACCAGATATATTCATATTTGAAGGAACAGAAATGGCAAAGTTCAAGGACAAGTGAAAACCAGATATGAAATGAATTTCAGGCTATTTCTTAAAAGTTTCAAAGTTCTAGAACACCTTCCTAACCTTTTATGGTTCCATTTTTTTTGTTAAGAAGTTGATTGTTGCAGAATACTGGCTTATTTGTGAATAAATAAAAAAGTTGTACATAAGCTGGTATTTATGTGTTTCATCTAATAAATCAATAAAAGTCTAGAAAAAGGCCAAGGGAGAAATTGATTCCTATGTACTAGAAACCTTCTAATTAGGTGTCCTTCATGTATATTATTGACTCTGCCCATCCAGTTCACCATCCATTATTCACCCAAATGCAGTGGCAGAAGCCTTTTGTTATTTTTTTAGATCAGACTGTCACCAGATTTGGGGCAACTTGGAAAGCATCTGCTCTATTCCCAGCTTTCCCATTCCTTCAGAGTGGCTGTGAACAGTTACACACTGTCCACATCTATTGCAAGAGAGGCTAACAAGAATGTTAAGCACTAATAAATAATAATCTTGTAAAGCAACAAATTTGCTGAAAAGCAGCAACAGAGTTAAATGTTAGACCAATTTGTGACTAGTTTTAAATTGAAGGACGGACAAAAAGCTAAAGAAAGCTAAGTTGTTTGGATTCTTATGCACAATTGTTTAGATTCTTATGCACCTGCTGTTGTTGGGACCTGTTGCACATGCAAAAAAGTCAAGGTATCTTACATCTGTAACAAGGGGCCTCACCCAGGAAGGATTCCTCAGTTCAGACACAGCTTTGAAATTACTGTATTTTGAAATATAACCCCATCATCATGTTGATTAAATATCAGGCATTATAAAAAGCAAATACAAGAAGGTTGAGAGAGATTGTTAAAGAAGATTAGATTGTCATGCTAATGGTGTTTTGCAAGGTCATCCTACTTTAGTGTACATTACATGGTTTACAGGAAATAAAGTGATTTTGAAGAGTTATTTTTAATTAGAGATTAAATCATCAAAAGATCTAAGAAAAAAAACCAAGAAACAAGGAAGCTGGCTTATACAGGCATTTTATTATCAATTAGCTGTATGTATATTTATATATCTACATTTCAAAATTAATCAGTACTTTAATTAAGGAAAACTATTTATAACAAAGTACATGAGAAAATTCTTTGAGAGGTAGAATTCCCTTACCATTAATCTACAATTCATATACAGTATATTGTATATATATATATGCACACACATATGCTACTTTGTGTGTGTATATGTTACATATACACAGTTGCAAAAACATACATTATTGCATGTAAATTTTATTCAGTGATTTTGATTTTTATAGCTGCTCTCAGTATTGCTTTTTAACACTTTCAGTACAACTTTCCATAGCAATTTGTGATCCGAATCTTTTAACAAGTGATGTAGCACTTAACTTCAGTTGTAAAGCAAATGCAGAGTGCTCACAGGTCTTCAGGAACAACTGACAATCCAACTGAGTTCTATTTTCAAGTTTCTGCAGATATTGGAAAAACAAACAGGTAACAAATCTGGTTTTTGTCTTGTACAGGAGGGGCAAATCAAACCCTCACAGCTGCTTATATTCTTTTCCTTACCATGCACTCATAAGTTCTGAACATTTTCCACATGATCTTTAGTGCCTCCCTGTAACACCATTTCCTCCTAAGCCTCGTTCCTGATCGCATCTGACTGACCTGTACTTCCAGAGAGTATAGAGAATTTTTACTGTGACAAAAGCCTTCCATGATACAGGAAGCTACCTCAGCCATATGCTTAACAACAATTGTAAAGGCTTATGAAGCATCCAATTGATAGATAAAAATTTAATTTATGTCCAACATTTACTGTGTGTTGCTAAGGAAACTGTACACATACTGCCAAATGTAGGTTAAAAGCCTGCAAGTGTGCAGTGCCACCTAATTCACTGTACATTTTTACCAATCTCAGTTTCGTCTGCCTTCATTTTTGCAGCATGTATTGCATAGCAAAAGTTAACATTCTACACAGAAAACAAAACAAATCCTTTAAGACAAATTGAAAGAATGTTAATTGTACAACTGAGTCACCACATAATTTTTTTTTTTTTTGCAGTAGAAGACGTAATTACATCACATCTCAACAAATATTTTCCCTTTATTTTTCTTTCATAGCGTTTCCTTAAGAAACATTAGCAGCCAGAAGTGGAAAGCAGACTATGTACTGAGTGCTTTTAGTAGATACTGTAATAACAAATCTCTCACTAGTTAGACTTCCATCAAATTACCAGAAGACCAATTAGTAAAAAAGTAAATTACATTTTTTTGTAATTTATGTAATTTATGTAAATTACATAAATTACT
This sequence comes from Cisticola juncidis, assembly GCA_013400215.1. NCBI lineage: Eukaryota > Metazoa > Chordata > Aves > Passeriformes > Cisticolidae > Cisticola > Cisticola juncidis. The sequence continues at coordinate 2,997,071 of VXBR01000779.1, forward strand.
TAGGCTCTAAGCAATAATGATGGGCCCATAAAACAAACAAAATCTCTTGTCCATAAAAAAATGTATATCTTTGATAAACATGTACAAATTCTTTAAAATACACATTTCTGTAGCAAAGTAGACCCTAAATTAAAATATATTCTAGTTTTTACATAATTTTTATATATAGTTTACCAAAATATTCTCTTAATACATATTTTAACACTGTACACAAGTTAATAAATGTCTTAATGAAATTCATTAGAAATATATTCAAACTGTCTCAACATAAAAAATTTAAATTTGTATATAACATGGGGTAGTAATTTCCATAAATTCAACTTCAGTGCATCTGCAGTAGTCATTAACAATAAATTTCTGCCTGTTTAGAAGTCTCCTCTTGGTGTTAAGGTTTTGATACATCCTGCATTGAAGGTTCCTCCTTTTAATGAGCAGCTTCTTTTCTTCAGTTCTTCTCCACCACGAGGGACATTGATTTGAAGAACTCAGCAGGTTTCACCAAAGCAGCAAGGCTTTAGTACTGAACATACTCAGACTGAAGGGACTGTGCAGAGAAGAAAAACTGATTAAAACTCACTGCAGAGGTTTTATTTATCTATAACATGTATTTTTCACTTAAAGGTTAGAGGAAGGACAGAAAGGAGAAAAATAAACAGAGTTGGAGGGGGACTTGAATCTCTACATAGGTAAAGATTGATCAAATAGAAGAAATTAAAATCTGACTATAGTAAAGTCCATCAACTTTCTTGTATCTACACTTACTTTTCCAAACCAGTTTCCTGAGATTCCTAAAGAAAGTCTTACATGTCCTTTAAAGTACTGCTGCTACTGTAATTGAATTGTTTCCATTTATCCTGTATGAGAATCTAACTGCTACTGTAAAAGTCAGCTTACTTTAGATGTTGATTCAGATAACTATATAGGAAACGTGATGTAGCTCACTGAGGAAAGAAGCTACATCAGTAATTACAGACAGATAAATTTATGTATGATTACCAAAACCAGATGAAAATGAAACACTGCTGGTGGTTCATCTGGATTAGTAACAAGTCAGTATAATTAAGAGAACATCATAACCTGCTCTACTGTATTTATTTATATTTCTGTTTCTGCTGAAGTCTAAAGTTTTATTACAAACTGATTAATCAGCTTAGACAGTATCCAATCCTTTTACTAGCTCCTATACAAATGTGTTTAAGAAGTCATTCTGATTAAGACAGTGATGAGCTGTCCCAGATTAATGTGGTTATAAATAAATAGCAAATAAACCCCCCAAACATATTTTAAAAGTGCATCAATTCTTCTGAATTAGAGAGAACTACTGGAGACCAACATGACTCCTAAGGGCTGGACCCTCACAATCTTCTCTCCCTTTTTCCCACTATTCCTAACAAGCTATTTTAGAAAATGCTCTTTGGCACCCACAGTGAAACCTCTTAGTAGAAATGCATAATACATTTGTATATACCTTTAGTTATAATATCACACAACTACTTTCCCCCATATATTAAGACTCTGTGTATTTTCAAAATTGTCTTTTAAATGCATTTTCACATCTCAAAGATTTGAGACCATCTGGATAGTCTTCTCTAGGTAGAGAAAGTGCTGTCAGCATAGAGATTTGAATACCACTGACTAAAAAGGTCTGGTGTTAGTAAGAGGAAGGCAGAAGGAATAGCCCTTCATGAATGAGCACTTGAAATTTCTCCTCTCTTAATGATCCTCAAAGGCTTCTCATTTTCAGAAGTGTATTTTAACAACTGGAAAGATGGTCACACTTAATTAGTGCAGTATTTGAGAGGAATCCATCAAAACTGAATCCCAAGTAAAGCTGATTAATAAACACTTAAAAAATGCATGAAATATACTTATATACTCTCATACATTAGGCTACTTTAAGCTTGGACAGACGAAAGATGACCAGAAAGCCCTGTGCACTCTTAAAACCAGGAAGTGTTAGTTACAAAGAACTGAGAACACTAACCCTTCACTCAGCAGACAGCAACAACCAGGAATTCGACATCATGAGTTCAATGAGGAAAACAAGTTATAAATTTAAGATTCTGAAGTTTGAAATGTAGTTCTTAAAATTGTTAGTAATCCAAGTTACAAAAATATGGGAAAAAAATCAAGAAAACATATAAAAATCTCCCAAATATCCAGCAGCATATATTGTTTGGAAACAGGGTAGCATATTTTGGTAATTTTTGTTACTGATAGGCAGGTAGAGTTTATTTACTTTCAGATGGAGAAATATGTTTTTCAGTGTTCTCACACTCATCATAACTCTACTTTAAATCTCTGTGATGTCTTCCTAATGTCTCAGTCTTTTCTGAATAAAGGGAAATAGTTAAATCTAAACAGCATTTCTTCAGATTAATCTATGTGACTTCACATAAATTTCTGTCACTAAAAACATGGTGATAGTTGTAGCAACCGAGCTATTGTAAAGTATACAGACTCAGATTTGAGTTTGAAAAAATTAAATAGAGCAGGAGAGGCTTGTTTTGATTTTTTTGTGTTTTCAGAGAAGTAATTTGTGCTCTTAAATCTATTCACATGTCTGAAGAGATTGACTGTAAAGTTTCAAAGCCTGTAATTGTGGGGTTTTTTTTCTTTTTTCTTTTCAGTCTTTTGAGGAGTTTTCTATTTTAAAATTTACATTTGCCATGACTCAAATATGGCCTATGCTTCTGAAACCTTTATTAAAAACAAAAAACCCCAATCCATTTTCACAAGTAATTTGCTGGATTTAACAAAATCTTCTTTAACACAGAGTTACAAATAGAAGAAAAAAAAAGCCAAAGACAATTGACTGCCGAATTGCAACGATGAGAATATAAATCAGTTAATGGAGAAGAAATCTCAGTGTGTTTTCCTACAGTGGTCTCACACCACGTCAAGCTTGCCATTTTATACCCAAATATCAGACATTCAAACAAAGAATTAGAGTTTCACTGTAGTTAAGGATATCTGATGAAGTTTATGCTCTTAGATCACTTTCATGTTTCTTCTTCAAGAGGAGGCACTGAAAGCCTCCTGGAAGAGAAAATAAGCACCAAATCCTCCGAGGCACTAGAACTATTTGTAGACGTGTGACTGCAGGACCAAGTCCCCCTGAATTTGAATTCTGTTTCAGGACACAATAACCCTATGGCATTTAGGCCTCTCTGTAGGATTTGAACATGTCCTTTCCCCAGATAATTGCAAAAATGTAACTTCAGTTTTTTGAATTGTCCATCAACTCTCCCAAAACACTGTTTTAATAGGAGTGTTGCTGCAGGCAAGAACTACTGGGAATACACAAGAGCCACTAAACTAACTCAGGATGCATTAGAGAAAATGCACTCACACATGAAGTGATCCAGTGGGTCTGCTGAATTTACATCAGCAAGATGCACTGGGGTTTGTCTGGTCTTTGCAGAGCCTGTCCTATCTTCATTAATGGTAAGTTCTTACTAAGAAAAAACATGCCACAGGTAAAGATGATGTATATGAATTTTAAAACACTGCCAACACTTCTCAATTTTTTGGCAATGTTTCCATCTTGCCAGTTTCCATGACAGCTATAGAAGCAAAAGGTGACTCATCTTAAGACTACCAGTTACATATTCTCCAAAAAAAAACATTTTAAAGGGAATTTTTTGGATTTAGAACTATTGTAAGAACAAAGCAAAAATCTTACAGCAGTACCTTAAGTGGGATTACAGTTGAAGAGAGTAATTCTGCAAATTGTTATTGTGAGAGATTCTGTTTAATCAAAACATGCACTTTGTAAAATAAAGTATTTATTCTATTTTACTGGAACAGCACTTTTTCTTTTCTTTGAAAATCAACCTTTTTTTCTAGCTCATCAGCATAAACATGATAAAGTGGATTATAAGAAGGACAAAAACTATTAGAGAAAAATCCACGTCTGACAACCATAGTTATAGTCATGGTTATTTTTTATTCTTCCTTTTTGTTAAGTGGAATGTGGAACAGCAGTATTAATGCTATTTCATTGCAGAACATTGGAAAAAAAAAGATCAGTGAATAACTTCCCTTCCATACTGTGGGAAAAACTCACTAATGACTTTAGTGAACATAAACTAGAACTGAAAAACTGCTGTCCTAGCCATCTCAAAATGCTCCTGAATCACTCATGTTAACAAAGATAGACAAGAGTGACAGGTGATTTTCTAAAGTAAAAGTACTGCATGATTACAGGTGCTTACTGTGATATCTAACTCAGAGAAGGGAGATTTTGGCAATTAAGAGAAAAGAAATTAATCAGTACCATTCAAGAGTCCTTTGATGAGCTAAGGGAATAAACAAAGCACCAGGACATGTAATAGACTTCTGTCAGGTACATCACCTGATGTGCTCCAATTAGAAAGAACACAAACACTGCAACAAGCCCAGGCTGGGCTGTCACGATTTTCAAGTGATTTCAGCATCTAAAGCAGTGAAGTGGAAATGATTAAACAGAATTCTGTTTTTAAAAGAATTCTGTCAGGACTGGTAGCTTGATACTACTCCGTGTTTTGCTGATGAGCTTCAGACCACTGATAAGAGTCACCAAAAGCAAAACAGCTGCATGTCAGAGGCTGAAGTGATAAGGAAAACCCAATCTTCCTTGGTGGGTTAATTGGTCTCAGAAGAAGAGGAGAGGGGAAGGAGAAAAAAAAAAAACAAACGAACCAACCAAATAAAAAGAAAAGAGATGGTTTTCCACAGAGTTCTACATGGAAAAAAAAAATCCCAAACCAAACCAAACATCCTTCAAGGAATGCAGGACATGGGACTTAAATACAAGAAATGATGCCACTACAATCAACGGCAGGAACATTTCCCCCCCCTCTATCCCTCAGCTTCCACTGCATTACAGTCAAAGAAAATAAAAGAAGCTATGTATTTATAAGCAGGATAGCACTGAGTAGCAGCTTTCTGGACCAGAAAGATTTAAAAAAAACCACAAGAACTTGAACACTTTCCAAAGGGAATTTTGAGAAGCAAGTTGAGATGAGTAGTATGAGATATCTCCACAAGAAGAAAATAAGATAACAAAGGGCTATAACACTGACAAAATAAAGAGATATAGAAAGTTTCATGTTAAAAGTGAAATAGTTTTAAGCATAACTGGTCAATCAGTGGGACTGATCTTTCAGGAAAATTATGCTGTCCTCAAAATAAATCATCTGTATTTGCCAGTGAGCTGCTCACTACCAGTCAAAGCATTCAGAGATTAAATGACTGAAAAACCTTCTCTTGTCTTAAACCTTAGGACACCCCAGTAACTGCACTCAGTCCATCGTGCATAAAATGGGTAACAATTTAGTGCACTCCTCTGTGGCTGGGAGAGATGCACAGGGCTACAGGGTATATTTAGAAGCAAAAGCTTCTAAATTTTCTTCTTCTAACTAAAAATTAATCAGGACATATTTGAAAAACATTCCAAACAGGAACACTTTTTAGCCATTAAATTCTACCTATGGTGAATGATGTCAGCTTATTTTCATGACTAAGTCATATTACAGTTACAAGGAGTTTCTTCCCCTTAGTGTGCCGCATGTACATTTACATGCATATACTTCATGCATAACATATAGCTGTAAATAAAATATGGAAAAAACCTCTAAAAATGCTGCCAGCAGCATAGAATTTACAAAAGACACTACTGAAAAGAATGGGAATGGGCTGATTCTCCAAAGAATTATTGTTCAATACATTAAATATGAGACAGTACTGAAAGTGAGACATTAAAAAAAAATCCAGTCAGTTGATTTACCATTTATTATTCAGATGAGTGATTGCTCTCACCCACTGTTGGTATACTGACTTTCAGTTCCAGTATACTCAAAAGGAAGAGAGGACTGAAGTCCTGAGGACTGAATTTCTGTAAGCATGTTGGATTAAAGACTGGGAATACCTAAAAAGGATTACTTTCCAAAGCAATCAGAATGCGTGAAAAAAATCAAAGACTCATCTCAGACAAACATTCCTAGCTTGCTACACAGCTTTTCACCTCTCCCCTCATCTCTATGCCTGAAGAAACTAAATAATTAGTTAAACAACAACAGTCCTCTTGTTCTGAAACTTGTTGCATCATAGAAAAATTGTTATGGTTTCTATATCCCACTTGAAAAGTCTCAATTATCTATCATTTATTACACTACCATGTAGCAGGGAAAAATAGAGTCAAAGAGATGAAGATGTGACAATGTTCAAGAGCTCCCTTGCAAACAAGTTACTGCTGATGTCTAATGTAAAGTTTAAACTCAATTTTAAACTCAAAGAAGAGCAGTGATTCTAAGATCATGGAGTATCAGCATTTACTTCCAGATAAACTGCAGTGGATAAGAAGCTAGTTTTTTTTAAACAAGGAGTCTGAAAGCATCAAGTATTCCAAAGAGCCCCTGGAGATCAAGCAGATCGTACCACAGCAGGGAGAACCCACTGAGTTAGAGAATACAGAACCCCGTTCCCTCAACTGACTTCAATGTTGTGTTTGTACAGATTAGGTTTCACTCACACATGCAATTTAATTCACAATGGAACAATGAGATTTTATTTCCTACTATCATCTATCCTCAGAAATAGCAATTCATCCTCCCAAGCTACAAAGATGTGACTTCTGAAGAGTGAGTGGTGCCACACTAACCACACTAACAGGAGGATAGCTCCTCCACTTGTGCAGGAAGAAGAGAACACAGCCCATGAATGACCCTTCTCAGGACATCCTAGTTACATGCACTGTATGTTATTAGCTGTTTTAAGAGAGACTCACCACACTCAAAACCACTAGCAGGTATAACACCAGAACTTTCTTTATACTGAAACGATTTATCAGTGGTAAGGAAACAGAAGAGTGATGTGCAATACTCTGAAGTTAATTTTACAGAAAGCTCATTTTATTTCCACCCAGTAAAAAAAAAATTCTAAGTGTCAGAACTAGTCAAGAGAGGCTGAAAGGCTCCCTTAATCATAGGCAAAATTTATTAGAAACAGTGTACTATTTTTTGTAATTAGTAGGCCATCAAATCCTTGGAAACCAGTTTTTTTTAATTGGTTTTAGATTTATAGTAGTAGATATGATTATTTTTTCCCCTAGAATAGATGAAGCTATTTCTGATTTCATAAATGAAGTTTCTCTAGTCTCTCTTCTCTGCATTGTGGATAGAAACACTTCCAAGTTGCACTAGTTTATCTGTACATCCTCTTTATACAGTTTCTTTTACACAGAAAAAGAGCACAAAATAAGCCCAAGGCACCAAGGTTGTTGAGGAATGAAAGCTGCAATGTGAGACCATTAGAAATATCTTGCTTATAGTACTTTCCACATTTGGTGTTACAAAAGGAGTGGGTTTCAAGTCAAGAGCACTAATTGTTCAAACAAGCCCTATCTTTAAGGTTGTTCTGCCTTCTGTTTACATTCTTTGAATGATACATTCAAAGGCTTCTTAAAATCTGTTACTGCACAAAGATGAAGACACAATTAACTTACAGACTGTGTTATGGATAATTTGAAATGAAATCTAAAGGGTAAGAAAGCCCATAAAAAAAGTTATCAGAAAAGATGTAAAGTTCAGGCACAATTTATCTTCATGAAGCTTCCATGTAATAGATGCTTAGAAGAGATAGAAAAAAAGCAGCTGAAATGATAGGTAACAGACAAAGGTGCTGTTCAGAAACATTAGAGGAAGCTGGAGAATTATGCTGAGTTAAGATTTTTTTTTGCAACTCTTTTGCTCACAAAGGCAAAGAAGAAAAGCATCAGTGAGGTGCCTGGAAGAGCTGCTGTGAGTGACTTACAGGCATGGACTGTGGTATGGTGCTGGAGGAGCTGTAAGGCCCATAAGGGAAGGCTGGCGCGTACTCGTCTGCCATGGCGCTGTGAAAGCTGCTTGGGCTGCTCAGGCTGTTGCCACTACTGCTGTTTCTGTTGTATAAGTTGTTGTTCAGTTCATGGTTTTTTCTGTGTGGCAGCTGCAAGCTGCTATTCAGGTGACTGGAGATATGGCTTACAGACAAACCTGTCCTAGAGGACAGTGATGTCATTTTGCTCTCATCAGCATCTGAAGCAGCATACAGGTTCCCTAGAGAACTGGCTAGTCTGGAGTTTATGGAAACGCTGAATGGAAAACACATGCAGGGAAAAAAATATTCACAAGGTATGTAGAGATACAGACAAAAATGTAACAGACAATTAGAACACATTAGGTGAATAACACAGACCATTCTGAAATAATCTGTGTTTGCACACAGGTTCATTTTCTAGCTCCTAAGTAACAAAAAGCAGAATTCTTTGTAAGGATTTTGCAAGTTTTGCTTATTCAGGCACTACACCTTGGCCAGCTTTCACCTCTTGTCAAACCATACATGCATGCAGCAGATGGTGTTAAAAGGTTATGGCAGTATCTGATTTACACTGGATTACTTTGTGTACATGGAACAGTTTCAGACTTCCTCCCCTGTTTCCTGCAGCCAGTTTTGTGATACAAGCCTTCAAGTAACCAAGAAGTAATATGACAAAATTTGAGACTGGGTGTAGGGTGTCCTGAGATATCTCAAGCTGATTACTCTGTTCAGGCAACTATTTGTGCACACAGTTATTAAAAATGCATCGGTCATTAAGACTATCATTTAATATATATAATTACTTAGGACAATAGTAATAATGGAGCTAAATAGTAATAAACCAAGGGTTCATTAAAAATTAATCATCACTCAGTATTTTGAAAGTAATAGTATGTAGAGTTGTGGGAATATCTGCAAAACATCTATGAACTGCGTGAAAGAAACCTTAACAACCCAGCGTACTGCTTCTGGTGACATAATCTCAATAAAACTCTCAGACCAGTAGGATAGATTTTGGGTTTTGCTTGTTTTTTAAATCTGTAGGCTATTGAAGTTTGGCTAGTGGAACAGCAAATCACTGTAAGTAAATTTAAATCCTCTTATAGCCAGAACAGCAAGAGCTTCATGTACTGACAGCCACTGTAGGATACTCTAAGCATTTGTACCAAATGAGAAGAAGAAAAAAAAACCTTTTAAGATTAGAGCCTGAGGACATGGAAAGTCTGCTTATTCTTTCTGCAGATGGTGAAGTAACTGCTACCACTCTGGAGGCCTTCAGAGGAGATATAGATCCTTCTGTGCTACCTGAAGTATTCAGTCTAAAAAGAGTACAGAGTTCCAGTGAGAAGCAAGATTTCATAATGAAAATATACATCTCCAACACATATAGTCTTTCAGTACATAGGCTAGTATTTTAAAAAGGGTGAATTCCCAAGTCTGAGAACTCAACACCAAAAACTCAAGTTAATAAATAAACATATTTTTTATAAAACTTCCCAGATATTCACTCCAAGTATTTCCCCTGCTGCACCTTATTAAAAAGTTACAGGCTACTTTTCACCTTGATAATTTATGAAGGCCAAGTGCCCATTTTTTATAGATTTATTGCAAATTTTATCATAAATTTTAGAACTCTAAATGTAAATTTGATTAAGAGTACTTTTTGAGCTTATAGAGCAAGTATGAGTAGAAAAACCCAAAATTGTAGCTTTCATAAGGTCAGCAGCATTTCTAAATAAAAATTTTCACAGCGTTGCATAGAATATGCAGCTCTTTCTTGGCTGGGATTCTTAATAACAAAATTCTTCATGTGTTGACAATGAGCTGTATGATGTTACACTGGACTACTCAATTTGTTACTGTTATGGCTGTCCACTTAAATTAATTTAAAAAATTAATTTCTCTAACCCTAGATCAGGGGATACAACAATCAGACCTTAAAGGATGAAAATACTTGGGTACTTCAACTACAAGCACAGAAGAAAAATGACATTGAGCAGCTTTAATTACACACCAAGAAAGGGTAAAACATTCATTTCCAATGCCAGCCATCGGGAGAAATCCAATTCAAAAAATCAAAACTGAAACAAATGTGCTCTTTTCAGTATTAATGCCAGATAATGATAGAAATGTTGTCTTACATACTGTATTTTAGATTCAATGGGGTAAGGCATGCAATTTGCAGATGTTTAAAAAGGTTTGCTACTTGCCTGTGCTCAGAAGTCTGAAATAGTGATCACATCAGTTCATTAGCAATGTTCCAAAACACTGAAAATTAAGACCCTAATCAAGTGATATAGATTTAGAACTAGAATTTTAAGTCAGTACCTGAAAGGTTGTGAAATGGACCTGGTGTGCAGTTTCATGTCTTGCAGCCTAAAGAAACAAAAGCAGCAATCTTTATCCAAGGATAAAAATCCTTTCCCCTCTGCCAAATCATATCTGTGTGTCTCAGGTTGGCTTCAAATATAAAAATAAGAGAATTATTGACAATCAGTGTTTTGTTTTACAGTTAGAGAACAGACAGTTACTTCAGGTTTAATTTCAAAGTGCACATTTTTACTGGTTCAGAAAAAATCTAAATTTCTATAAGGAGAACAGAAAAGTAATTATAGAAAGACAACTAAGTTAGATTAAGAATATTTTGTTCAAGTCATAAGTTATAAAATACTAGATATAAGTTTGAAAGTTTTGAAGTACTTTTTACATTATCTTTTACTGCTATACAGTTAGAAGGCATCTCTAAACAGAGAGACAGAGAGCAAAAAAGGAAAGAAGAACAAGATTAACAAACCAAATCTGCAACTAATAGATGCATACCTGGAGAAGTTTCCACCACAGAAGGTGGCACAGGTAGTACCACTGCCTTAAACAAGATCATGAACTTGCCACACAGATCTGATAGCATGGACTGAATTTAAAACAGACTGGAATTACCTCAGAGCTCCAGTTGTAAGGGAACAAGGCTGTCTCCGACTTTTTAAGGCATTCAGCTTATCTCCCTGTGTCATCCCATTCTGAGCTTCCACATCTTTGTCTTCAGAATCATTCTGGGAGACAAAAGTATGCAAGTGAGGGAATCTATCAAATCCTAGGAGCAGGGCAGCACTGAGCATCTCCTTCACAAAGAGGAGAATCCAGAAGGCTGAACCACTGTCTCCTGCAGACATGGCACTGCCCTTTGCATACTTCTGCTACATGAAATGTGCCTCTGTACAAACACTCACAAAGGGCTTCTGCAGAACCTCACCTAAAAGTCAATTCACAAAGCTCAAGCCCAATGCCATCATTTATTTACTTCAAAGAAGTCTGTTGGACATTTATACACACCTGCATTATTAGTTCAAATTTTGGAATAAGCAGATTTTTTGTTTCCTGGAGGAAAGCTGACTTTATGCTTTCCTTCATTCTCAAGAAAACAAAATCCTGAGAGAATTACTTGAAATAATGTTAACCTTTTGAAGCTTGAAAAATTACCTGTAACAGTTTTAAATATTATTTGATCTTGTTTATTTTTCAAGTGGAGATTTAATTATGACCTATAAAAAGGTTAATCTGAGAAAATCAAATACTAATACAATTGTGAGAGTAAAAAAGACAAAAATCTAGCAGTTATCTATAGCTAGTTACTAAAAGCTCAGCTTCAGTCTGGAATTTTTCCTAAGAACACTCACCTCCTTGCACTGATCCAAGTCTTGTGCGTTATTCAGACTGTCACTGATGGAAATGTCATTCAGGCCACAAAGAACTCTGTTAATGCTTCCATCAACTCCTCGCTGTTTCTGCTTTGATCGGATGAGATCTCCCTCCCGCCATAACATTGCTTGCTTCCTTCAGGATACAAAGCCAAAGCCACTCAGATCAACCAATTTGCATACATATAAAAAACCTTATGAAAACATGCCATGCTTACAGATTGCCAACATTTGAATCTTCTATACATCGTTATCTCAAAAAAAAATACATGTCTATCACAAAAAATTTTAAAACCTCAATACTTAACAAGAACATCAACACACCCTCCAGAATCACCACATCATTCTGTAATCGTCACAGTACTCAATTTACAGTATTTACACACAGTATCTAGCAGAGCTGATGAGTTATCTTTTTCCTACTTGTAGTGGATTTTCTAAAGTGTTTTGTCCCATAAAAGTGAAAATGCCCCCAAGTAAGCATCATCATGCCATCAACCACTACAACAGTAAATGCACAACACAGAAACCACTATGACATTAAACTTTTTGTCTACATCACTGCCATTCATTTCCAGTCAGGATCAAATCTGAAGCTAAACTAAAACCATACATTTTTGGGCTACAACCACTAGCTCCAAATGAGCAATGTTTCCTACATCATGCTGAGGAATCTGAAGGAGATCATAAGCTTTCTACCAAGTACTTATTTAATCTTCAGTTACAATGAAGAAAAGCCATACAAATGATATATTAAGTGCCACAGATGGTATATAAACTATTGAAAGACTATTCTTTCGATGCAAATATTTCATATCTCCTATTTATTGATTTAATCTTTTGTCCACATCTGTCCACTTCCAATACATTTGTCTAACTCCTGAATTCCCCAGAACAGAAACATGCAGTTTTGGGGCCTTCCTCTTTAAGGAGACAAAATGCACAGAACTCCAGAGAAGCTGACTGCTTCTGAGTAACTCAGATTTCAATCCCCTATTAAAACTAACCTTTAAAATATTGAACAGGCAATGACTTACAAATGTCGGTAGAAAAATTAGATCCTATAAACAGTGCAAGATGGATAGGGATGGGGAGGAGCAAAGAAGGTGTATAATATATGTACATACTCTTCCAAGAAGTGTTGCTGGGGTCCTATAATAGAGCCTGGGCGACATATTCGTATCCAAGCAATGGCTTCAGCGTGTGTGAACCTGTAGTGCTTCATTATGTAACAGGCAATCAGCGTTCCTGTTCTCCCCAGGCCAGCTAGAGACACAAGCATCAACAGCCACATGTGAAGGGATGAGCATTCCAGAGTCATCAAATAAAAGTATGGGATGTAAGAAAACTTCCATGCAATGTTATTCACCATATTTGAAGAAATGATTTCTGACTAAGGGTCCCATTTATCACATAATTCAATTTGAATATTGTAGATGCAGGGACAAATCTTTCATACTTAGGAAAAGTTAATGTTTAAAAGAACACCTGCAACAGCAATCACTCATGGCACTTGAAAAATTCTACCCAAACTTTGCTTAAAAAAAGGCCAATATTTTTTTAAAAACCATGATCAAGCTGGATATCAATTTTATATTTATAATGCCAGCAAAAAAACATAATCAAAACACCTTTGAGAGGCCAACACAAGTATCTAAAAAACATGGTTAAAATATATGTCACATCTCAACAGTGCAAGTCAGTGGGGGTTTTTTTTATTAATCAGTTTTGTTGTGAAACCAGCACATAAAACTATTCACTGCTGTCTGTATAAACAGCAATGACTGTTGACCGCTGTATAATTTTAGATATCCATAGATAAAAAAAAATTAACCCATTGCCCAACAAATGCCAAACTAATCCTGTTTTTAAGAGGACAGAGACACAGGAAAAATTAGTTTTTACTATCAGTAAAATCTCAAACTACAGAGTGAGAATTAATCTCTTTCTAGCTCTGTGTCTCATCTACTAGTAAAATGTTTCCCCATTTAAATCTTATTTCCCACAAATACAGTATTTGCAATTTACAGTCTCACAGTAGCCTCCTATTGTTTAGGCACCAACAATTATCCAAATGGAAACTCTCCAAGCAGCCACACACCTCTGCTGACAATTCTACACACAAGTGCAAGCTCTTTGCATTTAACCAATAACTAACTCTGATTGTTTTGGAAGAGAAGGTGATATAGGTGGGATGAAGGTAGAAGTTCACACATAGTGAGGTTCCATAATTGTAGCTTGGAAGACAAGCTCTGAAGACTTATTTAAAAGGTGAAGTATTGATTTCAGTTCTTCCCTCCAATGTTCTGCTGAAGTACAAACTTTCCATCACAATCTTTTGTAATTATCTGTTCTATCTCATCTGAGACAAGCAGTTTCTCGTGTAATAGCTGTGCTCAGAAACAACTCTGCATGAGTTAGGCCTGAGTTAACTGTTGATTTAACACTGTAGGGAATTATTTAGGCTGGTGTAAAAACTAAAAAGAACAAGATTGTGCATTTGCTTACTAAATGGTCAGACAGAAGACCAAAAATAGTTCAGTGTAGAAAGTACATCTTTAACTGCTGAGTATGTTATATTCTTTATAGGAATATATAGTTAAGTCTGGAGAATAACTTACTAACCACCTCCTGCTAACCAATAGTTTATACTCTTATTTAGCCAATTAGTGGATCTCCAGCTTATCAATGCCAGAACTTCTGGGTTCTAGCAACAGTAACAACTTGTTGGCAAATGAACCTATTTATCTTTGATATGCATATTATTGTTCATGGGAAAATTATGAATAGTATTATTCTTGCTTCTGATCAGGCAAGACATTCATCTCCACAATGTCCTTACACAGCTCTAAACATAAATCAAGCTGAACTCTTAAAAGCCTTTGTTAATCTCTCTTGACTAAGCATGTTTTGTGCATTTTCTGGCTGGTTTGCTGAATTAGGCTGGTTTGAAATGCTGGCATCACAATAACTCACATCAGCTTGAAATGTGGAATTCATACTCCACAGAAAAATGTAGAACAGTCAAAAAGCACAAAGAAAACCTTTTCGTGTTCTGCATTTCCTAGCCAATTATCATAATGCTGTGAAAGCATAATGCAAAAAAGAAACTTGCATCAACTAAATCTCAAGTTTTCAAGTCATACTAAAAAACCCCCACAAAACAATGAACAACAGATTATCAGTTCCAGCAAGTAACAGTGTAGGATGTAAGGACTTCATATACACAGGAAAATAACAAATATTTGGCATATATTTAGTCAAGCACTATAAAGCATTATTACTCTCACAATCTGAAAGTGTTCTTAAACGCTGTATTTCTGGGAAAAACTCTAGGGATTTCTATTTATTTTGAATTTTAGTCTGACAAATGAATAGGTGCACGTACCTTTACAATGTACTGCAATGGCACCATCAGCATTTTCACAGATGTTCAGGAACCTCTGCACTATGCTGTCACTTGGTGTGCTGCCATCGATGAAGAACAGATCATAATGTTCAAAACCAGCATCAGTAAAGCGTTTTGCCTCATAAATCTTTTTGTTTAGTCTTATGATTGATGTGACGTTATGCTTCTTGAAATAGGGAAAGTAGGCTTCAGGTGCATGAAGAGGATAACCTATAAAAAAATAAAGCCACAATCATTTAATCATTTAATGATTAGGTTCATGAAGGCCAAAATCCCACTAATCAAAATTGCCCCCAAAATTTTTTGAATGATAAACATGCTAATACTAAAAATGCTTTAATACTTTATTCAAAATAGATATGTTAAGTAATAAAATAAATTGTCAAAAACGTTCATTAAGATCACTTTTATTATAAAGTGTATTAGAAGATAAAAAGTCTACATGAACCACTGTACTGTCTCTCTATAAGGTCCCATCCTCTCTGAAAAGGATTTATATAGAAAGCTGGGGACATACAAGAATTCAGCATTTCACAACGGCTGTTTATCTAGAGCCAAGCTGCATATCAAAGATTAAAAGCATGCTTGAAGAGGAAACACTGTTTATAAAGAAAATACATTGCTCCTCTACATTATGGGCAAGAGAAACAGTCCCAGGATAAACTGCAGTACCAAAATTATTCCTGTCCTACTGGGAAGTAAGGGAGCTTCACTGCCTTGACTCTCAGTTGAGAGACAAAAGGATCCTCTCAACCACAAGACAGCTGTGCAGGACAAGTCATACACGCATCAGTAAATGCAATTCGAGTCACAACATAATGGGAAAAATGTAGCTTTGTAATGTGTACTCACAATCACCTGGGGAAGGGTTATTTATAGTTTCATAACTGGCTTTTAAGTGTGTTAATTTAATAATTTTCAGTTATACACATTATAAATAAAACACAGATTTTCCAAATTCCATGGAACAATTAAAAAGTGAATTTAGAAAAAACTCTGCAAGAAAGGGCTGCAACAATGATTGGAGAAGAAACCCAAAGCAAGCAAAATATTTTCTTTTTGGATTTTGTTTGAATTTTCAGTGGACACTATGTAAGTGGCAGCAGTCCAGTCATGAAAGAAACATGAGAGAGCAGGAGAAGGGGATGGGGAGGGAAGGCAGACACTAAGAAATGCTCACATAAACAGCAGGCCATGGCACAAATAATATAGTCAAATTCGGGAAAACCCCAATGGTAGTATTTAAATGATTGATTTTTATTTTAGCTGGACCAAATCTCTACTTACCCTCTGTCAATCAAGCAATCAACTTTCTCTTTTTATTTTTTCACTCCACTAGAATCACATTCCCTATGTTCTTCACGTTATCCCAAGCATCATCAGCAGGAAAGACAAGCTTCTTTTAAAAATCTTTCCTGGTCTGTGTCACAAAACTCTAACACAGTCTTGTGGGTTTGATGCAACTCACCTTTAATTCTGCACAATTACTGTATCATGTGTCAGGTTGCAGGAGAACAGAAAGCCACCTGAGTCTCTCAGGCACTTTGTCACACGATGAAAAGTCACTGACTGTTAGGAGCACTGAAATTCTTCTGGCAAAGAAGAATTCCAAAACTTCTGGAATTAAACTCTATGAGCGTATATAAAAGGCTCACTGGATGATTATTTCTGAAGATTTAAACTGATCTATAACCCTCTATTATCTTCTGCTCGTTTGCCTGAATGGTTTTACATGCTGGAAAAATAAGATCATAGCACAGCATTAAAACATACACCATACCATTTTCAAGTTTGCTTTTCGGGTGTGGTCCACTAAAAGCCAAAAATTTTCCTGGAATAATCCAGTTGAAGTCACCATTTTCCACTCGCTACAAAAATTTCAGGAGAGAAAAACATTTTAATATCTGTATATACAAGGTAAAAAAAATTACTCAAGATTTTATTTTAGTCTTTACTATGTTCTTGTTGCATTAAAATGAAACACTTCAAGTGTAATTAGCTAGCTTAACTATATGGAGCAAATTAATCATAAGCTGATTCTTAGATCTATCTTGGTACAATTAAATGTAAACAAAATTTGCTTTAGTTTTCCAATAAAAGCAGAAAGATCCTTTATGTAAGATATTTCTCCTTGAGAAGGTTCAGTGTTTTAGGGCACCTATTAACAACACTAACAAACACCAACATTCTTCTATGTTTTAACCAAAAATTATGGAAAAGTGCTTCCTCGTGAAGCACTACCAAAAACCCCAATTCACAGAAAACAAATTAAAAACAAATTAGCTTTCAAAACAATTAGCCTTTCCCTGTAGAAACTGAAATTTACATATTGGCATAAGCTCTGATGAGCCAGTAATCACAGAAGAAAAGTGTAAATTAAATAAAGAGACTAGATCTTAATAAATTTTCAAACTATGACATTTTGCATTTCTTGCTCACTTTTAAATGAAAACCTAAGAAGGCTCTTCAAATTCTGTCACTGATGAAAATGAAAGCTTCTTTGGAAATAGATAACATGAGCTGTAGTTCTAAACTGCCTTCTTTTCTTTCTTTAATTGAAGACTGCTCATTCTTTGGCAATGCAGTTATTCTCAGCATGACTTTTGAGGACACAGCACTTGGTTCAGCTGCATTATTAAGCTTGTGTTTTTTGCTCTCAGCTCATCAGAACATCCTAATGAGTGAACGGTTCTGATAATGGACATCTCTGTAATCAATTCAGCAACTGTTTGCTCAGCTGAGCCCATTAGGCTTGCCCCCAATGTCCCTGCACCATGGAAGCTCCTGGAAGGTACCCAGGTTGCATAAGGACTAGAGAACCAACCTCAGTGCCAAGCCAAGACCCTGCCCCCACTGGAACCACAGCCTGACTTCTCAGCACTGCAGCACCCCTACTGCCTTTAGGGAGGAAGTCCTGTTCAGGAACTGAAAAATATTTCTATATTTGTATCACCAATTTTATTTGTGGATTATGTTTTTTATAGTTACAGGAGTCAGGGTGAATAATTTCAATTTTTATCAATATTTTATCAATATGGACTACAGGTATCTCTGTAAATGTGTGTGTATATATATATATATATATATGCTCGACACTACATGCAAACATCATCATTACTAAAAAACCCAATCAGTAATTTACTTCCAGTCCAACAAAAGGGGAATTAGCTGCCTTGATAACATAGTATGATGCAAGAACTATAAACATGAAGTAAAATTTCCTTTCAGCCTGCTCCATTTAAGTTGTATGCAACTTTTTCTACATAACCACACATTTGAAGACCCTAACATTGCAAAAACCTGTAACATTTAAAGTTTTTGAAATATAGCACGGGACATAACTAAACACAAAGCTGACCACAATGTGTGAAGGAAAAAAAAAAAAAAAAAAAAAAAAAAAAAAAAA
>VXBR01000779.1:3015444-3039981 GCA_013400215.1 Cisticola juncidis
AAGACATACCAAAAATGGACAAAAAATTAAAGATGATTCCAAATTCTTGTTTCTTAAACTCAGCAAACAGCATACTATAAACATCATTTACATGTATGTACTTTTCACACTCTAAAAGAATGTTAAGCCTTAAACAAGATAATGGGATAGCTTTAGTCAATTATTTTAAGACTTTTTCAAGCAGACTAATGCCTACTATACATACTATTCCAAACTACCATTTGTTTTTAGAACATGTTTTTCTTTTTGTACATAGAGTAAGCAAAAACCAACAATTTCATGTTTAAAATTTTAGATCCTGTTCATTTAATTTTGGTAATTCTGCAAAGTCTATACCATTTTTTAAACCTAATCATTATGGAACATTGCAGGATACAAAAATCCTCCTACAAATGCTTTCAAGTTTAGTGAAATAGGCAGATTTGTGTTACAGACTGCCTACTGCAGACATCTACTGTATAGATGTGCTGTCAATTAACTTTTTCCATTGTTTATTCCTCTTCTGACTTCACTTTCTTGAACATTTATGAAGCATTTCAGTATGTACCTGAAATACATACAGCTATAGGAATTGCTTTTAATATGGAGATTTTCAAACTTAGCAACTTTATTCTCATTACTTCCAGGTTTTCTGAAAATTGCAATACAAGGAAAGAATATGAGAAGAATGCTTGTTACAGTAAAATAACACAAGTTTAAAAAGAGCTAAATTTATATTCAAGTATTAAGTACACCCCTACAAGTACAGGAATTTATAGATGTTGCAAAGACAATATCCAATAAACTAAATGATTGTCACTGACTTCAGTGAAAACTCTTTGCCTTCCTTGGAGTGAGACCTGGAAGACAAAGACCACACAACCCTCTTGGACCAGATTTGTGTACACCTTTCTGTGCCTGAGAGCTCCTCTGCACTCAGCCCAGCCCACAGTACAGCATGGAATATTCTAAAGCTTCTCTAAAGCAATGTAGCTGGAGATGACTTTCTACTACCAGCTGATAAAGGTGTGCATGTTACAAAGTCCTAGAAGCGTCTAGAGCCAACCACAGTATCTATACCTAGGTTGTACGAAAGTTGGCAGAACAGTGAATGATATCTGTTAGCTTTCTGGGACTTCATTAGGGAAATACTTTGGATGTATTTCCTTTATTAGAATTCCACATAATGCATCCTTACTGAAAAAGAACCTCCAAATCTGCTTAATGTATGTGGCTATAAAAAGCTGGTCATATGTTTGGGACTTATAGGAACGGAAGGAGAAGCGAACAAGTGCTGAAAGAAAACATATTCTGTGGGTCAGCTGAGAGACCTTGGATCCTGTCCTGGGAGAAGGTTGGGAAAGCATGAGAGAGGTCCCAGAAGTCAGAAAAGCTACAAGGAAGCAGTAGATTTATGATACGATGCACTGAAATGGCAAGGACAGTAATCCTGCATGTTCTTCACAAAGAGCAGACAGGTTTCCATGTACATACCTTACATATGAACACTGGGTTTTACTTGAATTAAAACGTGTTTCCAGTATGTTTTAAGTTGGGGGATACTGTATACTCTTATTTTAGGTAGCCCAAACACATTCAACGCATTATTAAATGTACAAACCTCATAGTGTTCATATTCATCCACATCAAATGTCTTAAAGTCAAAAAATCCATGCTGCACGGCCTAAAAGGCAACAAGGTGTCAGTTTACACTGAAATACAATATATAACCCCTTTTTATAATATTTTTTGAGCAAAACGAAATCCCTAAATGTTTGTGGTTATGGCTAATTGAAGCTTTTACATTAAGACAATGTTACATTTCGCACAGAAATAAAACACAGACAACAAAAACTCCAACAATGTCACTGGAACATGTTAGGCTCATTACTTCCCCCCCAAAGACATGAGGATGGGACACAAGGTTGTTGCATATCACTTAAATCGTAACATTGATTCTCCACAGCCCACCACGTGGGGTTTTTTCTGTAAGGCAGATGACAAGTTAAAAAGCAATTCCCTTTTTGTCATACACTCATTTAATGATTCCTGTACTAAATGTATTTTCATGCAGTTGGATGTAATAAAACATTGAACACTGAGAGCTTATTGATTTTCTGCACTTAGTATGATACTCTGGTTCTACCACCATAATACCAAGGCAACATGGCATGGACACAATGCAGTGCCATGTAGCATCTCTATTTTATTATTTCTTTTAATACTCGTTTCACAGGTAGAATGAAGTCCACTGGACCACATGAGACAGTATTTATTACAGGACTGAAAGAAGTTTTGTGTTTGATTAGTGTACTGTTATTAATTATGCCACTTTCGTACTAAAAGTTTGTATATAATAACCATATTGAAAACAAGTCTATGAATATGAAATTCATAACCAATATTTATTCCAAATTGGTGGAAGACATTTCTGCAGCATCTATTTACACTGAGCCTATTGCATTCTGAGAAATATAGATACTGCACAACATTCCAGAATTAATGTGTGATAAGAACCCATCACAGGTTTGTGATTCAACCCAATAATCCTCAGACTGCCATTATTTGCTACGTATTTCTAGGACAAATGAAAAACAGCTTTGTTATAAACAACATAGGCTCAGCAAATGGACCTGTAATGAAACCTAAGGTACTGAGAGGTTTTTCTGAAGAGCTGATTTTGAAAAATGTATTTCATTGAAGCATGGCTGGCTGGCTGCACTCCAGAACCTGCAGGACCCCTGAATTACATGTATATGACATATACACGTACAAACACCAAATTTATCCAAGTAAACCAAGAGTACTTTCAATTAAGGTATACATTTTCTGCCCAAAGTGTTTTAACCTCTGGGAGCTAGACAAAAATGTAATAATAAATTTTATGAGAACAAAGGAAGAAAAGCTGATTCTCACCGTCCTTTTGATGCATTAGCTGCAGATAAATTACAGTGACTGCACTGACTACTTCAGATCTTCAGGATCCGTAGAATGCCTCACAAATTACAGTCTTGCTGGGAACTGACAGCTCCTTTCCCACCCCCACAGAACTAAAAATATTAAGCTTGATCTCTCTTTTTCCAATTTTTAAAAAATACATGTTTTTCCATGCTTTTAAGAATTGCAAGTGGTCTATAAAGTGTCTGTACAGAATTGTTCCTGTAGCTTGCTCTCTTCATCAAGACCAATGGGATATGAACAAAATTTACAGGTGCCCAATTAAGAACTGATGGAAATTTTTTATAAAACACAGTACTGGAGCTTAGTATTTCAGGACTACTTAAAATGACACATCAAACCACTAGGAAGACACATTACTTTTCATTGGTTGAAAACAATTTTGAAAAGATAAGTGTCAAACACTGAACCAAGTGTTTTGGGGAAAGCTAGGGCCAAGTACCTGCAAAAACAGTTCTGATTAAATCACAGTATACCCAGGTATCTGTTTCACTGGACTTCATCAGCCTGGCATTCCCTCTCATGGCTACAAATGATTTTTTAGCAGGCCTAGCACAGTGCCTTGCATTAAGAGCTGTCCCCACCCAGGTCTGGTGCCTTTGCATGTTCCAATTCATGAGGTGAAGTTCAAAGTCCAGACAGGTCAAAGTGCAACCTTCCTCTGCCATCAGTACTCAAACACAGTCCTCAGTAACTCAGGCTTCATCACTGCTCATTCACCTGAAACCAGGTTTTATAATCTATTGTAGCAGTATTTTTATTCGTGTTTTAAAAATCAATTTAAACCTGTTTTGTTAAGAAAAAAAAGTTATTACCTTATTTACTCCCTGTAAACAGTCCAAGATCGTAAGATTGTATGTGCAGTTCCCAAATGAAGCATCCCTATAGATTTAATACAAATGAATTTAATATACACAGAATTATTTTAAAGACTAGGGAAAAGGCATTCAAGCTATTCAATACATTCAAGCTATTCAATCCCCTTTGAAAACTCTGAATTAAAGTTCAAGGACATCTGTTTTGAAGCTTGTTCAGGCAAAAGTACTTCCCTACCCAAGATGTAGCTCAGACTAAATGCAGTTAGATATTGCAAGCTACTTTAGGTGCATATTTTACTTCAGGTAACTACATGCTTTTTACAAAATTATTTATGCTATTCTGGAACAGGAAGGTTTGCATACTCTCCAGATTGTGTAAAGATAGCAAAAAAAGCAAAGCTTGCTTTAACTGTTAGTCAAGTCTTAAGTGAGTTACATTTATAGGGGCAAGCAAATCAGACTACTAGCTTGGAATTAATTTATAGGCTTTCATTTTGATGCCTGATTACAGATGTGATTAAAAGTTATCCCAATATAAGTAACTTTAAAATTACTTAACCTCAGTTTACCACATGAAAATTACAACTTGTCTGTACAGGATGAAGTGAGACTCACCACCAAACACACACAACCAGAAAGTGCATTGTGGAAAAATGAAAAAGTACTTCTTGAAATGTGCTTCAGACCACTTTGAGTTTAACAAAACTCTACCTGAGCACATTACTTCCTTATCACTCATTAAGAAAATAATTTATAGCTTTTCTCTTAGTGATCTTAGAGCCCTAAGAACTGCAATTTATCAGAATAGTAAAATTTTAGGTTCAGACAGATACATATTTAATCTATAAGTGATTCAAAATTTCAATCTTTCATTGAAAACTTTTTGGTTTTGGTAGAACTTGCTATAAGTGGTATGAAGTTTGTGATATGCTTGTTCAGCCTCAAGTACTTTAAGAGTAGAAATTTCTCCCCTATTCTGTAAGAGCGGAATAAATTTAGCAGTTTTGAGCAGGCAGTGTTTGCAGAAAATGCTTTTAAGAAAATTAAAAGATACTATTTTGGTAGTGTCATATTGCAGGCAGGCCAATCTAAAAATGTTTTCAAATTACCAGATTATTAAAACAGACTTAGCCATAATGTTTTGGAATGGGAACTTCAAGTGTGTATGAATCTTCCACATCCAAATCCAACAGAGAAGTTTTAAAACGAGAAGCCATAAAGTATTTTCATTACGTTGAATAAGCAGAACATACTAAACCTTAACATATTAATTTTGCAGACAATACACTTTTGACAGAGTTATTAATGGACAAAATTAAATATTTAGAGAAATGTGAACAGAAGATATGGTTGCAGAAGACAAGTGCTACTTTATATCTTATTTTGCTGTAACAAGACTATAACTTTTATTTTATCTGTATGTGTATAATTACTTCTTTGGCTGATAAGGCATCTGATAGTGCTGTACATAAGAACTATGCTAGGGAAAAAAGCCACATAATCCCTAATCCATTAATAAGAAATGCTATCAAAGAGGGAGGGAGGATGGTGAAGCTGACCTAGATGTCCAATTGCAGGTGTACAGGATCTCAGCTACAGCTGTCACCAGGGACCTGCACACAGATGCTGGCAGCTGACAGGGATTGCCTCCAGCACCCACGTCTCAAAGGTCTCATTTCTGCTGATATGCACCTGACATTAAAGCTGGTTGCTGGTCACATGTTTCATTACAGTACTTTTACAGTCTTTTATGCCCAAATGAATAGCCACCTTACTTTTCAAACAGTGACAGAACTCTATTCACTTTCAAAATGAGAAAAAACGTGAGTAGTTCTAGGAGATACCAATTTAGTATGAATCTGAGCTGGCATTACAGAGCTGCATATCCCACATCTCATTTCCCAGTTGCTGTAGCTGACCTCAATACTGCATAATGCTTCCCCTTTCACCAAACCTCTAAGTAACAAAACAATTTGTTTCCCCAGCACTTGCCAACAAAGAAACAAACCCCGGCAGCTATAAATCAAAATCCATCTCTGAAATTCATGTCATTATTTGGAGACTGAACATAATATTAAAATATATTTGTTTTTTCATCAATACAGAGTAGTTTGAAGTAAAAATCTGAAACTGCTTCTCAGTAGACAACTGGTATGCATGACAATTTTAAATGGTGTTAGCACTGTTTTTTAAATGGAAGTGAGAAGATAGAGTATAATATCTTCAAGAGACTAGAGCGTCACCAAGTGACAGTGAATCAGCCAAAAATAAGACAAAAGTGTCTCAAAGACAGTAGTGCCTTATCCTGCCAAGTTATCTTTAGCTTTTCTATTATAAAAAACAAAACAAAACAAAACAAATTTCCATGTTTGTAAGAGGAGTGATCTGATTTTTTTCCACCCCTGAACTGTATTTGCTGAAGCTGTCTTTAAATGACAGACCAGCTGAGGACCTAAGCCGATTAGGGCTTTTTGAGGTCACTCAGCTACATGGAAGTAGATCAGTTTCCCAGATCACTCCATGTAAACCTACCTCAGTACTGCACAAAGAATATGACAATGCTGCAGCTTCTCCCTATTCAAAGTTGTCTAGGTTTTTTTCAAAGTGAGGACATTTCATGTATCAAATTAACAAACTTGTTAAATAATCCAGTTGTAACACTTAACTGATCACTGCTTACTGATAAACTATTCAAACAGAGATGGCCTATACATGGAAGTTATGTAATATCTATGTCCCAGGCTGCAAGAATAAATTCAAGTCAATAAACACTGAACAGCAAGGATTAGTATCTCCAAATTACTTCCTTCATAGACCGTACAACATAAGGAAAGGGGCAAGGCATTTGGGTTATGTTTTTAATTGTACATAATTATTTTAGTCCTTTTCAAGGCACTAAAGTTGTGGAAAGAGTGCAAACTTCCTCGTAACACAAATTCTTTCTTCATAGTCCAGCCTGATGCCAAGCAGACCCAGTACCTAAGGCAGAGCTGCTGCTCCCAGCACAGGTTCAACTGCCTGAGCCTCTGTGCTCTGCTACGTTCTGCAACAGAGATGGTCCAAATGCCTTGGAGCGTGGTGGGGGGAGATACAGCTCTTCAGCTCTGGGCCCTAGTGGGATGTGACCAGGGTCCTGGGGAACTGGTGGTGTTGGAAAGCCACTCTCCATCATATTTGAGAAGTCATGGCACACAGGCCCAGTCTGCCCAGAACTGCAGGCTGGTGAGCACCACCTCTGTGCCTGGGAAGAAGATCATGGAGCAAATCCTCATGGAAGCAATGCTAAGGCACATGCAAGACATTGTTTAATGCAGATTGTGACCCCTGTACCTCATACAGAATTGGACATGTTAAAAAACAGACATGTTTAAAAAACGTGATTTTTTAAAATGCATTGTACCAAGTATCTTCTATAATTAGCTGAAAAAATATGGATACCAGTAGCTCAATAGACTTCTTGGGCTCTGGAGAGCTATCAATGACCAGGTCAGTGCATAAATTCCCTGTCAATAAAAGCTATCACTTATTAAATACCTTATTTTTAAATGTAGCTGATGGTTTAAGATTTTGTAGTCAAACTGGTGTTGACATAAAAAAACCTACCTCCCCAACAGTTTATACTGCATCTGGCTTCTGTGCAAAGTATAAGAAGAGAATCTGATCTCCCTTTGCTGAGTGGCTGAAGAATCAGAGGAATTTGATACAGACAAGGTAGGTCTAAATTTACAAATTCATCGGCTGACAGTGAACACTACCTGCAAAATGCTGATTCTCCTAAAAGAGAGGATATTGACCTTCTTGCAGCTGCTTTTTATTGCCAGTGTTTGAATAAGAATACCATGAGGTATTCTCACTCATAGAGCATAAGAGCATTTCATAGTCCACACCATGAAAAATATTTGGAAGTCTCTCTATTAGATAGGCATGATAGCTAAAATTCCTTAGATTCAAACCTCAGTGTGATCTCAATGTGATGAATAAACACAGATTGATAGGAATGCACTGAAAACATTCAATAAACTTAATATCAGCACCTGTTCTGTAAAATATAGAAAATACAACAGCATAAACCCCCCTTCAATCCTGTAAGTCTCACTAGCTAGGGACTAGGTAATTTCAAATATTTTGATGACTTCCAAATTGTAAAACACAATGCATTATGAAGAAAAGGTTTAAGTGCTAAATCACAAACGTGCTAAGAACTGTTTTCAAAACCTCACAGTTTGCTACACTGAGTCTTATTTAAGACTTACATCAAGCTAAATGATTTATTAGTCTCATAAACAGCATGTACTTACACAAGATGTAAAAAATGTTTTTTCTGAAGATCAGTCATTTTGATACAATACCTGTACTAGACATGAAACTCCTTTTTGGGAGGTAATCTAAACCCCAAACTTTTAGCAAATTTCAAAACAGAGAAGGTAGCCTCATTTCTTGTTCACATACCTAAATGGAAGATATGGTGGATTAGATCCAGATACAAGTGTCCTGTAAGCTTCTTCTGGTGTTTTCTTCAAGTATATAACCTAAAGGGATGGGGGAAGAGGGAAAACAATGAGCCTGAGAAGTCTTTGACCAGATAGTAACTTCCTCCAGCACACTAGGAATGCATGTTATACTCCTTCATGACATATAGAGATCAGAGAAAGGCATGCCAATACAAAGAAAAGATTCAGATATCAACAAAAATGTTCTGTTTGGTGTCTCTAAAAGACAAAAATTGGAAAAATGTCACATACTGCTGCAACTGAGAGACTTCAATGATGCATGATTTACTGCAAAATAGCTTACATTTAAATCCTAAATTCCTGCTTACAGACAAAAGAGCCTTAGAGGGTAGTTCAGAGAACTTCAGGAAAAAAGAAGAGTTACCATCTTGTCAAGGAATTGTGAATCTGAAGTAGGGGCAAATTCTGTCCCTTCAAAGCTGCATCTGCTCAAAGCCACGCACACAGGACACTCTGAACTAACGCTGGTCATTGTCCACACAGCTCATAAAGGCTCGTAATAAAGACTCCAGGAGGAAACAGAAAAAAGATATTAGGAACACAAAAGGAAAGAGGAAAGGGAAAGAAACACTGAACAAGCTCCTGAAAAAAATCAGAAGTATCTCAGATGTCAAGAGCAATGCAATAACTGAAGGAGGAAGGATAATGAAATGAAGAGGAAAACATTACAGTACGTCTTCAGCAGTTAAAAAGTAGGAATCCCATTAAGAAAAATCAAGGAGACATTTTCTGACTCATCTGTATCAATGAAAAGTCAGTAACCAAAACTTAGCTTCATTTTTAAGCTAATATGATGAATCTTCAGAGTGCTTTCATTCTGCAATGCACAGAAATTAAAAAAAAACCTAACAACACAAAATGTCCATTGTGAATAGTTTGGATAACCTGAACTGATATCTAAAAAGCAATGTAAAAGCTTTAAAAAATTACTTTATAGATAGTAACTTTTCTCTTCCAGGAGTTTTTTTTCACATGGGAGAAGGTTTCCTTCCCTTTCCACACTATCAATGCTGTAACTGTAACCGTGCGGCACTGCTACTTGTAAACCCCAGATTCAATAAGTACTGAACATTTGATTTTTTTTTTTCTCTGACATTTTCATTTTTATGCTCTCAATCTTCTGAGTGATGATGCTGTTAAAAGTAAGGCCATTACACAGTCACATGACATGTAGCAATACTGGCCCTATGTACCCACTGTCAAGAAAACTCACATCTCCTAAAAAGCTTGCAGAACAAAGAGAATCAGTATTTTCCAAGTCCACCTTAACACTTCACAGTATTTCAAATGCAATTTGGATTCATGTTTTCCCCACCTGCACCTGCCATTTACAAATTTGAAGTATACAGAACAGATCCCCTCTAGAGCTACTTAGATTACCAGCAAACAAATCCTTCATGTTTCAGGTAGGGCTGAGATGTATAATTTTAATTTTTAAATCTGGAAAAAACACTCCTGCAAGCAAATAACTGGGCATGCCATAATAGTTTGCTATTACCTGGTCATTTGTTGCATAAAAGCTACAAACTTAAGAACTTAACAGGTTTTTTTTTCCTCACTGGCATTACAGAAATATAATAAAAGATATTACTATCAAAATACACACCCAGAGGAATCATGACAAAGAAATATATCCAATCCATCTGCTATCTTTAAGGAAAAGGAAGAGGAACCTGGACAAATAAACCAAACCTCCCCAATTAACTTTCAAACACCAGTAGAGCTGTGGCACACTATTATTCTGAGTAGGCTATGAAATTAAATGAGAAAAGAAATCAATTCAATAATCACTATGCCTCTGGTCTAGTAACGTTAAGAAAGCTGTGGGAAAAATCTTTTCTCCTTCCCAGTTTGACTCTCGGTAATGACAGGAACTGCAATTCATCCTAACAGGGTCAATTAGAGGCAAGTGATTTGGATTTTCAACATTCAGGAAAATGGAATCCCACGGAAAAACATGCAGGGACTCTGCCAAAGCCATTCCCTATGTGGTAAAATAAATGGAGATAAGGCATGATGACCAGATTTCCCTGGAACTCATACAACAGAGTTTTCAAAGACAGCTTAGAGACAAATGAAACGACCATTTGCCCACCTCCCTAAAGGAGCACCCCTTCAGAAGCCATTTTACAGCAGAAACCTCTTAAGGAAGGTTAAAGTATGCATGTGATCAAGAATACTTACAGCATATGCACCTATTAAAAATGCTGCATTCGCTCGCTTCCGCTGGTCAAAACTGGTGTAGTACACAATCTTCTTTCTTGAGAGACTGAAATACTGTTTAGAAGAAAATAAACAAAACAGCATATTTACTAAGAAAAGAGTATGCTTTAAGAATACTTGAGCAAAATCACTTCTCCAAAACTGTAAAACAGGTCAGAGAACATTCTTATCAAGAGGTTCCTAAAATTAAAGGAGAAAAAATTACTGATGCTCTGAACAATCTTCTTATATCACAGATAAATAAGAGTGCGGGGAAAAAGCCACTGTTAGCTGTACAAAAAACCATGCTATAAAGTGGTGGATGCCCCCCACCCTGAAGTTTAAATATGTGAAACACTAGCTAATGAACACCGATTAAAGACATTGAAAGTTTCAAACTAAAACATCCTCCTGTATGTTAAACCTCTTTAGCACATAATTCTGTAGAGAAGAAAAAAGAAAAATTCAAGCAATCAACCTTACAGTCATTTTATAAGTTAAACACTTCCATTTATACTATTTTAAAGTGAGGTGATGGACATCTTTAGAAACCTTCAAAGGCAAGAATTTACTTAAAAAGATATGAAAAAGAAAAAATTATACAAGAGAAAAGCCTGAAGAAAGACTAGTCAAAGACAAAACTAGTAACACTTGCAATTCTTGTTTCTTTATGAAGAAGCCTGTGTCAGAATCCTGTGGACAAACGTTCCATTGAAAACAAAATCAACAAGCACCAGAAAAGAACAATAATGACAAGCTGCAGCAAAATGATTTAAAGCCAGAGAAAGACAATACCATCACTTAGAAATGGCAAGGTGAACAATTTACTGCACTAATTATTTTTATAACCTCATGAATTGCCATGCTTCCATTATACTCTGCTAGACCAATGCAGGTTTTTCCAGATTGATTTTTACAGTTTTGAGGAAGTCATCAACAGATATACTAGATTCTGTTTCTAATTATTTGATGCATTTTTCTATTTTTCGAAGTTGCATGTTCTATAAAACGCCCTAATACCAGTGCTTTTGTTACCCAGCTTCAGGTTTTCAACTCCTGACACTTGGGAAGGGGAGGTAAGGAAACTGCTGCAGAACAGTTTCATTTGTAGTGCCAACTGTATTTCACTTCCAGAAATCTGTCAATGTCGACTCTCATCTCAAAACATATTGCAAATTTTAGAACAGTTTTAACCACAGAATCAAATTTTTCAAAGAAAAATCAAACAGCTGATCATCTCAGGAGAAAACTGATGTAGGTACCACAGTGAATTTCCTACTCCCACCTCCCAGAGAAACAGCAGCTTTAGCCACAGTTCTAACTGCACCTTCCAGCCTGGAAGTCACAACTTCCAGAGATGAAAGGAACAAGAGTCAATGCATCTGGGTGTAAACAGAACTGTAATTCCTGAAATAGCTGGTTGCTGCTGATTGGAAGAGGTTGTATCTTGAGGCCAACAGCAACATCTCTCTCAGTGTATATGCAAACATACAAAGTACAAGTCGTTACTTAATTAGTGAAGCATTCAATTATTAAAACTTGACAAAATGAATCCCAGTACTTTAAGATTCCTCACTTCTTCCCCCTCCTCAATTTTTTAATTTTAGTGTTCTCTAACTGCAATTCCACCCATGATGTGTAGGTGGGATAAGATTACAGTAGTTATGCAACAGTGACAGAACTTCAATTATAACTTATTGACTACTACTTATTTTAAAGCAAAGTTCTTTGCAGCAGTTTACAGTTCACCTAAAACACTATATTAAACTGCAAAGCTAGCTAGTGAGAAGTAAGTTCTATGTAGTATTGCCATATTTCCCGTTTTATTTTACATAATGGATTTTTTAATCATATGGATATATCAAATCATTCCAATTTTGAGACACTTTTGTACCCAAAGTAGCCATAACCTGAAGTTTCCAGACTATTTAGATGAATACAATGGATCAATTTTATTGCACCATTTTCAAAATGTAAGGATTTAATCTTTGTTATATAAAATATAAGGGGGTTTTGAATCCCGACTAAAGCTTTAACACAAAATTGAAAACTGACATTAATACCTTATAGCATAGCAAGCAGTAGAACACAGCAGCACAATTTAAGTCTTCAGAAGCCTATAAAAGAACTGTTTGTATTTGCACACCAGTTACAGAAAATAAAGTTTTACAGTAGGTGTTTGCTGAAGTGTCAGTGCAATGCATCTGTTAACATTAACATGCAAATTGTCAACTCAGAGCACTTTCATTATCAAAACTAAGCTATATGATCTCTTTTTTAAAAATACTGATTTCCTGACCGTATTTAATAAGCTACATCTACTCCTCTGGCCAGGTTCAATGATGAGCTTTCACAACAGTTCTGGGAGGTCCACCTGAATGGATGAGGGCTTGAGTTCCCTTCAGCACAACTCTGAAGAAGCAGGGATATTTCAACAAGAACTTTCTCAATACAGGCCATCTAAGGAATAATTATAGCTACAGACAACATAGTTGGCAATAATCTTTTTTTTCCACAACAAAACCAAGGTGCACACACTGCAAAGCACTAAAAATATTCTTTACAAGTGAGAAAATTTTATCAATTTCACACATCATTAAAAGATAAATTTTAACAGAATAACATAATGGTGTCTGTCAAGATATATCCCAGAGGGACATACTGAAAGCATCTTGTGAATTAAAAGCAGAGGTTACATGGAAAATGTAGCAGTTTTTGCTTTAGGAAATCAAACTAATTCATAAGTTGTATGACAGGGTTACAGAATATTTACTTTCACTGTAAGATGACATTTTTTTCTTTTTTTAGAAGTTCCTTGTAGATCTCAAGAGAGATTTACTAGCAGAGAAATGATGACAGGATTAGAAAGTGCCGTGGTGGACAATTATCAGCTGTGTAAAATCAATGAATTATCTGATAGTATTTTATATAATGGATATGGTTTAACACAGTTGCACTGCTCAAGCTAGAAATTACTTCAATGTGTTTAATGAGCCTAGATCTATGCAAATTCTACCTTTATATATATACAGGGGTACAGAGAGATAATATGTACTTCTAAATAGAAGTGAATACAAGACTGGGAAAGTTAATACAAAACAATTTAAACATGTGCATGCAATACTGCCTCAACATCTAGGCTGTCCTAAATGAGATGTTTTGCAATTACTGTAGTTCTGTGTGTATGCCCAGCAGTTTATTAATATTGAAATAAAAAAATAAGCCAAATCCCTCTATGATTCAGCAGCACTACAGTTAGCATGCAAAAAGTAAACCCCAGAGTTTATAAGCCTGCCTTTGATCTTCAATACTTGTGTCATTTGTATCAGCAACACTCCCTGATTACTTCTGCTCCTTAATTTACTGAGAATGTGTAAGGCTATGCACAGATAAACACAAGTTTTTTAAAAGCAGTTTTCATGAAATCAGACTAAAAAACAAGAAAAAAGTTTCTTTCAAACTGGCTAATTTTATTTCAATTTGAAAATAGAAAAATATAGGAACATTGTTTTTAAATGAAGCTTACCTTTAATTTCTTGTTTAGTTTACAGCAGTATCTGTATAACATCGCCAAATTTAAAGGTCCAAAATCTCCATAGAAACTGGGAAAGAAAAACAGAGTATTATTTATACAAAAGAGCTAAGCAAATTTCAACATGCATGTTGTTGATAATTAAAGCTGGAAATCGAGGATACTGAGTAGCCAATACACATGGAACAATAGATAAGTCCTTTACTGATTAATTTAAAAGGACAATAGTAACAATTAATTCAAACTTATTTATAGCTTTGGGTTAAGATAGTCAAGTAAAGACTTTTCCCGTTATATACACACACTAACTACAGATTTTTTTTCTTCATCCCATGATATCTAGTCTGGTTTTGGCCAAAACCACAGAATGAAGAACTTGAAGACATGATATATATGTAAACCATGCTGATGTCATCCTAAAGATTCTACAGCTGTTTAAGATGAGAATATATCATTACCTATTATCAAGAATAAGCTAAATAGAATCTCTTATTGGTGATAAAATTACTTTAATAACATTTAGTCTGGATCTCTGTCTGAAATTTAAACTCATTTCTCTACATCCCTTCCTTCACTATTCCAGAGATTAGATATTACATACACACTTTACATCTAATTATGTTTCCTTTTGTCCCCCAAATGCTCTTGCCTCTAGGCTTATTATTTATTCATGTTCTAAATATCAACTTCTCATTGTTCTTGTTTCTCTCTTCTACACTTTTAAACTCTTATCTTTGAACCACAATCTCTGACCTTAAGGTAAGAGCTAGAACCAGTAATCTGTACAGGAAAAGCATTGCACAACAGGAATTCCT
Source organism: Cisticola juncidis (assembly GCA_013400215.1). Classification (NCBI taxonomy): domain Eukaryota; kingdom Metazoa; phylum Chordata; class Aves; order Passeriformes; family Cisticolidae; genus Cisticola; species Cisticola juncidis. The sequence goes on from VXBR01000779.1 coordinate 3,030,260, forward strand.
TGTAGTGATTCACAGTGCTCTTCCTAGTAAACTCTCTACCCAGGGTTTACAAACCTTTACAACCAATAGCAGCCCTTATGCAAGCAACTTACACCATCGTCTTCTAGACCTCCCTCTCCATCAGTTCTGCAAAACTGGTCAAAATTTAAAATTTAAGCTGTAAACATCCTACAGTAATCCTTCTGTTGTGTATAAAAATCTTAATCTTGATGGTCTATGCAAATTTGTTGAAGCACACGTTATGAATTACAGTGAGAAAGGACTACTACTTAAACTGCTTTAATCTGATCTGCCTTAAGGCTTTTTGATAAAAAAGACAGGAAGCTTCTTGCCTACTGACAAAATAAGCCATGGGCATCTGAATGCATTCCATTAGGGGAATCACAAAGGAAAAAGCAGTTTTGGACTTATAGTGTTTGAGGGAGTAAAATGGTACTGAAATTACATGATAGAATAGATGGCAGTACCTATCAGGCTTTCTGCCCCCCGGCAAAGGGTTTATTTTTCAGGAAAATTAATTAGATTCCAGTTGAACATAAAAAGAAAACTTCCACTTTGAGGGCAGTTAAACACTGGGAAGCAACTGCACAGAGGGGTTGAACAGTCACAACCAAAGTGTACAAGGATCTGAACAACCTGCTCTAGCCAGCTTAGCTTTGAGCCCATGGGTTGTGTTACATAGAGGTGCCTTCTGCTTCACCCATTCTGTGCAGACACAAAAACGAATGAGGAGTGCTTCATCTTTTTAGTGCTTATAACATCATTGCTACCCTCCTCCCCACATTCTCCCAACAAGAAAGCCAAGAGCAGTGCAAAAAGAGACAACCATATTAGTTTGATCACTCTCTAACACAAGCAGCTTTCCTGCCACACCAGTGCTGTTTCAGTATCATCCACTTCACAATATCAGGTAACAGCACAAGTGTTGGTTAAGATTCAGTTCAGCACAAAACATTTATGATGTAATTACAGAAGCTAATTAGCTGGGAAAAAGACCAAGCTGTCCAACTACTAGAACTTAATCTGCAGCTTGGACAGAAGTTAACTAAGTCAAGAGAAAACTGCAGCCCCAGGAAAGGAGGGTTCAACTGCAGAATTCATCATCTTCTCTTAGCTAAGTCTGCCAGATTTTAAAAATTACTGTTGACAGTCATTTTTAAAAACAAAATGCTCCATACACTTTTTCATAGAGAGGAAATAAAATGGCTCTAAGGGTCAGTATGAGTTAAGAGAAACCAGTAGTTAAAACTGGAGCTCTAAGAACACTGGAGTGAGTATAGCTACTAGTAAAGTCATACAGAAGACTTCCTAATATCTCCTATACAGCTGCACTAAGACATGATTCAAACACCCCCACCCTATCTTACTCCATCAGTGTTAGAGTATTCTTTCACTTAAATATAAGATGGAAGAGTAAAATGTATGATATTAAAATTATTTCAGAAAAATACTTTTTAAAGTATTGTGGGAAAATACTGAATGGGATAGTTACTATAATACAGAATACTTTTAAAAAAAGACATTGTGAGCAAAGCATCTGAAAGATGTAACTGAATACACAGTTCATTAGAGAACTGAAGAAGTACAGCCATGCTTTATGATAAGATTTATTACAATTCATTTGCCAGAAATACATCAATATGAAGTCATATATCACTTCTACTTTTCCACTTGGTTAAATTTGAACAGGAGTATAGGAAAAGTACATGAAAAGCAATTTATAAATTTATCCACAAGACAAATTACTGTTTTGGAGGATATAAAGATGAAATACATTTAAGCCTATCCAGGAAGTAATTGTCTTTCTACAAAATGAAGCCATTCAGCTTCTCTCAACCCTCAAGTTAAAGATGTCACAATCTCTGACTATTTCTCCATCACTGATTACCATTAGGAATCCTGTGCTTCTCTTTACACAGTGGAGCAGGGAGCAGAAATATCTGTGTTTAAGATTCTGGTACTATCCCTGTTTGTCTATGCTGCAGAAACAAGATATTTGTCAGAATCCAAACACAATCGAAGGAAAGGCACTTTCAGTCCCTGCTGCATCAGCATTGCTGCCCATGCACAAAACCACTGCCAATTCCCCAGTTACTTCCCTCCTACCACAGAGGCAGTACAAACCAGCCATTGCCTTTGCTGATAAAACAGTGTGGTTGAAATGTGAGGCAGAAAGTTACAATAATGCATGTAACATAACCTTTCTCCATTTTATACTCTAAATAGGAGTAAGGTAATTACCCTTTCTTTGAGAGGGCTAAGTGAAACAAGTGCTTTACAAATCTTCAAATCAAAAGGTTCTTTGAAAGATAATACAAGACTCTGCATTGAAGTCAATGAACTCTGAGCTACAAAATCTTTCTTCAATTTACATCCCTAGACCTCAATACAGTTTTTGACATGTTTAAGCAGCATGTTTATGCATCCTCATTACTTTTTCCACAAAAGGCCATTTTTATACTTGAATTAGTGACACTTGATCCTGATTTACCCAAAGGATTTTCATCTCAAGACCAGAATTTTAAGTAAATGTAAGTGGAACATGGGAAATGGGAGGGGTGTAGGGAATGAGGATGAAATGACACACCAAGTCACCAGCTGAATTAAGAATTTTATTTGGCAAAAACTGAAGATCAACATAAGAAAAGTCAAATAGTCACTGATAACAATTCATCCAATATTATCTTACTTCCATCTCCTCTACATCTAGAGGTTTTAACTGAGCATTTAAATACAGTAAGAGAAACTGGAATGCCTCTGAAGCTTAAGCCATTTAAGAGAGACAGTCGTTTACAATGAAGGTGAAAACCAGAGGAACGGAAGGCAGGTATGGTATTAATTAACATTTTATTATATTTTGCTTTAATCAAGTACCTAGATGATACCTTAAATTATTCTTCCCCCTCATCCCATGTAGACTTGCTATCTTTATGCTCCTCAAACCAAGTAGCAAAACTCCAGAATATACTAGCTGAACATTTAAATACTCTACTTCAAAAATACTATCATGATGCCACCTGGAAGCAGTAGCATAAGTTTCTGGTATCTGTTTTCTCCTTAGAATAGACTCCTAGAACCATTTCTTCCTACCAATGATTTGTTGCAATATAATATCTGAGGCACTTGCTGTACTGTATCATAGGAATCATCATCCCTTGGAAAGGCCAGCCCATGGCTCTACTCTGTCATGCAAACAGTTACTGTGAATTCTTCCAGGGAATTTAATGGTGAAGGAAATGCAGCCCACACCACTTTAGTAAGAAGTCGTTTCCAACTGCAGTTCCATGAGATGGCACATGAAGGTGCCATGAGTCAGTTCAAGCCTGAACCAGCCCTTCTGAATGCAAACACTACTTTTTACTAAGCATTTGAGTATCTCTGACCCTCGTGCTGGAGAAAAATGATAAACAGATTTGCCATCCTGAATGCTTTGATGGTGCCATTCAATGAAGGGATATTATAGCCTAGCAGACTTTTAAGTGAATTGATAACCTCTGCAGAATCAGAGAGTGCACTGAGGTCCCTTCCTGTGGTGTAGCCCTCCAGCCTCTCATTCCCCAGTCTGCCCCTACATCCAGGGTTGCCTAATTCCAGGTACAGAATATGGCACTTGCTCTTGTTGAACTTCATACAGTTGGTGATTGTCCATCTCCCTAATTTGTTAAGGTCCACATTAACCTCAGTCAATCTACCAGGCTAAGATATCATCTTTCAAAGATAAAATGCATTACTTATACTTTACTCCACATGCCTGACACTTTTCCCGACAGAGCAGTAGTTTTATACTTCCATTCACTTCCCATCAGGGCATGATGCTGCTTGTTTGCCACCTTATTCAGTCATTGGTTTAGTAAAACATTGTTTTGAAAACAGAGGCATCATTTGATAACTTAACTCATTTTTTGGAGTACATATCCCAGAACTGGAGCACAAGTACTCAAAGTATGAAGTTTGCCTTCTTAAAGACTAGTAAGCATATAAAGCCATATACTGCCAAAACAGGAGCCCCCCAAGCTTGCAATTATTTTAAGTCAAAAGACAAAACCCAAGACCCTGGTGAAATAACAAAAACAGCTTCCAAACTGCAAAACTTGGCTAATTTTTCAGCATTTTACAAATGTCCAGCTTTGTATTAGAATTAAGCAATGAGACTGTTTCTCTTGGTGTGATTCATTCTCTTCTTGCTCCTCCCTCCCTCTTTCCCATGCAGGAACATTCAGGTTACCATCCTCTCAGGGCCTTGCTGCATCTATCCTGAGCTGCCCATTAGGCAGTGCAAGGCCCAGGTGCTGTAGAAGTGGCCAGCTGACTGCTCAGCTACTTGCTTCAAATCACAAGCTGAACACTTCTCACATGTAACCAAGGCTCTGGATGAGAAAGGATCAGTCTGCACATTCATTACAGCCTAACTGCTGGTTAGGAGATCTTACCTATTCAGACTTCTTTTCTCCAGCTCCAGTTTCCTGAAGTGTTTCTCCTCCCCACTTCTCAAGCACATGAAAAGAGGTGAGCTCTGTTTTTGCCCTCTAGTCCTCTGACTCCAGTAACACGTGAATTGTTAGGAGCTTTCCTAATGGGGCCGAGATAAAATTCCTAATGCTTAATGCTACTTAGGGATTGCGTGCTACTGAACAGACGAAGGATGATACAGCAAATATAACCCTGGAAATAGCTGAGGGTAGGAATAATGCAGAGCCCCTGGACTATGCAAAAACCCCCAGCTATTAAGTCCATTTCCTCTTGGAAGTTCCAAATCCTCCTCAAGTCCCGATTCTTCAAAATTCAACAACTCTCAGATCTAAGCCATAGATAATTAAAATAGTTATTCCAGATACATGTTTTTTTTAACCCAGTGCTCCTTGATATTAAAAACAAATTAAGAATTAAGAGGTTCTCCCATAAAAAGTTGCCCTATAGAAGAACCTTCAGGTCGTACCAGAAGCCTAGAACCTTTGGAAAAAAGTCACCTTGACAGAGGCCAAGATGCACATAAGGGATTTCTTAGACAAGCTAAATTCCCACCCAGCAAAAAACTGGAGCTTAGAAAGCTGCTGTTTTATCCTTTTACTGCAAACAAAAGAAAACTCTCCTCAGTACTACTGGCATATGATTTTCTCTTTTACTTACAAAAAAGTAAAGACAGATACGGTAAAGCAATGTATAAAATTAAGTTGGAAAATTTCCTTGTTTTAATTTTGGACTTAATCTTACTAAGTTATCTTGGTCATTCAATAGTCAAGGTTGAGTCTTCAAAATTACTGATGTGAAAAAGGAAATTCTGGCTTTTTGTGTGAAGTGACAGCTCTGATTGTTGTAACAAGGCTAAGTTTAAGTTTTGTTTTTGCTTTCAAATGATTTAAGCCACAGAAAGATTGAGAAGTCCAGGCTTCCTATGCAAGGACTGTTATTGGAGAGTCACAGAAAAGCAGCATTTAACCAGGACAAAACCAGATAGGCCAACCTTTACTCTTCTCCCAGGAAAGACAAACTGCTTCTTTGCATACACACATGCAGTAGAAGAAACAGTCCTCATTTAATATTGTTGCAGCTAAGCACTTGAGAGCCTTGCTCTACTGCTACCTAATTGAAGCAGCTCTCAGGAAGACTGCTGTGAAATGGGCAAGTAACACACCACAGCTTGAAAGAATGTTTCAGTGTCATTTACAGTGTCATTTACAGCATGATTTACAGAGACTATCACATTTACTACTTCTACAGCTGCTTACACCATGTCAGGGATTAGATATGCAAACGCTGTTTATACAAGAGATCCAAAGTCAGAACAAATGACTGAATAAAAAATACTATGTTTTATGAAGGCTGCCATTATAATTAATCAGTAAGAGAGTCCTGCTTCACATTATTTAAATTCTGATTTTGTTTGAGGAAACTACTCAGAAGTAAAAAAGACATTAAAAGTTTCTTTGATAAAACCATGTGAAAGCTGAGTTAACCACTCAAATGTAGTATTCTCAACCCAGATCTGCTTACTGGAAGGTGAAACGTGAAAGATGCTATTCTTGGAGTATAAAAAGCTTCTTACTAGTGCCTAACTCATTAACTGAGGTCTTGCCAAGGCAAGGTTTGTCTATTTGCCAAATGAAAATCTTTATCAAGATGGATTGTTTCTCTTTAATTCCATTTTTCCAAAGTAATAGTTACCTGCACTACACTATCCTGAAACACTGTGTCCCCTTATAAGAAATTGTGAAGATTTTCTCAGGAGGAATCTCAAAGAGTTTCAAAAAGACTCTGAGAAAATCTTAAAGAAACAGACCTATCAAAGAACAGATTTCAGAATTGTGTCATTCCATTCAGGTTTCCTGTTCTCTTAACTGAGGCGTTTGTATATCATTTCTCTGGCATAATAGGTTCAAGATTAAATTGCAGCCATTTAACTAAAATAGTGACAGTTGAGTAGCAAGTTCCTAGTCAGCTAGCATTTGAGATAGACTTTAATGGTTTTAAGAAGGTTTTTATTATCTTTTTAGTGTGAATGTTAGACAGTAAGATGAAGTCATTAAAACAGTTCAAAACTTCAAGTGTGAACTGAAGGCTAAAGTGCTCAGGATTACATAACCACACTTTGTGTATAATTTAGTGATAATCATGTGACTAGCTACAGGAGCAAGCCAACCCCAAACTTCCCAAACCATTACAGCTAGCACTGCAGCTCTTTTGTTTAATAAATGGGGTATATTTATATTTTACTAATGTAAAAATTGTTTCCTTATGTCTCTTCAAGAGTGGGAGGAAAAAAAAAAAGGGAAGCAAGGCAGCAAGTTTTAAAATACTATGTGATCCAGTAACAGGCTCTCTGTAATCATGCAACTCCAAATCTACATATTCATGAGGTTTTCAGATCAGATACTGCTTCGGGGAAGCAAACTGACACCTCTGTAAAGTCAGACAAATAAAATTCTGTAACAAGCCAACAGAATAAGAGCCCAAAGAAAAGCAATTTGAACAGAAAAAGAGCTGAAATAAAAGCAGTTTACTTCCAAGCACAATGAAGTATCTTTGTCTTGTCACTACAGTGATGCATCTAAGCAAAGTTAAATCAATAAACAATTGTATTAATGTAATTATTTACATACCTCACAGGTGCTGAGGATTTCATGCCTGAGCAGACTTCTCCTATCCCTCCCCTTGGAACTCTCTGAACAAGTCATTTGATTATAAAGGAAAAGTGGCTGTGGAATTCTGACCACAAGAACCACCCAGGCAGGCCATTTCCATGAAGGCTCTGCAAACCACTGCTCTGAGCTACAGCATTTCAAAACTCACTTCCAATTATTTATTTTGCTATCATGCAACCAACACTTCTAATCACTTTCTCAGAAAAAAGATTACATTTTTGAGGAACTGAGGAGACCACCTGATCTGTTGCACTAAAGTTACATTCTACTACTACTTACAGACCAGCCCTGTCTGCCCCTCACTCCATGTGCAGCCTGGGAAACAACAGACTGAAGTCAAACTTGTTGGCAAGCATAAGAGAAGCTATAGTAAAATTAGCATTTCCCCAAGAACTGAGTCTTGTCTTCTATTCCTCAATTTACCTCTAGCCTTCCAAATTCAGAGAGATATTAAAATATACGTAACATGGTAACCCTACTGACACCTGCTTTTGCTTTCCTGAGACCATATAAACTTCCTTAGATATGAGAGGGGAAAAAAAAAATTAAGATCAGGCCTGAGTTTATTACCAAATATTGCAAATATTGCATACACTGATAGGGACGGGTGCTGCAATACAAATACCAGGGGAAAGTTTAGCAATGATATGTAGAAGGTTATGACACAGTTCCTTGGTACCACCTGGTAACTGTCACTTATTTTCATATCACATGTTAGCATTTTATGAGAACGAAAGTGAGAGTATTTTTATGATATCAGATACAGGGTAGCAATTTTCAAATGGGCTAAACAGATTAGGAACTATCAATTCAGAACATACATCAGGAGTTACATGTTCAAAGTCTTTAGATGTGTCCTAGAAGATAAAGGAAACGTTGCTGCCCTCCACTACCCGGTAATTATACCTGGTATCAGGTTACACCCTCCTATGTACTTAACACTGGGTTAAGGAATATACCTACAGAATTTCCTTTACATGCTATAGAAAATTACTTTCCCCCACCCCCCTCAAATTTCTCAGTACTTTTTTTTTTTTTTAATATAACATTGTCCTTACACAAATACCTCAGGTACAGGCCTTGATAAGTACAGCTATCTGTAACTAACAGGACAGAATTGCTCCCCCTTCCTACCCACAAGATCAACTGACACGTAAGATTCCTTCACACTTCCTAAAAGCACATTAAGAATTGAAACATAGTACTGAAGTCTGGAATAGATACAAGTTTCCCTTCTTAAAACAAATAGAACACTTTCCTACCAGGCAAATTGCTCAGGACCTCCTCCAATTGAGTTCTGCATTCTGTATTAGGTCAACCCTCCCTTGGGATACTCCAAAGGCCCCTCCCAATCAAAACTCCTAATGGTCATTAAAGAACTTACTCCCAACCTAAGCAGCCCATTATGAAGGTCAACTTTCAGAATGAAACATTGGGAACTCCAGCAGAAGACACACAGCTTGCGATAACAAAATGTGTAGAAGATACCCTGAAACTACAAGCTGTGCATAGAAAGTAAGCTAAAAATCAAGGAATATTGGTTTACATCTTCACAGAAGCAGTACTGGTCACTGGAGAAAGGAGAGAAAAATGGTTGATGCTCACAATTGCTTGGAAAGGAAGTTATACTTAAAACAGGAACACTTTTATTTTCACTTCTGCTGCAGCAAACCCCATGTCAAGCAGATAGGTGTATATACCATCACACAGCAAACAGCCGATCTTGGAATCCAGTCCACAGCACCAACTTCTTAGCCACAGCACAGAGTGATTACCTGTTTGATGTTTTTTATGTCCTTAAACAGTATTGACAGCTATAATCAATTTTATTTTTTACCTTCTATGTGAAGTGTCTTACAAGCATGAACCTTTTAATTCACAGACAATATTTTTTCTGCTGTTCTACAGATACAAAAGCCATCAAAAAGTGCTATCAGAAAACACTCTAGTAAAATCACAGTTATAAAAGAAATTGCAGATGCTCTTCAAAAGCATATTTAAACATGTCATTCTTACAATTTTGTAAACTGCATGCTCTCTATCCAGGAAAATACAGGAAATACAAAATAAACTACTGTTTATCTAGTCGTACCAAATAAGTCTTCTACATAAGACAGCATTCAATAAAGAGTGATTAATCCTAATAGACCTCTGTGTTTCTTTTAAGAGTCACCTTGTAAAACTAGTTTCAGCTAATAAATAAACACATTCGGACTAACTTCATGCTCATATTCTATGCAAGTACCTCAATGGGGCAAAAATATTATGTAGATTAGTCTATAGAAGAGTTGTTGAGGAGACTCTCAGGTGATCATTTTGAATATGCAAACCACAACACTTACTTTTCATAGATCAGTTCCTCATCGGTACAGAAGTAATGGGTATTTACGGTACTTTTCGGTTTAGTTCGTAAAGTAGCGAAGTACAACCGATCTGTAAAACAGACGAGAGGCACAGCGTCGGACAGCGAAGGCGGCCGCCGCCTCGGGGCACGCCTGTCACCGCGGGGCGGAAGAGCCTCCGCCGCTCCTTTTTCTGCTGCGTGAGCGGCGGCAGCGCCCGGCCCGGGCCCCCCGCGCTGCG
>VXBR01000779.1:3040791-3051714 GCA_013400215.1 Cisticola juncidis
CCGCGGGCGGACAGCGGGAGGCGCCGCGCACGCCCTCGGCCCGGAGCGCTCCCAACGCGCTGGGTCCAGCTCCGGGCGCATTCTTCCGCCTCCCCCCTTTCGAGAGAATCGGTAAGTGCCAAGCAGGGCAGACTGTCTCCGTTTTGAAACTAAAGCAAAGGTTTTGAAACTAAAGCAAAGGTTGCAAAGGAGAGGTTCCTTGAGGAGGTAAAAAATGAGTAAAATAGTCTCTCTTTCCTCAAACAAATCTACTCTTGAAACACCTTTAAACGATGTTGTAATACAAAGCCAATGTAGCCCTGAGGTTCACATTAGTATCACAAGCTTTCCCTACCACTATAAATAACCTGCTGTAACCACCAGTTCGTGTAATTAATCCTGGTGTGTCTGCTAATGAAGCTAAACATGAGCGCAAACACTTCTGACGCTTCAGTTTTTAATCTGGTGTCATAAGCACTGGATAATCTTTAAAGCTTTACAAGGAAGGTGAAGGACTACAGAAGACAGTGCAGCTGGTTTTGTATTTGCTTATTTAATTTTGTGTTGATTCTAATGCTTTGTACCTATGTTCTTAGACTGCTTTTTTTTCAACTTTTTTTTTGAAAAGCTCCAAAACTAATGTGCTGAATATGACCGTGTTTGTGCCTGATTCTGAAACCTGAGAAAACCTCATTTTCAGTAGTAAGTACTATTCCATACTGGATGCTTACCAGAATGAGACTGCAGTCTCATATAGCAGCAAATCAAATAAGGGTTGTTGGAAGGTATTTGCTTTTCATGGAAATCAGTGTTTATTTTTGTTTAGAATGTTCTTTATAACTTTCACTTGTGTGTAACCCTTAACAAAATCAAATATTTCACTGGTGGTTTTTTATTTATAAGCAGTTCTCTAAGGGGTACTATATCCTGTGTAAGAGACAGGATATTAAGGCAATACTGTTCAGAACTGCAGTTTTTTGATGCCCTTTTTCACTCAGACTTTCACTACAGTTCAGTGTAACACATTTCTCACTCAGTGCTGCACTCTACTTAAGGGCAATTTGAAAGAGCATACTCGAAATGGCTTTAGCAAAGCTCTTTGGCAGCAGAAGGAAAGATAGAACGGTCTACGGCCAAATACCCAGTATCTAATATCTGTAGGAACACTTTGTGGTAAAGCCTAAGATATGTAAACCCATCCAGCCAGACTGGTGAATCTAGGAGGCAAATATGACTAGAAATGAAGCCCAGCTGTCTCATTTTTGTATACTGCTTGTATGTCTTCTGCAAAGCTAAAAATACAGTTTTCATTGCACAAGAGTTATCATTTGTGGCAATTAGCTGCAGCCTTTGCAAGCGTCAGAAATAAACTTTTTCTTCCCTGTAAAAATGCGTGCAAAATAACCTCTATATTTTTTAAATTCCAGTATTGTGTTTTGTAGCCATTAGTATGATTATTTAATGAATTTCGTTTTGTAAAATGCTAGCTTTAAGAATATTTTCAACTAGTATAATTTAGTTACTCTACAATACTATGTACTCGTTTTAACATTTGAGATCAAATATCAAGGCTGCAGTGACATCTTGTGGAATTTTTTGTAAAAAAGCATTTTTCTTGTGCTGTTGTCTCATTTTAGCACTATATCCTGATTTTTTATCAAGGATTGTTTCTAATATATATTTTATATACCCTGTTTAAAATCCTGTGTTGCAGTAACAGTTTTCAACAGAACATTCAGAGGTGGTAATGATTCTGTTTAGACTCCAAAATATTACCAAATGACATATGGATAATATCTCAAAAGAAATAATCACATACATATTATTTTGTTTAGATTTTTTTTTTTTGTAATTTCAGTAAAGAATATTAAGGCATTTTTATGACTACCAAGGTATTAAAAATCCACTTTAAAAAAATAAGCAAACAACCCCTTTTGGTTCCAAAGTACAATGAATTATGGCTGGAGATTAAGTCTTATCTTTGTATTTTCTTTGCTAGCTGAGACTAAATGATTAAGGTTGTTTGTTTATGTCTTTTCTTCCTTCAAAGGAGGCCTTACCTAAATTCAATGAATGTATGTGCCAACAAGTATACATTTTTTTAAAAAACAGAAATCTTGGGGCTGCTCAGGAGTGTGCAAACTGTGAGCTTATTTTAGATATCTTAACATCATTGTGTCTTTAACCATTACACACACGCATGTTATTCAAATATGAAAAATCTGGTCAATAATCTGAAAATAAATATATCACAAATCTGCATTCTGTATTTTATTTTACAATGGTGCAAATTAAATGTAACAGTATCATTAAAAGCTTGTTCTATTAATTCTTTCACTGATACAGATGAACAAAAAAACACCCCCAAAACCATAACAACTCCTTCACTCTAACAGAGTCCAATATTAAGATTTGACTGACTTGACAGTTCATATCACATCCCAAAAATAAGGTTAATAACAACTGTGACTCTTCACAACTCTAGTTGGTACTGCACAGAACAGAAATCATGGAAGACGAGTAAGTAAATGAAATACAGTAAACTACCACTGGGAAATTTGCATTTCTGGAAAGATCATAGACCTGTTTATATACTACTTAGCACTACAACACAATAATTAAAAACTACTTTTCACTATTACAACAAAATTAAGCAGAATTTACATTGGCATGTTAAGATTCTGCCCTTTAAATCTTACAAAAGTAGTTTCACTGAACAGAAATCAGATCCTTTAATACTGATAGAACAAGGCAAAAGAATCCTTCATTCCCCCAAGACTCACATCCTGCTGTAAAGAACTTGTCATATTTTTCATTCTTTGTTCAGCTAACTTATTACAAAACATGGTAAAATTATACATCATTTGTGCAGATGCTATTTGTGTAGTAGGTATTAGCTGTGACTGGTTACCCACAGCTACCTTTGAACTGAGTCTAAGAATCAATTAAAAGCTGATGCAGATGAAACTAAATCTGCTTTGCATGCCAAATCTGATTCTGCGATCCAGGAAAATCACTGTCTTTTATTCTGTCCTCTGTACCAGAAAAAAAGCCCAACCCTTCTGCAACTTAATTGGAAAAGGTTTGCCCTATGTCAATAGGTTTCCAGAACTACAGAGTCCCAATCTAACAGAAGCCATTAACAGCAGCTCTGTTTCTTGCTATAAACAAACTCAGGGAATTCAGAGACTCATAACAGTCCATTCCTGTACCTCAAAATACTTTTCTTTCCTAATGCTTTACCCATTTATTGTATGTTTTAACTCCGCTGTCAAAGCCACCAAAAACAGACAAAAAAGGAATTAAAAAATAAATACCTACAAAATTACAAGATGTACACTGTAATAGATATTGAACACCCTGCTCTTACTAGGAACTGTAAATAAGAAATTTTTAACGAATTGAGGATTTTCCTGGGTGCATGTTTGTAACAATGTATATGCTAAATATCAAAATAAACAAACTACTAAAGAGAATATTAATAAGTAACATTCCATCCAGTTCTTCTGGCTGCTTATATAAGTTTCATATTTCATGTATTCACATTTCTTGTATTTCCAACAATTAGGATTTACCTTTCAGCTGCTTGCAGTGTTTCAGCAACTCCAGGCAAATCAATAATAGAAAAAAAAAGCCACATCAGAGATTGTTTTTCATTAACTCAGCAGGAGTAGATATTGTAGGCAATGGTTTAAGGACTGAGAGTAAGGTGAGGTACTCTTCTGGCTTTCATAGCAGCTTCAAGAAGATCTCAGAACACCGAGTAGCTTATATACAAACTTCAGAGGGGTTCTGTACAGGAGGCCAGAAGCCTGGCCAGCAGTTCACTGTAGCTCTTCTACAGCTTCACTGGGAACTGGGTAGGAGCAGGTGAGGAGTGGGAAGGCAAGGAAGCATCTCAACATGTAACTGTCAAAAATATGCCTAGGCCTCATTTGACTGGATAGGTATATTCAAGGAAAAAAATCCAAATGTTAAGATCTGACGAGTAGGAATGCATTTTTGTCTGCATGTTTCTGGAGAAATGGCCTAATTAATTAGAGTAGCTTTTCAGGTTTTAAGGAAAGAGGATGATTTTATCACAGCTAAGCATGACTATATATTCTTGAAGTTTTCTCAAAACTTACCTTTGTGAATTAGTTAGAATGGAAAGAAAATACATAAAAAGCCTAGTGGAGAAAAATCAGAGGCTACAAAGAGGGATGGCCAAGATGCAGTAATTACACCTTCTTCTCTCCTTGAACTCAGTACAATTCACTGAGTATTGTTTAACATTTAACACCTTAAATTCATTGGCTTACATTTTATTTTTGTGATTGGCATAATTAGGAAAACCAAACTGAGAAATCATGATATTAGAGTATTTTAAGGGCATGCCATCATAAATATTAACCAGTTTATTTACACAGTAGGATCTCTGTAACAAATGCTCTGCTCGGTGCCACATTCCAGAATAGCCACTGTTAGTGTCTTTTTCTAAATTTCTTATGTCAACAGGCTTCACAAAGACTCCTGAAGGCTTTCCAGTATGCTTGGCTACCAGAAAATTCATGGCAATATCATCACAATTTTGAGTTTCATCTATTAAGGCGTAAACTGCTTCTGGCTGCTGCTGAAAGTCTTCTAAATATCCTCTGTGAAAAAATGCTGCACCGATGAGCACCATAGAATACTGATCTCCATTCCCAAATCCAGGGTTCTGCAACTCAAAGCTGCCATAACTGTACACGCCTGAAGGAGTAGAAATGTGCTTTCTAGGAACAAATCCCACTATATGCTCTGGAAATTGCTGAAAGAAGAAAAAATTCAACACATTTCAGTGAGGGGTTCATTTAAGTGTGTTCATAAGAGAGATTTATGCATTTATTAAAGGAAGGGAGGACAACATTATTGCCAGGAAATAATGAAAATGTTGGCATATGGTCCTGTGATCTGCATAAATGTTGCAATTAAATAGTTTCACTAAACTGACAGTCTGCCTCATTCCACATCACATAGTGCCCACAACTGGCACCACATCTACCCACAACTGGCACTTGTGTATTTGGCACTGATTTATAGACAATTTCTTGTGTTTTGCAAAACAAAACACACAGACTACCACACATTTAAATAAATTCATCAGTTAGCAACTTCATGATTTGGTAAAGTAAGAGTTAAAATTTTAAAGTTATAGATTACAGATATAGATACTGCTTAAGAACAATTTTGCAGTTTCTACTATTCAACACTTCAAACTTCCTAAAATCTAATTTTAAAGCTAGAAAACCAATGGTAAAACAGTGTGCTACAGTATTGCTCTAATTAAAACCATGAATCTCAAGTGCAACTCACAAATACTGCCTGCCAAGATGCAAAACATTACCTGCCAAACGGAAAAGGCAAACGCAAGGTCATGAGCACTGACTAGTGTGTCATCATCCATCATTAAAACAGCTGAAGGGAGGAAAAAACGAGAAAAACTTTTAACTGGTCAAAAGGTTAAATACATGAGCACAGTATGCAGCACAATACTTGAAATATAAAATATAAAATTTCTACACCTATTAAGCTGAGTTGCAATGCTCTGCAAGTAGATTGATAAAACATGATTAGATTTCAAAGCTAAAGAAAGGTTACAGATTTGTGGTAACTGGAAGCAAAGCTAAGTTTTAGACTATTTGCCAGGCTGTTACAAACTTGGAGAAACAGGTGTTAGAAAACTTGGCAGTGTTTGGCAAAGCAACTTAAAATTCTACTAATCTTGTGTAAAGATACAACTAGAATAGAGTTAGATACTTTTCTTTAGCAGATGAGACTTACTAAGGATTCTTGGTATAAAATTTTACTTATCTTACTACATGAGCAAGTTAAATTGCTCAGTCAACATTCAGTATTATTAACTACAGAAGGAAGACTCTCTGCCTTTAGACAAAAGACTACCAGGAAGTAGGAAAGGAAGGATATTCTTTCATCTGAACTGCAGATTCATTAAAACTTTTTAAATTTACAGTTAGCACAGATCTTACTACAGTAGGTAAAACACTTAAGAGCATGAAGTTTCCAGTGTCTTTTTAGAAATCATGTGTTTGGACTAGCAGGTGTGATAGGGAGGGGGCAGTAAATACAATTACCTTTACTAATCATGAGTAAGGTCAGGTCTGTAATGCAACATATGGGGGTTTTTTCCACTTGAAACAAACAGCATTTATTGTTGTACACCTCCTAGAAAGAGCTTAGGAAGAATATTTAGATGAATACCCAAGAGGCTGGGGAAAGTACTCTTAAATAAAAAGAAAGTGTAATTTGAGACAGCCAGACAGCTAGGGAGGGCAGTTTCTCAGAAGAGCAGAACGTGCTTGAGAACCTAGTCTTAAGAGGAATGGACTAAATCAAGTCTTTACCAGATGACTTAAGTCCAGATTAGTGCAGACACTCAACAAATACATGCATTTTGAATTTCAGTTTATGCTACAGAAGGAAGAGAAGCTGAACTACCTATGTCTGCCTCACAAAGGAAATGGAGAACTGTTGCAAAAGACCTTGAAACACATTTGACATTCCTCTTTCTTTTCCTTTACTCCTCACTGACAGCCTGGTGGTGGTGTGCACCTGATACCATAACACAGGTTTCCTCTATACTAACCACACTCTATTAAGTGGTCCAAATGAGCCATTGATTTATTACACAGTACAACTCAGCCATCTCTCTTTTAGCATTCAAATTTCAAGCATGAAAATAGTAATAGTGATATGAACTGCTGATTACCTTTTGTTTCCAGGTCAGGGAAATTCTGCAGTCTGTTTCTCATACGATTTACAGTTTGAACTTTAAAGACAACAGGGACAGGATGAGGCCCCAAGGAATTCCACATTTCCTCTGGTGTCTTCTCACCAATGTTGTTCCACACAACAATTACTTTATGTAGGTGAGGGATTGCTTGATAATGATTTAAAAGCTTTAGCAGTAAGTCAGTTCTATTGTATGTCTGCATAATAAGAGTGAAGGAATCCAAGGCAGACTGACTCTGGGTTTTTGGTTCCCTTCTCGAATTGGGCAATTTGTCATCTTTGATAGTGGGAAGCAAAGCTGTTAAAGCACCTGCCACAAGAAGCAAGACGATGATCACCACAGAGGTGAAGCGCAGTAGGCGGATTCCCATAACTCTTCCTGGAAGCTTACAGAAGTGAAAACACCTTTAAAACAAGTAACAGGAAAGGAAGTAATTAAACCCATGTACAGTTTTCTCTCTTGATCAAAACTCCCAAAATATTAAGTACATTTTCATTTAAGTAACTAAATAAAGAGGACTTCAGAACTTTGGCAAATTACTTTCAACTATCAAGACTAGGTGTTTCTGGTACTCAGTTTCTGTGTTTACTTGCTTTTCACTTTTTTTTTAGTTAACTTTGGATTTCATTGTTTTGTGAAAATAAATCTAGAGTAGTTCTTTAGAGTGTTCATTGTTTCCTATTTTCTTAGTACTGCATTTTTGATTCAACATTTACGTACCTCACGAAGTCTATCCAACTGAAAGTAGAAAGCAAATTCGTACAGAGATTCAGTTTTCAGCACTGGAGGAGCTCTACCTTAACCGGGAAGAGCAAAAAGGAGAAAAGGTGCCTTCTCAAAAGCTCTAACAGGAAGGAGGAAATAAAATGTTCTCCCTTTTTCTGTTGCTCAGGCACCACACAGAAGAAACAATCTTTATAACTGATTTGCTGGACATTTTGTCAGTAGTTTGCATATCTGCTTGATAATGTTAATCAGTACAGAAAATGTGATGCTGATCATGCTAAGGTTATAACCCACAAGTGAAGCAAAAGAAACATGCCAAATGGAGTTACACAGGAATGCAACAATCTCAGCAACAGCTGAACTGATACATCCAGAACTACTGAGAAAATGGCAACATCAGGCGCTGCCTATCAGCTAACTGTGAGGGCAGATTTAGTTTAAGGCAGAGGTTTCTGGATCCTCATGGTCTTGGAACTTAACAGAAGCTCTTAAAAAGCACCTTCTAGAAAGATAGCCCCTCAAATGTTCTTCACAGAGTGCTAGGATATCCTGAGTTGGAAGGGACTCATGAGGAACACTGAAGTCAAACTCCTGGCTCTGCACAGGAAAGGCCCCCAAATCCCACCATGTGCCTGCGGACATTGTGCAAACACGTCAGGCTTGGTGCTGTGACAGTTTCCCTGGGGAGCCTGTTCCAGTGCCCAACCACCCTCTGGCTAAGATGGTCAGATATTTCCTAACACCCAAGCTCCTGAAACAGCTTCATGCCATTCCCTCGAGTCCTCTCACAGGTCACCAGGGACAAGAGATCAGTGCTTTGCCCCTCCATTTCCCTTAGTTAGGAAGCTGTAGAGACCTCACAGACCCTTCTTCTCCAGGCTGAACAGACCAAGTGACCTCAGCCATGCCTCAGATGGTTTCCCCTCAAGGCCCTTCACCATCTTCACAGGTCTTCTTTGGACACTAACAGCATTATATCCTTCTTATATTGTATTCTTATAAAACTGCACAGAACCACCATAAGGTGAGGCTGCATCAGCCCAGAGCAGGACAATCCCCTCCTTTGCCTGGTGCCCCAGGACAGGGATGTCCCTCTGGCTGCCAGGGCACTGCTGGCTCGCGTCCAGCTTGCCATTGAGCAGGACCCCAGGTCCCTTTCTGTGGCACTGCTCTGCAGCCTCTCCTTCCCCAGTGGCTCAGCACATCCAGGGGTGCCCCATTCTAGGTGCAGAGTTTGGCACTTGTCTTTGTTGCACTTCCCAGGGTTTTCCTTTTCTCTTTCTATACTTTCAAGATTAGTATGAACTGAATAGATGAACATTCTAAGCTTGCTACTAACTCATCTATACATATAATTGTAATACCATTAATCATCTATGCATATTATTCATGTTACTCTGTGAGTAATTTCTAGGTTTTCAGCAGGGAATTCTGATCAATTTCAGTGATCCAGGACAGCCAAACGAGTACAATTTTTGAGAGAGAATCTGTGTGGGGTTTTTTTTACAGAATTTTGAGTCATTTTTTTGCCAAAATGCAAATACCATGCTTGAAAATATGAATGTAAATTATTTTAGTCTAAAACGCCTCGCAACTTACCTCATTGCTGCCACGTAGGATTGTTTTCCAGGTGGTTTTTACAGGGCAGTTATTTGTAATCTTTGAATCTGCTGGAAATAAAAGAGAATCTATAACTGGAGATCAACAGTTATCCACATGCTACCCAGCGTTCTTTTACAAGTAAAAGTTCCTCTCAATTATTGACTGATATATGCACTCATGGCAATTATCCCATTCCTTTTCCTCTTGCTCAGTTGAATAATTATCTCTGCCTATCAATGAATACTCCAGAAAGAAGTCATTACACCAGATGGTTAAAAAGAAAAGAACAGTTTGTTTCTCTGCATGTAAAATTGCTGCTTTGAGCCAGTGCAATGTCTGTATGTTCCATCCTTAATCTCAGCTATGGAGATACAAGTAGGTCTCCAGACCCTGACAGCTGTTCCTTTGTTCAGCAGGCACCAGTAAAATACATATTTGGCTACCACAGTAATGCAAATAAAATAAAATTTTATCCAAAAAATATTTTATTTTCTGGATCATGCCCTTCACAAAGATTATCAGTGGTATCAGAGGTTTAAGACACAGCGTTTTGGTCTTCCCAGGAGGTTTGGCAGCTTGAAAAATATGAGTGCAAGCAGATAAAAGAAGGATATGCAGGATGCAGGACAGCAATATAAGAAAACTGTGCTCCTAGGTTGTTGGAGATTTCTGTTCCTTTAAAACTGGCTGAACAACCAAGAGTTGTCAATTTTGATTTGAAAATGTTACTATGAAAACTTAGAGAACAAGAATTTGTGAACTTGTTGAATAATTGAACCTCTGGAAAATTCTGTAAGAGTAATTTGTTTAGGCTATATCAATTAGCTTCCTAAAACTGTGTGTATACCAATCTAAATATATCCATATATACAGGTCTTCCCAAATCTGAGATCCAATCTTACTCTTACTTTGTGACAAGAGGTCACTGAAATTATTTGCAGAAGCTAATTGCTTGTTCTGGTTGCTTCATTTTATAGGAACAAACAATCATGCCTGACTTCTAAAAATTATTAGCAGCAGTGGCAACACAGCACTTATGAGATCCACTATATCCCCATCAAATGTGCTTTTGAAAAATTGAACTTCAGATTCTCTGTAAGCAGTTTGCAACCTAGTTGCAACACTTACCAGTGCTATTGTAATGATTAATTAAACTTTAAAAGCATACTTAAAAGGAAAATATAAATACTGTTTGCTGTTTATGAGATTTTGTTTGCCATACCTTCTATTGTTTACAGTAGGTGTAGTGATAGGCAATGATGATATTATTATATATTTTCAAAATAAACGTCTATTCAAGTGTTTTAAAATAAGCATCACAGCACCTTCTAAAAAGCAAATGCAGATAAGTTCTGCCAATTAAGTTATGAAATTGCAATGCCAGATTGACCTCTTTTAAAAATCATACAATACTCCCTGCAGAGAACACGAAATTGACGAAAATAAAACCCCTACATCAAAAGCAAGTTTTTTAATCCTAGTTCCAAGAAAAAGAGTACTCGAATGGGGTCCCCTCCCTTGGCGGGCGGCATCTCTGAACAGCACCCTCCAGTAGATGGGTGCAGCGAGGCAGCAGCACGGCACAGCAGGGCACAGCACGGCATAGCAGAGTACAGTATGCACAGCAGGGTACAGCACGGCACAGCATGGCACAGCATGGCACTGCAGGGTACAGTAGCACAGCACCGCGCAGCACCGCGCAGCACGGCACGTACCGCTCGCCGCCCGTCGCCCACAGCTTCGCTCACGTTCCGCAGGCGCCGCTATCGCCGCTTCCTCCGGCCGGCCGGTGCTTCCCCAGGGGTCGGCGGCAGCACGGCAGGGCAGGGCGGAGGAGGCACCGG
>VXBR01000779.1:3052375-3312903 GCA_013400215.1 Cisticola juncidis
CGCCGTCCGGAGGAGCCGCTGGGCAGAGCCTTGGAGAGCTTCCCCCGGCCGGGACCGCTCCCGTGGGCAGCAACTGGTGCCGCCGTCCGCTCTGCCGGGCTCCGGCGACGCGGGGAAGGCGCTCCGAGGGGGGCCGCGGCTCGGGCTTTGCGGAGGAATGCTGCTTGGAATTGCTGCTATGCTCGGTGCTTTGCTGAGGAGGAAGCCTGGCCTGGGCCCGATTTATGGGACTCGGCGGCTGTAGCTGCTGCTTGCAAAAGAGGTCCTCTGTTGGGAGAGTGTGGCTTCATCCGTAGCTTGTACCTGGATATCGCTGCCTCAAACATCCTTGTCTCCAGGGAGAAACTGGGTTTGACACTCCTTGTATAGCTGAGTGGTACTTCACATAGCACAAAAATGCACAAGAGTGGAAAAAATGGAAGAGACTTGACTAGATTGCCACTGAAAAATCTGTAGCAAAATATAAGAAGAAATGCAGAATAGCTTCAGTACTGGTGTACAGTATAAAGGTAGAGAACAAGCAATGTCCTAGTATTTCTGTTGCGCTTCCTGAGTGATAGGGAAGTTGTTTTATCATGATATTTCAGTCTCTGTTAATAGGTCAGTTCAGAGTGCACTGGTGTGGAAATGTCATTTAAGTCCAGCGGTGTCCTTACCAAAAGCTGTAACATGGACACGAATTACTGGAGTTCTCAAAAGCCCTGAATGCAGTGATGTGGATTTGGAAAAGATTGCATCCTAATATTTGCCATTTTGTTCTGAATCTCTCAAATAACACTGTAAAATCCTTACCTTTGATTGCAGTAATTGCTGCTGTGGCACCAGTGAGCATGCAGTGCTGTCATAGGCACAGACTATCTTGGCAGCACCCAGACTGTTTTGAGTGTGTTTGGTTTTGGCTTTGATGTTGATTAACTTTGCAGCTGTGTGAGAGTTATTGTGTGCACAGTCTGTCTATTTGAGTATGGATTTTTTTTCTAATAACTCAGCAGATGTAAGTATTTTTCTTAGCTGTTCTGATGTAAAGAGCTTTGTGTTCATGTGACTTTGTTCTGTTGTCTGTCTTTTAAACATAACAAATTTTTTGGTAGTGTGACTTTAAAAAGTCCTGTATGTGAGATAACTAAACTGAAAAATTTAAATGACACTTACAGAACTTTGTCACTGAAGAACATGGCATATTGGAATTCAGAAGACACTTATTTTTGTTCATGCTTGAGATTAAGAATAAGGATTTACTGCATAGCCATTAGTTGAACGTTTTGTTTATATTTCAACTCACTAGTTTTGTGTATCTCTAAGTCTAGATTTTGGGCTAGAGTAAAACAATGTCTTAGTAAGTACTTGTTTAGTCCAGAGGGATAGCAGAGGATTTGATGAGGAATGTCTTCAGTGAACACAGACAGGTCATGCCTTGGAAGAGCAAACACGGAACCCTATAGGGAGAGTCATTTTGTCATTTTGAAGACACAGTTCCATTGCTCCTCACACGAGAAACTCTCCTGAGCTTCTGTTTGCCATGTAGATTGTTTCCTGAACTCACAACAGAGCATTGTCCAAATGTTTCTTAGACTTTGTCAGGCTTGGAGATGTGACTGCTTCCCTTGGGAGCCTGTTCCAGTGCTCAGCCACCCTCTGGGTGAAAAACCTTTTCCTAATGTCTAACCTAAGCCTCCTCCAGCTCAGCTTCATGCTGTTTCCTTGAGTTCTGTCACTGGTCACGAGTTTGCTGGCTGAGAGCTTGTTTGCTTGTTTAAGGCTGAGATTTGCTACATATGCACATTTGTTTATTTGATGTTAAACTAAATCAGCTGTGGAAGTGTCTGTATTTGGACGCAGTGTGTTTGAGTACAGGATTTCTACTAATTTGTACTCTGGATGGTGTGTTTTGTTCTGCAGGAGTTCTTGTCGCATCCCATGGTGCTGGTGGTTCACTGTGTTGCTGGTTGTTGACTGGATCACTTGATTAGTAATAGCTTTGCACCCATTTTTTCTAAGGTCTTGTTGCTTTACAGGTCACTAAAAAAGCCTCAGATGTAATGAGATTGGTGTCTCACCAGGCTTCCTGCCATTTGTGCAGCTCGATCACTTGTAGCTGTACCTGTGACAAAGAGCACGGTTGTGCCACAAGGTGAATTGCATTGCAGATGCAGTCTGCTGACCCTGCTGATAAATCCACGTGCCTCTGCAATTGTTAGCTTAGGTCTTGAAAGCAGCACAGCTGCACTGGTGCTGCACCTAAGGTAAGTCTTGCCTTAGTGAGATTTGCAGGTGTGAGTACAGTGCCATGGTAACTTGCTGCATGATTTCTGGTTATAGAACTTGTGTGGGGTTTTGTTAGAGTAGCAATCCTTATACACTTCTCTTTCCCAGAAGGTTCTATGAAAAACAAGCAAACGAAAGAAAACCCCACCAAACACCTCAGAAAGCAGTAGCTCTCTCTGCTTAGCCATACTTATTCCTTCCATTTCATAATCGGTACATCTTACGGTTATTGTCACTAATGACCTTCTACCTGAATGTTTGATGTGCTTTGTGGTGGGTTTTTTTCCCTCATTATATCTTCCTAACCTCTCAGAACCAAACCTAAAATAAGCTGTTTCCCTAAAGATATCACCTGGTTTTGAGGAGGGGGAAGATTTCACCGAAATCCTCCAAGAATTCAATAGTGAATTCTATTTTGTTGCTTCATAGGCATCCAGCCTATGGGTCTTGTTTTAAAGTTTGTTGAGTACAGCTTCATCTCTCCTGCTTTGGTGGCTACAGCACCTAAGGACAATATACCATGCCATCATCCCTCTGCCTTAAATGTAACAATTGTGTGTATGTATAACTCTGTATGTGTCCATAAAGTATATATATAAATATATAGAGCAAGAAACTTGGTCCTTACTCTCCTTCAAACCCACTTCTTCCACTCTTGAGTGTTTCATCTGAAACACTTAAGATTAATCTTGTAATTGTTTTCAGTAAGGCTGAAATGGTTTGGCTTTTCAATGTGAAGTGGTTGGAAGTTTGGCTAATGAAACTGTGAGTTCAACCTGAATATGTGTCTATCCTCGCTCTAGAACTTGTTAAACCAGTAATTGCTTCTTGTGCTTCAGTTTCCAAGAACTGAGTTGTATATATAATTATTCTTAGATAACCAAAGAACTGGGAAAATTGAACTTCTGGTATTGTTCCTTAGCGATTGCTCAACAGTACCTCTCTATCAAATGTCTTTTAAAATATGAAGCATTTTTTTCTTTTTCAAGGCATGCACTTCCCTGCAGACTTACAGAACCTGTTCATGAGTAATTTGGTAAACTTTGGCAATGCTTGTGTGTGGTGTTACCCCAGTTTACCTATAGCCTACAAACTGATATGAGTTCTACTGACTGGCTAACTCATGAACTAATTCAAGTTGCTTTGAACTTTTTAGCATGCTGGTTCACTTTAACTGTTTCTCAATCAAGATTGACAAAGAGTTGTGCATTGGTCTTTGAAATAAGCCATTTACGATGTGGCCTCTCAGCCTCTGATTTCTTCAACCTCGATCTCAGGGGTGTATATCTCCTAGTCAGTGCCTTGTCACTGCTAAGGCAAAGATTTAAAGTTGAATCATTTTGATGAGAGATGTGACTGTGGGTGCATCTGCTCCAGGGATTTTGGTTTGTGTCTGTGGAAATCGCCTTTCACTGTCACCAAAGTCGTACACTAGGAGGATTTTTTTTTGTTAAGCACTCTTCCAAAGTGCCTTCTCTAAGCTGACAAAAGCAGTTTTGTCATCATATTTCTGTTGGTGATGAGGTGTGGATTTCTCCTCTGTGCTAGCAAAACCATGCCTGAAGCTTAGAAACCCAATGTATTCTGCTAGTGTGTAAAAGATTAATGTCTGTGGGGTTTTTTTCATACTCAACATGTAGCATATGGAACATAACACTTTTTTCCTGTTCTCTTTCAGTTTAGGTCTAATATCAGATTCTTTTCATATGTTTTTTGACTGTACTGCTCTATTGGCTGGATTAGCAGCTTCAGTTATTTCAAAATGGAGGTCAAATGATGCTTTCTCATATGGGTAAGAAACTTCAGGCTGTTACCTTAATGTATGATACTAAATGCTTAGGTAGTCATTTTTCACTTAAAATTAAAAGCTTTTTGCAGAACGTGGAAAAACTATGCTGAAAGTGAGGGGTTTTTTTAAGGTGAGCTATGTAAATATCTAAGTTAATAGAAATAATAAAAAATATAAAGGCATTGCTTTTGGGAAGAAAGTTTGTAACTTCCAAGACCTCTCTGATCATACTAGTGGGAACAAGTTAGCGAGCAGAAAGTTGCCCTGCATTGCCATGTATTAATGGCAGCAGTGCAGAACAAGCAGCCACATCCTGGACTCGTCCTCACAGTGCAGTGAGGAGCGTTACAGGGATTCCCAGACCACTGGTGTCCCACTCCTCCTTTGGGACAGAAAGGAGCCAAGTCTCAGTGTTGTGCTTTGGAGATTATAAGCTGTGACTCCTGGAAGCAGCAGGATTCAGGAGCTGTGAGTGCCTATAACACAGATCCTCAAGGCTGAGGTGTGTCATCCCATACTGCCCGTGGTGGGTTTACCTGCTGCAGCAGTGTTTGACAGGCTCTTGGTTCCACTGAGCATGGCAGTTGTGCCCTGCAAAACAGTACTGGTGGCACAATATTATTAATTACCGATTAATACTGATTAACAGCAAATGAGTTGTAGCATGGGCGTTCCAAATAGTGTTATTGATCTGTCAGCATTTAGCTTCAGCTGCCTTGCTTAACTGTGAATCATACAGTTTGAAACTTAAAGCCCAGTTTAATTTAGGTGGAAGCTCCAGTGTCCATAGAAATCAGAGAGATTTAGAGAGAATTGTCCCATGAACTAATTGCAGTGAAAGCACGTTCTGTATTAATTACCGCTGAGCATTTAAACAGCTGGTGTTCCATTTATCTGAGAACAGCCACACTTTATTAAATCTGATGTTTGCTACACTGAAATTACATATTATTCTAACTTGGCAGTTTGTTATTGTCAAAATTTGATGTTTGAAATAATTAATTTCTACTTAAAACTTTTACTGAAAATCCACCTTCTAGAGGGAAAGCAAATTAATACATGTCTGTTGAAATGAAACATAACACCTGAAAACACTGATTAGATTTTGCATGCTTAACTTAGTTTGTGGCTTCCAAATTACATTACATTTATACCATAACTTTGGGTAGACATAATCTTAAATGGAAAGATTTTGACATATTGAAAGATTTCTTTCATCTAGATCAGGGGATGGCTGATGTGGATCAGGTAGTTTCTCTCAAAGTACACCTAGTTAGTTTTATATACTGATCCATAATTTATATGCCATCTTCCATTTAGCAAATTCCTAAGTAATATAACTGTTTGCGAACTGGAAGATTGCACTTAAGTCTCTTAAGTTCTAATTTTCAGCATTTAGATAAAAGTGGTAATATCTGCCATTACTTTTTTTTTGTTTCTTGCAGTTATGTTAGAGCAGAAGTACTTGCTGGTTTCGTAAATGGTTTGTTCCTCATCTTTACAGCATTCTTCATTTTTTCTGAAGGTGTTGAGGTATGTTATGAAATCAATTATACCATTACATTTTATAATTAATATGGATAAACATTTCTGGTTTGAATAGGAATAAATTACTGAAATTAATGATTTGAAAATCTAAATGATGTTGATAATGGATTAAAAATCTGTGATTTGAACAGAGAATAGGGCCATCTGAAATTGCTGTTTCATGACAGAGAAACCCAGCCTTTTCAGTACATCTCTACTAGCTTCTTAAATAGTGTATTTTGTTCATGTGTAAAAAGTCTGTTGAGATGGAGCCTGTCCTTTTTTCTCAGCCATTGAAGGATGTCTTAGAAAGATCTTCACTTCTCATTGTTAAAGAACAAATGAGGCTGAGAAAGAAAGGCCCAAACTAGTCATTCAGAGAAGTTAGTTATAAGTAACATGCTGAAAAGTTGGACCAGTATATTAAGAAAGAGCACTGTTCTCCAAATCTTGAAGTCTTATATAAATGCCAAGTAGTAACAGCTTAAACATTTACAAGGGCTCTTTTCTTGCATTTTTTTAAACATGATTAGGTAATATGTTTTACATGTTCAGGTAATAATTTAAAGATTGAAATTTAGACGTTAAGAGCAACATCAAGGATTAAGAGTGAAACTGAAAACTATTTCTAATCAGCTTGAATTAATGCTTTTACTTTTTATTGGGAAATACACTATAGATTTGTTTAGACTTCTAGTTCAGAGTAAGGCTGTTGAGTTTTTCTTTTATTAATAGAGAATTGGGAAGAGCTTTTTCTACACTGAACGTTCTTCTACATTTATAGGCTTGTAAATATTTCAAAATCAGTTAAAGCCAGGCTGAAATTGCCTAAAAGCCTGGGAAACTTCAAATCTAGAAACAGGAGCAAAACTTACTAGAAAAATCAAAAACCATGACAGGATCAAGGGTAATACTGAAACATAATTCTCTTCCTGCTGATCTGAGCTCCCATGCTAAGTATTCTTTTTGCTTGTGATGGGGACTCTCTCTCAGTTACTTTGAAATTTCACTGTGCTAATAAATGTTTTATTGTCTTGCTATTTACTGCCTGTATCTTTCATCCTTGTGGAGAGATGGTGAATGTTTTTCTCTGTCAGCAGTAATTTACACTCATCAACACTTAGCTTCAGATGCAAATTGTATTATGTCTGTAATGTCTCACTGAGAAAAAAAATCCAGAGAAAGTAGGGTAAAAAAGAATTGAAAAACTCAATCTAGGTTTGAGAATTTCTAAAAAAATGAACTAATTTGCTCTGAGTGTTCATTTAATTCCCCTCATTGCCTCCCCTTTCTAAGGAGAGAGGAAGAAAAGGCAACCTAGACACTTAGGAGTCATTTAGGTAACTTAAACAATCCACATACAGGAACAAACCTGAATGTTTTCAGATGGTGTTCAGCCACATCCCACAACATAACCAGATCTTATGATAAAACTGAGCTAGACTCTCAGAATATTCTACTGTACTTTCACAGCTTTAATAATAGAACTTTATTTTCAGACACTGAGACTAGATCTGTGTATCATCCCCAAAACTGAAAGGCCTGAGTAATCCTTAATTATATCTATATATATGTTATGTATGAACATGTTCCTGTATCTAACTAGTTTTGTGGTACCTTTTAATAATGTAAGAGACTGTAAAACTCTACATTTGCTTTCTTTTTTTTTTTTAAGAGAGCCCTTGAGCCTCCTGATGTGCATCATGAGAGACTTCTTCCTGTTTCTATACTAGGATTCATTGTCAATCTTATAGGAATATTTGTGTTCCAGCATGGAGGTCATGGGCATTCCCACAGCTCTGGTAGGATGTAACTCCCAGTATTCCCTTTCTTGGCAGCCTGTGTTCTAGGGCCTTGTGCCCCAGTGAGAACCCCAGTATTGCATTTGATGTCTTGTTAATGGCAATCCTAGCCAAGTGTGTGTGTGACCTCTTGCTGTGTTGACTTCTGTGTTTTATTACCAGCCCCTATTGTGCTTCTCGTGTTAATATCCATTAACTGGGGCACCTAGGAGTCCAGAAGCTGCTTTCTGGAGTTCATGCACTCTCCTGCACCTTATTGAAAGAGATTTGCAGAGCTTCATTTTGGACAAATTTAGGCTGGGTATAAGCAAGGTTCTGGCTGGAAAATTCAGAAACAGTATTTGGACCAAATTTTGAGCATGAAATGATTCTGCTTCAGATGCTTCTCAACTTGTCTTTTGAATTGAAGTGCAGAATTTATTTGCCTAAATACACATGGTAAACACTTTGGGTTTTTTTCTGCAAAGCCTGTAGGTCTTTCTTTGAGCTTAATATATAAACTTAACATACAGACTGGTGGAAGAGCATAGTCTTTGGTCTTTAAGCAGCAATCTAAGCTTGAATTTTTAATCTAATGACAGTCAATTCCTGCTTTCTTAAAACAGCTATTTTTTACAGTGCTTATATGTAAGGAAATGTACATTTTTCAAATTGAATTAGAAGTCTTGCACAGCAAGTCTCAGAAGTGGGAATATATAAAAGCATTTGACTTCTCAAACCTGGTATATTTTATGTGTGTGTATATATATATATGTCTACATAGCAGAGCTGTAGATGACAAGTTAAGTTTCTTATCTAAAGCTATACCCTAAGATGACCTAAACGATGAATAGGTTCTGAGTAGCTGAGAAACAAATGTGAGTGTTCATAAGTTCACTCTGATGGTGCTGTTTGTTCATAGGGCATGAGCACAGCCATTCTCTGTTTAATGGTGGTCTCAGCCACGGGCACAGTCATGGAGATCATGGGCACAGCCACGAGCACAAGCATTCCCATGGACACAGCCATGGTCACGGCCATGGACACTCTCATGGTCAGGATTATTGTCATGGTAAGTACTGAGCTGATATTATAAACCATCCTGACTCAGTCTAAGTCTGCAATTAATAACTTACTGAAAAATAAAAAGAGTGTGTTGTCAGCTTGCTGTGATCATAAATGGGAGTAGCTGGTATGTCTGGTATGCTTTGCTGCCACTGTGTTTTGTGACTCATGTTGTGGTTCACTTGCAGTGATTTCAGTGTTGGTTTTTTAAAGATTTTGCTTTGCCTTTGATTTTTGATGTACACTGTAATGTTGTGTGTTGGCAAAAGATGGAACAGCTGTATGCTATTGCATACAGTGAAATTAGTTAGCAAGTGCCCTGTTCCAATATTTTCAATAAAATCAATTGACAAAGTTGAGCTGTTTTGCTGCTGTTCTCCACTTATATAATTTTACAGCTCAAGATATTAGGAAAAATGAACCAGTGAACTCTGGATACTTATGGATTGTTAGTTGTACTTGGTTTGTGATCTCAAATATGCCTTTACCCATTTTGTGCAGTTGTAATCTGGTTTAAGATGGTTATGGAAAAGATACTTTTGTTATGTTATGTTAGCTGTGCTGAAAGCTTTCCTATGAAGGCAAACAATCTGAGAAGAGACATTCATGTAAGATATGGTCAGTAGCCTTCACTATGGGAGAAGAGCTTGTGTAGGTACCACCTCTTTGAAACAATGCAAATGAAGGCCTTGTGGTAACACAGGGTCATCAGTCCTTCCTGCCTCAGCCATGAGATCTGATGTGACTCAAAATGTGCACATTCAGGGCAGGAATAGTGTGGGGACTCATGGACAGGAGGTGACAAAGAGTATAAAAATACTTACTCGTCCCTTCCTTGCTATTCTTAGAAAATTTGCTTTTGTTTTCCAGTAGTTCTGCTGGAATTTGGTTGGAAAGCAGGAGCTCCCTGCTTCTGCCTCCTCCTTGCCTTCCATAAGGCCCCCACCCTTGTAGTCCAGTGAATGCAGCTGTCTTGGGCAGTTTGATATCCAAATCAGCTGTTGTGTACATTATTATGTATCTTCACTAGAAGCCTTTTGCTATTCTTTAACAAGTTTTTCTTAAAATATCTTTCAGATTAATGCTACAGAGGCATTAATCTGCTTGGATGGGAAGATCTTTTACTTATTTTTTCCTTGTCCAAGTCTTATCCTTGTTTTTTCATTAGGTATAAATACTTGCTCAAGTGAAGTATTTCTGGTTAGCAAATTTATTTGAACCTACTCTTCTTGCTTGCATTCATGGTTTGGGTTCTTGAAGGGTCTTATTTTGCTATATACTAGCAAGGTCTTACCTCTCTGTTTGTTTTAATTAAGAACAAATGTAGATAATTTATTTTTGTGTATACCTATGTAGAAATCAACTGTGTAAAGCAATGTTATATTTTAAAAAATGTATTTTAAGACTTTTAACTTAATTGCTGCATTAAAAAGCAATAGCTTGAGTAAAAGCTGGTCGTTGTGAGCAGCCTGTGTGTCCAAGATGTTTCCAAAAGGAAGAGTGTAACAGAAGGAGCACTAGAGAGAGCCTTTGTCTAGGTTAATATGTCAATAATTGTCTTCACAGATGACCATTCCCTTGAAGTAATGGGTGGATCCAGCAAACAGATTTTACAAGGTATGATGAGAATAACTATGATGATTTATTGGTTTTATCACAGTCTGCCTGCCTGGGTTGTCACACATCTGTTTTAGAGGGTTCCTCTGGATAAGTGCCACGTTTTTCTCAAAGGAGCTATTTAATGAAGTTCCATTCCCCCGGAAACAGCTCTGCTCTATCGTGTTCATGACGAGGTGTTGAGACATTCACAGAAGTCTAAATTTAATGCAGTGTCAACACCATTTAAAAGAAACATCCCAAAAGCTGGGGTTCAGCTCTGTTACTGATGCTGAAAAATTGATGAAAAACTCGGAAAGAGTGGTTAAAAGCAGAAACCCAAGGAGCCTAATGGCAATATATGTTCTGTAACATGAAGATGCAGATTGTTAATATAATTGTTAAAGAGTACCTGATCTTAAAACTTGCATTTCATCAAGCTCTTAGAGTTGGTTTAGAGCAGATGGTAATGCATCTAAATGTCTTGAAGTGGTATTTGAGACCCTGATCTCCTGAGCATTAGTTATGGATAATTTAGATGTTGGTTTTGAGCTTTGGTTGGCTGTTGTTGGTTTTATTTTGCTTTTTTTAAATGTTCAGAAGTTAAAGGGAGACAATTATGAGATGTAGGAGGTAGTAATTTGGCATACCTAAATGTAAATAGGGATTTTTTTATTGGATGATTTTCTGGCTTGTTTGTAGTCCTTGAGAAGGAACATTTACAAATTCTTCCAGAATTTACAGTACACTGTATTGTGTATATGTATACTGAATACTTCTGTGGAAGATACTTGAAATATCTTTTTGATATCAGTCTTTTTGTGAAAGACTCATTTTAATTGAAGCATATTAAAAATACCTGATTTTGTTTCAATTTTTCACTACTGAGGGAAAAACCCCACCAAGTGATGCAGAGACAGTCACTGTCAAGACAGTCACTCACAGGCAATCACATCCCACCAGCAGATCAGTGCCTAGGGAAGTCTGAGCTGCAGCTACTTGGGGAAGACAACACTGTAGTCTTACTGGGGAGCATGGTGTTGGGTGATGTGAAATGTCCCTCTGGTCCCTCTGGATCAGCTGGCCTGGCTGTGAGCTCTCCCCAGCCTTCCTCCTGTGGGGTCATGAGAAGCAGAAGGCCTTGATGCAGGTTGCTGTGGAGAATCCCAGCTCTGCCCTAGCCAGGCCCAGTACAAATGGAGACCTGGAGAAGTCCTCAAAGAGCTGGTTTATAGTGGTGTGTTGTTTTTACAAGAGGGGATTACAGGGGATTACCTGGAGAATTGCATTCAAAGAGCTGTTTCTGAATGACTTCCAGTCACTGCCAGCAGAGAGCTCCAAAGGCTAAACTTTGGCTAGCTGTAGAGTATGTGTTTCTTTGTACTTGAAGGCAGTGTTATTCTTCAGAGGCTTTTCATGTCTATGGTACTGTTTAAGTCTCAAAACTATTTGCCTTGGGTTTCTTTGCCAAGTAACTTCTAGAAGGAGTTGTCAGTTAAACATTAGCACGTGTCAAAGCTTTACAGAACAGTTTCTGTTAACAGTCTGTCCATCTTATACAGAACTCGCTACTGTGGGCATCAGGGAATATGAGTTTCTGTACTGTAATGAGTGGGACTGAAAGAACAAAGTGTAGCTGCAGCTGTTAATCACTGTTCAAGTTAATAGCCTTGCTATGAAATACTCATTACTGTAAGTGCATAACAGAATGTAAAGTCTTCAAATGGCCCATATTCTACAAATACATTAAAATCTTTGTGTGTTTGACCCAAAGCTGACCACAAATTGAAAAAATACAGATCATATCATCTTTTTGTAAAACATGCTCCATTAGCTTTAAGAATAGCAAGTTGTAATGGTATTTATCCCTTGATCTCTTCCAGGTGTATTTCTGCACATCGTGGCAGACACGCTGGGAAGTATTGGTGTGATCATATCTGCTATACTGATGCAGAACTATGGTCTAATGATAGCAGATCCTATTTGTTCAATGCTGATAGCACTACTTATAGGTGTAAGGTAAGTGTTGCTGTCACTGGTATTTGGTAGGATTTTTGATGCTAGTTACAGCAGAAATTGCAGCTCAGAAGAAAAATGGGTTTCGTTATGCTAATGACTTACAACATTTGCTTTTCTTCCAAAAGTGGTGTGTTACCTCTGTTCTGTGCAGCCATTCTGGTGAGCTCTTACATGAGCTCTCCTTCTTTTCTTTTTCTACAGCTACAACTTTCGCTCTTAAATCTGCATATTTTGTCCTTCTTTGCATAATAGTACAAAAATGTCTTTCAGGTTCAAACTGTAGAAAGCTTCGTCTCTGTATTTAGTACATGCTTATATAAACCAATGCACTCCAGTAAATGGAGCAGAATGGTTTCAGGGCAGCAGGGTTGAGACTGCTGGCACAGGATGTGCCCTTGTCCGTGACAAATCAAGGCTGCTAGGTTTTAATTTTGTTTTCTTATCTCGTCAAGAGCTGTCTTTTCCTTTGTATTTGCACTCTGAGACATCCTTATTCCTTTTAAGAGCTGATGGAAATGCTTCACGTACTTCTGGATTTCACAGTTGTTTCTTACCAAGATCACTGTGGATGTGAAGCTATCTGGATTAGACTGGTCAAGCAAATATTTCATTCAGTGATGTTATGAGGCTTTTTTGGCAGCAGTTTCACTGGTACCATAGGGCAGTGTGCCACAACTCCAGTTACAGCCTGATAACTGAGCACCTTTGCCTGTTCAGCAGTGGTGAGTGCCATCTGATGAACTGCAGCTACTTGTCCCCATACCATGTGTGTCATGTTCATGGCTTGTGCATGGCAGCATTCTCAGAGTTATTGATGTGAATCTCCCTGGTAGTCAAAGCAGGGCAGCAGCTTCAGACACAGCACCCACAGAAATGGCTGTGCTAGAAATCACTATTAAACCAAGGCTTTAATATAAACTTTGGAGATTTTGACTTCAACACTTCATAATTTATTTCATAGATGACAAATTATGGCAAACTACTTCTAGTACTGAAATCTCAAAAAATGGGAAGAAAATATGCAAGTTTCTAAGGGGGAAGAAACTATTGCTGCGGCAGAGATAGTAGCTGAGTAAAACTGGTTTCAATACACTTTGTATTTTAAAGGCCCAGCTTTGTGTACAGCAAAAAATACCACATGGATGACAATTCATTTTTTTCTTCCTTTCATACAGTAGTTGAAATAACACCGAATGCCATAAATAGAGGTGTCATAATAATGCTGTTTACAGGTTTTCTAGTACAGAAAGAACATTTGAGACCCCTGTTCTATACTGAAAATGCTGGAGAAGTTCACTATTGGATGTGTCTTTTGATCTGATGCCAGACTTCAGCCTATAATGTTATTTTGTTGGTTGACAATGCTATAAATGATCAGTAGAATAATTCTGGTATCAGTGCAGTCACCTGCATCACAGTTGATAGAAGCAAGCCTGCATTTCTTGCCAGCTGACACATCCTGGCACATCAATGGAGCAAACACTAATTGCAGGGTTGGATGGTTTTGTGTTGGTATTTTATTTGTTTTCTGAGCAGTCCAACAGACTGAACTATTGATGGTTTCGCTTGAAATGCACTTTAAGATCATAAATAAGATTACTGGCATTTTTAGATGGCTGTTGAGAACTTGAGTTCCTTTTTGTGGTATTTGAGTTTAGTCATTTTCATTTACACTTCTGTTGATAAAACCACTGTTAATTTTGCCTTGTTCTTCACTGTGCTGGGTTTGAAGCGTCCTTTAAGAATTGGCGCAAAAGGATTTTCAGATTTTTCTCATACAGTGGTCTTCTGTAACAGCAATATGGGAGCCCAGGTGATGCTTGCTAGGATATATAATACTTTTGTACTAAATCTTTTAAAGTTACCTAGATCTAACCCAGGGAAAAAAGCTACTGAAGTTCTGTGAAATTTAAATTTGAGGGGAATAACATCGCAAAAATACTTTAAATTGGTAATGGCAAGAGCTGTACCTAGTTCAGGGTGTATGTGGGGGTGGCTATTTGGGGTTTAGAGTTTGTTTGTTTTGGTTTTTTTAATTGTCTGTCCACTGATGGGATACTTGTGGGTTTGAGATGGGAAGGACTGGGATGTTCAATTTCTAGTACAGGAGTTGCTGTCAATTTCTGTGGGCCAATTTGAAACCTTGAAAATCATTTTTGAGGTAAATTTGGCTTCAGATTAAACTTTGCCACACTTGCCAAAGAAATCACAAAAATACCTGTATAGGATGACTAAAAAACTCACTTGTGCAGTGTAAAGCTCTACAGACTCCCCTTCGTAATCCGTTTTGCCCTGTGCATGTGCAAAAGGGTTAAGCAGTGCTTCCTCAGACAAGTCCAGCAGTGCTTTTAAATCAAATGGTTGAGCCTTCTTGTAGACAACATCTCTAATTAGTGCCAATTGTCAGCTGCTTGCTCCGTTGCTCCTGTGATCCTTTGCTCAGGGTGCTGTAGGGTGACTTTCTCTGCCTAACTCCTCGTGAGTTAGCACAGAACATTCTGAGTGCACAGTGAAAATCCTGTGTGGGATCTGAATTTTCCTGGATGCAAGCACTAATGTCTAATGACTCTTTCCCCAATTACTCTGTACTGTCTCATGCAAGTAAAGCATAAATAGGTCATGCTTAAAATAGACAAGTCTGTCTTACCAGCATTTTAATTTTTTTTAACAAAAGCTTGACTATTTCATTGTAATTTAGTCTGACGCTCTTAAAGTTTTTTCAGAAGTATTGTCCACATAATTATATGTACCTTGAATCAATAAACAATTTCCCAATTCTCTAAACTGCTTTTAATATTTAAAACTAAATACTCATTTAGTATTCTAAGGCTTATTCTGAAATGTTGAAGCAATTTTAGTATTTCAGTCAGTTATGTGAAACCAGTCACCACTTAAAAGCCACAACTCTGGTATAAATCAAGTTTGTCCTGAATCGCTATTAGACCCACGTGTTTCAAGAAAGGCACAGTAGACTAAATCTGAAACTAGATTGCACAGAGCATGCAGACTGCATATTAAATGGTCAAAGAAATGAGGCAATTTACTTCAGTCATTCAGTGTTTTTTCCATAGGTTACATAATTTTTTGCATAAAATCTTGAGCTGCTTGAACATGATACAATATGAAAGAGCTTTGGGGGAGGGTGTGCCAGTAAAATTTGAGGCCTTTCATGTTTGGGGCATAGAAGTATTAAAAAAAAACCCCTTTTTTAAAATGAAGTGCTGTATTCATTAAGATTCAGAAGGAATTTTCTATAGCAAAACTCCTCCAAACTAGTGTGTTTGTTGTTGGTGCCATTTTAAGCCATTATTGGTAAATGTTAAGCACTACCTTTATTTACAGGGTAATGGTACCTGCCAGCCTTGCTTGAGAGTCAAGGTACTACATTGTTATGAGAACAAAGAACTCAAAATCAGTAAAGCAAATGTTAAACCTGTGGTCCTTGTCCTGAGCAAAGCTTACAGTCTGATTAAAATTGCCATTGTCTAATAAAAAAGTTTTATTAAAGTTCTGAAATAGGCCAGCAGTCTTCACATTGCAGATAGGGATGGTAGCTGGGATAAAAACCCGGAATCTGGAAAACTGGCCATAGATTTTGAGCCATGGTATTTGAAGGACCTTAGCTGGTCTTGATCCTTAGCAATGTTTGTTTCCCTGTCACAAATAGCCCCTATTTTCTGTAGAGCTGAGAGCACATGAATTTCCTGCTGTGCTCAGAGTGCAGTGTCTGTCTGAAGCTGTTTTCAGCTTCACAGTCCAAGATCGTGACAGTGCCAGGGGCTTGCTGGCTGTGTCTGCAAAAACAGTGGCATAAACAGGATGGCACTGGGATGGGCTTGAGTATTATCTGAATGTGATGCAGGTTAAATAAGGGTCTGATGCTTTCAGTGTTAATTTTTAATCAATCCATGTGTAGTAGTGGCAGGCTGGATTGATCAGATTCATGTCAGTAGTTATTTTTGATTTGTTTGAACACCTCATTTCTTCTGTAACAGTGTATGTGCAAATATGGTGCGCTCTAACATTAGCTGCTTTTGCTTTTCTGCCTTTTGTAGAGCATATGTTTTTATTCCAAATCTTGCTCTGGGTTAGTTCCTCTTTCAAATTTTATTGTCTTGTAGAAGAGTGTATATTTTAGATTTAAGGCTTGATAATCAGAAAGCAATGGAATTGTGTTTGCTTTAATAGGAAAGCTTACTGACTGCTTATGCATGAGAAAGCTTTCCACTTGGCGAGGATTCAGTGTTATTTGTTTTCCTCAACAATCTTATAAATTAAAACAAACAAGGGGGGAAGCACCAGTGCAATAGCTGCTGTGGAGGCAGCCACTTTTTTTTTCCCACCAATGACTAAGCAAAAAAAAAGAGAAAGCTTGGTGAAAATCTCTAACTGGATTTTCAGCCAGTTGGTGTTGTCATCTTTAAAATGTTTTCAAGGTTTTTCTTCAGTCACATGAAGTGGAATTGATATTTCTGGTGCATCCTAGTGATGAAGTAATACTGGTTTTAGTTAATGTTTGAGAATACTCTGTGGACTTTTGGTTTTTAAATGAAAGGCTTTGTACTTCAGTAGTATGCATGAAACAATGGAAAACATCAGGTATATAAATTCTGTTTATATGGATTCTGTTGGTTTTTTTGTGTCAGGTTAGGTTACAGTAAGATACCATGTGAGTTAGTGTGCCTTTGGATGCAGAGGGGCATCCGTGGCTGCCTTTGCTCTGAACAGCGTTTGTGAGGGCCTGTCACATCACTGCAGCTTTTGGCTTTTCAGCTTTGCAAAAGGTAAACTTTGTATCTGAACACTGGCTGTAACATAAAGGAAGAAGGTGTGACCCGGGATATGCTTCAACTTTCATCAACAGTATCAAGCCACATCCTGATTTACCTTTGTTCTTTGGACTTTTAAGATGTTTTTTTTTTCATAGCCTGTCTCTTCAAATCTACTTTACAATTAATTTCTCTTCCATCAGATAATGTACATCAGTTTTATTAAATAGTGTAAATAAGTTGTACAAATTAGACATTTTTGTTAGCTTTCTTTCATGGCTTTTCTCACTCTTAGTGGTATGTTTCAATAAAAAAACAGATTACTACATTCTCTATCCCTTTAGTTGTTTCCCTGGGAAAAGATATGCAGCCTGTATGTGTGTGGTTTTTGAAACCTTTAGATGCATATGCTAGAGAGGCCTTGTTAAATTTATGGGCATGGAGTAGTGTTCAAAATTCTTGCATTCACTTTGCATCCTGAACTTGTGTATTGGTCTGTCAAGGTTTTTATCAAGAAGCAAACCTGCATTTTAAATAGGGAGTTAAACTGAAATCAATTCACCAGTGGAGTGTGTTGGCAGCTCCAGCTCCCTTTGATGTAATGCTTGTGACATGGGCATTATTTAGTGAGATGGGTCCATTAATAAGAGAACCCTTTTTCCCTAAACTTCTGTAATCCACTGTAGAATGTGACACTCCAATTAAGCTTCCTTTAGACAGATTGACAGTTATTGCATTGCTAAATGTTTGTCTTGGTGACAGGTCTAGTTTAGGCAACTCCTGCTTGCCCCTAATTGCTCCTTCCTATTTCTGAACCGATGCCTTGGTGGCAGTGCAAACGTGGGAGGCCATGTGCTGGAGAGCACCAGGGCAGAGAATTTGGCTGGAACACCATTGTGCCTGCAAGAAGACTGAATTTTAGGGTGGTGCTTTTTCCAGGGGTTCATTAGACAGGAGTCGTGCAGCCTCTCACTCCCCCCACCCAGGCCAAGGTCTATCCAGGGACTGAGCTTAGCAGGCCATCAGCCAGCGCTGCCCCGTGTTCAAATGGAAACACTTCAGAAAATGATTAGGCATTTGTTCACATCCTCAAATACACAGCTGGTCTGTGCCATGCATTCCTCATCACTTCATGAGATCTTAAACAAAAGTCCTTTAACAACTGGTCCAGTTAATCTCTTACCAATGTTTCAGGTGTGCTTTAATCCCATAGCTCCATGTGCTGCAGCTGTGATGCCAGTGCTGAACTCTGCAGCTTACAGTTTCTGACATGTACAATCACTTTTGGTCTGGAATGCTAGGTGATTTGTATGCTCTTGGAATTAAATTGCTATTTAAGCTTTAATGTTGGGCTACGCATATTTGTCATCCACTTGAAAATTTTAGAATGCTCTACTGAATCAGACATGATGTGCTACTCCTAAATAAAAAAATCACCATGCTGAATACTTACTAAGAGTATAACCTATTAGTGGGAGCTTCAGGGTATAGGCTTACTGGTCTCCTGGTTTTATTAAAAAACAAAAAGTAAAAATAATAAAAAAGGGTATTAAATGTCTTCTTAGTTTGCTGATTAAACAAGACCATTTGGCCAGGAGGGAACCTCTAATTGCTTCCAAATGTTTAACCCTTGAGCTTGGATGAGACCCTACACTTAGTTCACTTCAGGAATATGCCAAGTTGTCTGTTTCTGACAAAATAACTGTTGTAGCTGGACTGTTCCACACTAATTTTGTTTTATGATTACCCCATTATTATCTTAGTTCATAAGAGAAATATGCCTTAAACCAAACACAAAAGCAAGCCAAATTTCAGTTGAGTATTTTTATGGTTGCTTGTGAATGATTTGCCATTGAAGTTGGTTTTGAACTATACAGCTGCTTTGTTGTAAAACTTCCAAGACACCAAGAAATTTCATTTCAAATCCCGTGATGAAACCATTAATCCTTTGTGACTGACCACCAGCTGACTCTGGAAACCATGGGGGAGAAATAATCTTGCCTTTGATAGGACACCATAGCAAGTTTGTCAATCCTTTTTATTTCTGTACTGAGTTTTCATGGCGAGCTTCTCAGCTTTTGGTGGAAGAACTCGAAAAGTTTCTCAGCATTAAGGAATCTTAGGTTGCTCCTTGCACCTTCTGAAAATGTAATATTAGCTAATTTCCTTTTTTCTTTCTAGTATTGTTCCACTTTTAAAAGAGTCCATTGGGATTTTGATGCAGCGAACTCCTCCTTCCCTGGAAAATGCCCTGCCTCAGTGCTACCAGAGGGTGAGCTCTTAAGCTGTGTTTGCTCTGATCAAGCTGCTGACTGACTGAGCCTCAGCTGTGTGTATCAGGATATTTTATGATGTTTTTCCAGTAATGCCAGTCAAAGGTAACTTAGAATACACAAATGGAGGTACCAGTTTAATTAATTTCCCAGAGTCCTAAATTGTATGTTGCTTCACCTCAGTTTGTGTTTTAAAAATTTGCTGTTAGTTCAGGAAAACAGATCCTGAAGCTATTCCTCCCAAAGTACTTCATGCTTATACATAACTTTGGAAGTGTATTTATAAGAATACAAAGACTACTCTGGATTTGACCTGTTCTACTACTAATTTTTTCTATTAGTATGCCATGAAGTGCCTTTGCCAAGTTGATACAAAGCACTTGAAGGAGTGCTGCCTTTCCTCGGGAGTTACAGATTGTAATCATTACAGGGAGGGTTTGCTGAAAGTGGAAAGAGGAAAAAACAAAGGCATTGGCAGGACACATCTAAGCCCTCACAAAAGTGTAAATGATATATGAATACATGTGTTAAAGTTAGAATCTCACAAATTGTTTCATGGCAAAATTTGCACACTTGCACAAAGGGCAGTTTTAACTGGATGCCATCTCAAATCCAATAACAGTGACTTTTCTCTTGTGAACACCTCTATTTTCAGAAATGGTTTCAGTAAAATATATGTAGAATGTAAATGCAGCAGGGTACACAATCACAATACATACAGCAAATTGCGACATGGACACTAATCTATGTTTTCACTTTCCTTACAGTAACTGAGGTAGTAATAAGAAATTTTGATAAAAGATGACAAAACAGTGAACTAGAAGAATGTATTGGCTTTTATACTTTCTGTAAAAACCCATAGTACAAATATTTTCTGAACTACACTTTCTAAAATTTGCCTCTATTTTTAGGTGCAGCAGTTGCAAGGGGTCTACAGTTTACATGATCCACATTTCTGGACCCTCTGTACTGATGTTTACATAGGGACTTTGAAGTTATTAGTAGCTCCTGATGCTGATGGAAGGTGGATTCTAAGCCAGACTCACAATATTTTTACTCAGGTATGTCTTATCATGGAAATCACATCTCCAAGTGTAAATTTCTTGTTACCTGATGTGATATTGTAATTCTTATCAAGAAAGGTTAAATATTTCTGAATTTGGTGTCTGTTTTGAAAAGTTTCCCTCCTCCAGCTGTATAGAACAATATCAAAATACTCAGTTGTGTAAATGGAATTACTGTATCTCTCTGCAGTAGTTTTTTATGCTGTTTTATGGAAATAACAGATGTAATTGTCTCAGGTGTATCAAATGGGGTTGATCTATATTTAACCTATAAAGAACTAAGAAACCAGATGAGGCTTCTCTTAAGATAGAGTTTCTCACCATAAACTAGAGCCACTCAGGCTTTTCACTGCACTGCCAGCTTGCAGACGTGATGGCTTCCTGGATAGATTCACAATATAGAACTGGTTTGAACAACAAGTGCTGTGTTACGCTCTTGTGCTTAGCTCCATTTTAAACTGACACTTCTTCAAGCAGCTTGCTTTTCAGGAAGTTAAACTGGCACAAAAGACAGTAAGAATTGCTTTTGTGCAGCTTCACATGTGGCAGTTATTTGGGATGAATCAGAAGAGGTAATGTGGCAAAGCTAATGTTAATACATCATTATGTGTGTGCACTTGACTGTGTGAAGAACTCCTTACTCATCTGGTGTTCTCTGAGTGATGTGCTAAATGTGGAGATGAATTACAGAAAAAGAAGATGTTGAGGTTTTTTGCTAGGTCACTAACAGATGTGGGCTGATGTTCAGGACAGGAAACTGCTTTGGCTTTACAGCGTTTTTAACCCTCCTCTTTTCCACAGGCAGGAGTAAGGCAGCTTTACATACAGATTGATGTTGCAGCCATGTAGTCAATCTCTGGAATGGTGCTGTTGGACCAAAGTTTTCAGTACCGTACTGGTGTAACAACACTTCTTGAGACAGAGCCTGCCTCCACACATCTGGAATCAACTGAATAGATTTCTGCCCTTGGGCTACGGAGGGAGTTCACTTCTAAGGAGTAAACATTGAATGAATGTTATGGACTTCGGGTCTTGTTTTTTTGGGGGCCCCTAAACTTGTAAGTTTTTGAGGGTTTTTACTTAATAAGATTGTGGTACTGGAAACCCTGTCATGTCTTCAGTAAAGCTGCTGAAACCACTGCTCATTCCCATAAAACCAGTGTTACCGGCAATTGGAAACTTGTTTTGTAGACAATGTCACAATGGCTGACATGCTTCAATATAATTGTATGTTTGTACAATTGTTTGTACTTTGCAAACTTAATGAACCAAACCATATTGGGTTTTCAAAGTGCCTTTTATATCAGGGGACCTATTTGCCAGCATAAATACGGAGCATCAAAGGGTTTTATTACTTTTACAAATAATCTTGTATGCAGTCTGATTATTTACTAGTGATGTTTGTGGAGGGGTTGTGTACTTACAGAACTGTAGATGTTAGACTTCCATTATATTTGCATCTTACCAGACAGAAAAACTCTAAATGTAAAAGACAAAGCTGTTGTGAAGAGACTTGCTTCTGAAACAAGCTGGGTATTTTGTTGCACATATCTTGTGAAAATTATTTGAGTCCAAATATAGATTTTAGTTAAATCCAATAGATTTAACTCCAATTCTTAGTCTCTTCATACTCATGTTGAGAGTAATGAGATGTTACATGATGCTGCTCGTGTTCAGTCACTTTAACAATGGGCAGTTGAAGGAAGATGCTGGTGATGGAAGCAATGCTTGAAGTTTTTTATTTTCCAAATTATGTGATGGAAAAAACAAAATCCTGAAATTGTGAAAGCCTAAGACTCCTTGATTTTAATAGGTTGTTATAATTTTTATTAAAGTGATCAAGTTCAAATTCTGCCTTTCCAAATATTGAAAATAGTTGTTTCTGGTAGTTATATCCAGAATGAAAATAAGGAATGCTTTTCATGCTGTTTTAGCTTATGCTTTTCCCAGGTTGACAAATCTTACATCTTTGACTATTTTACTGTTGCCATGTGTATTTTCATAGGGGAGAAAGTTCTCAGTGCAGTAAGGGTGGTTGGACTGAAGTTTTTTTCCAGAAACATTCTTCTGTCATATATTTTCTAGCATTTGTAATCATTTTACTCAGATATGAGTGTCACTTTCAAAAGCAATCTGCTATGTTTGGTATTACAGATGACAGATCCACTATGCTGTAGTAGTTCGCTTAGTAATGGAAGACTTTTTAAGAGACATTTTACAAACAGAACATGGTGAAGTAAAAAGCAAAATGGGCGTTTTTGAGAAATCATAGCTGCCATTGATTGGTATGGATGTTGTTTATTTTGGTACCTGTCAGAGGTAATACTAAAATCAAGGCCCTGAGAAGCTGACAATGTCTGTGTAGTAAGTGCTAGGCACTGTGAAATTACTGAAGATTGATTTGCAGAAATGGTTTGTTTGCCACTGATATTGTTGAATCCATCACTGGTATGAAGTTTCTTGCATTCATTCTGTTGTTCCTATGTAGCATCTGATTTAATGTGAAAACACAACACAAATTTGATGGTGGTTTCTGAGTTTTCCAGTTGAGATATTGAAACATGAATGTTGATTTTGTCCAGATCTTGGGGGTGTACTTTTGTGCTTGGAACTGGAAACAGGGTGCAAAAGCAATGGCAGTCCAAAGCCACCTTTCATCCTGGTTTTAATCTTTGCTGTCTGTTCCATCGCCGTTTCGGATCCTGTTTGCTCTCCCTGGGGTCGCAGGGGCAGAGTGCCCTCCCAGCAGGCTGCACGTCCCCATCTCCCTCTCCTGCCCTCCTGCCGGGCACTCTGCCAGGCTCTCTCCCTGTCCCACCTGCGGGTGCTGTGCCAGGCCCCGAGTTCCTGCCGGGAAGATGGAAGTTCCACAGTGCAGGAGTCCATGAGCAGGTTTGAGCGCTGCAGTTTGGGACACCGTGTGCATGTATGTTCACAGACAGGGGATGAAAATCCCATTTGATTATAGGTGGAGGTGTTTTGTAGTGTGGTGCATCCAGACTGCTGCTTGCTGGCTGCCAGCAGAACTTCCTCATTTTTTAATAGTTACAGTTACTGCTAATTGAGGCTGGAGAAGATCAGCTGATATCACTTTAAAGGCAAGCACCAGACAGATTCATTGCAATTGTGTTGTGATCCAAGAACAGGCTTTGGTTTAAGTCTTTACACCAGCTTGTTTCAGGACTGATTGTCCCACGACTTGTTGAAATACTATAGTGCTGCCCAAGTTGCTGAGCTTGGCTGCTATTTTAGTTTCTTAATGAAAAGACAACTGCTACTATTTGTTTCCAAGTGAGAACTTGGCAGAGTGGCTGTTTGTTTGATGGTGATCTTTCAAATGTACATCTACCAAATTTTTAATATGGGAAATGGAGTGAAAAAGCCTATAAACCTGTTATAACCATACAACAATTTTAGTAACTTCTGATAATTTTTTTTGCTTATGATTTAGCTGATTCTTGGATGCATATGTACAAGTCTGAGTTTTCTAGCCAAGCAAGATAGAACTTCCTTATGTTTAAGCTTTTATAGTAAGAAATGTATCATTTGTTTGTCAAATATAATTGGGGATAATGTAGGAAAGTCAGATTCAAAACAGACTTTAGCCTTTCTGAAAAAGGATAAGCATCACAAAATTCTAGAAACACAGTACATGACATGTTCAGTCAGTAGCTGCAGTCACATGTATGTCAGTAAACGAGAGACATCCGATTTTTTTCTCACCTCCTAAGGGGATACTCGCTCAGGTTTTAGGAGAGTGCAAACCATGCAGTTGAAAGCAAAAGCGCAGCTTTCCTTACCCTGAGAGCCAAAGCACCATTATTTGTGTTTTGTTAATTACTTAACACTGCTTATGTAACACTTTGCTACTGACACTTTATAGGAGATGCAAGGCACGATTTAAACAGACTTGTGTGAATGACATCCAGAGGTGGGTCAATGTCTGTAGATCACATGCTAAAACTCAGCTTTCTGGTGTCCACTTCTGATTTCTGAACAAGTTTTCAAAGTGTGGTTTTCTCACGTTTTCATGTAGCTGATATTTACTGGTCTGTCTTTGTGGGTTATTTTTTTCCGTGACTGAAACCAGTAACTTAAAACCCCATTGTTCCAAAGACCAAGCCTGCAAAATGCATGATTTTTACCACACCTACAGC
Source organism: Cisticola juncidis (assembly GCA_013400215.1). Taxonomy (NCBI): domain Eukaryota; kingdom Metazoa; phylum Chordata; class Aves; order Passeriformes; family Cisticolidae; genus Cisticola; species Cisticola juncidis. The sequence continues at coordinate 3,076,681 of VXBR01000779.1, forward strand.
AAAATAAGAAGATAAAACAAATGTTACAGAGTATCTGTATTAAAATGCTCAATGCTTTTTGTGCTAAATAACAGTGGAAGAAAACTCTTATAAATATGCACAGTAAGGACTGGTCCTTTATAGGCTCATCTGGTAAGTGTACTGTAAGCTCTGGAGGGCCCTACAGAAAGCTGAGTTACTCGTGTGATTTGCTAAGCTAAGATGAAAAGTAAATAAATGGCTCTGCTTTTTATGTAATAATGCCTACTAAGCAAAAGTTTAGTTGCATCATTCATAAGAGCTGCTGCCACTAGTTTTACACAAAAATTGAAGCTGCTACTACTAATAAAATGGACCTTAGTGACTTAACATTCTTAATTTGCTTTTTTTTAAAATTAAAGCTGGGTTTAAAGGTGAAGGAAAACGGTTTCTCTTTTTAACTGTTGTAAATGAACCTGTTCTGGGAATGTAAACAAGATACAAGAGGAGAGAATCTGCTGCTGAACTGCAGTTTTCCATCTTCTGCACATAGTGTGCAAACAAAAAGTTTGGACTTTGTAAAGTCCATGGCTTTTCTTTCACAGTGCAGATTTTCAGTTGCATGCTTTTATAAAATGCAAACCCTTATTTTTCTTCATGACATGAAGTCTTTAAATACCAGTTCAGAGCAACAATTTTAATTAATAATTAAACCCTGTCCTGTTTTTTCCAGCAGCCATCAGATTGCTATGATTCTTGATTATCCCACCCCTTTAAGCAGGAATTTTTTTTCTTTTTTTTTTTTTAATAATCTCTCTTATCTTAAATACTGACTAAGTAGTTAATTCCTCCTTTACACTGTCTGCAGCTTGTTGGGTTCCCTTTTGGATTTGTCCCCCGTCCAGGCTTTGTTGCAGTGCCCATCCCTGTGGGGACTTCCTTGGCCAGACACTGCTCTAAAGTGAAACGATGCCAACCATGCTATGCCTGGCACGCGAGGACTGAGCCTTGCTGGGTGCAAACAGTGCTCAACCTACTTGTCTGTTCCAGTGAGCCACAAAAGGTTCCTGCCTATGTGGTAATTTGGCGGAAATAATGTGTAAAAAGAGCTGAGTATTTCACTTCCCATGAGCACTGGAGCCTCTCACATGTGTGCTGGGATCTGGTACAAGAGTTAAGTGAACACTGCAGTATCTTGGCTGAAGTGTGAAATAATGTGAATGAAGCAATTGCCCAAATCTTTCCTGGTAGCATACAGCATATTGCTTGCCTTTACCTTGAAATTACAGGAATAGCTCTTAGCAGTGAGCCTCAGTTGAATGGCAAGGTGTGTCAAAGGTGCCTGTGAAGAAATCTTGCAGGTAACACGAGGCAGCTCACTATAATTTTGAAGACTATGATTTTGTTCTGGAATGCTAATGTTAGTAGCTTAGCCCATGGCTTGTCCCAAGTGCAATATTAAGAAATTTTTAATGTAATCTTTTCTACTTGAATACAGTCTATATAAAATGTTAAATATCCTATATTGCTGAAAAGATATAGGATCACATTTCTTTCCAATAAATCTTCAGTTTTAAAAAAATATGCATACAGATCTGCTTTGTTTTCATCATACTGTGAAGAATAGTTGAAATAGCAACCACCAGCATCTACAAGCTGATTTTAAAGAGAATTCTTGCAGTTTGCTAAGACTTGGCTTGAGGTTAATTGTGGTTGCTGCAGTTGAGTCTAGCCCTTCATAGATGCTAGCATTAACATATGAAGAAATCGAGTTCTATTTTAAGTTACAGTCTTCTGAACTAAGAATTTCTGTGCAGCTTCTCTCCCTCTTTCACCAGCTGTCCAAAGGGGAGCTGGTTTAGAGTATTCTCACCTGTCTATGTTTACTCTCCCAAGGCAAAGATGGACACAGACCTAACAGGTTTTGCACACTAAGGTTTTCTATTGGTAAGAGAACTCCTAAGTTTCTGCAAAGTTGAAAGGCAAAATTTACTTTTATCTAATTTATCTAATGCACTTACTGAAGCTTCTGTGGTAGGTTTGGTTAATGCACTGCAGCAAGAGATGCCACACAGACACCTGGTACTCATCCTGGTCAGCAGCCCAAGGCTGGTGTGGATGTCAGCGACCTCAGTCAAAGGTTTAGAAGTTTCTGGAGGTGTCTGCAGGGCAGAAGCTGATACCAGCAGGTGCAGTTTGTAGCCTCAGGTAAGAGCTGTTCCTGCAGTGTTGTCTTCTGGAGCAATATAGAGTCTAACTACAGTTAGACTATGCTGGTATGCAACTAAAGATGGAATAAAAATGTAAATGCCTCGTTTTTATTTACGAAGTCCTTTGACATGCATTATTTTCAAAACTGGAACTATCTACAGAGAAAAGTTTAAGCATTTCCAATTCCAGAGGATGCATAGTGCCTGTAACAATCAAGGAATGTAGTGGAGCACCCAGTTCCACAGTGGACATCTGCTGTAGTGTGCCCGAAGCAATCTTCTCATCTAGAGCACCCACACGAGCAAGGCCAACACAAATTGTGTTTTCAGTAATTCCTGTAAGAGAGAAGATTAAATGTTTAATTTATTGATGGACAGTCCTATCATAAGGGAGAAAGTCCTCAAAATACTTAAACCTTAACACTGCTTTCTTAAACCTCCAATTACTAAATTATTGTAGCGGCCTAGAAAGAAACTTGCTCTTAAAAGCTTAAGGATGTTGATAAAGAATAATTCATTCTGGAATTGTGTTCACTTTGAGGAAACTGCTGCTTCTGATTCATTCTATGTAAAGGATATAATTAAGGGATTTTCATTTTAACAGTATTGAAGGAATAAACTTTTTAAATGAGGAGTAGACCTAGCTGAACTTATTAGAAAAAAATTCTGTGACACAACTGCATCAGCTTTATTAGCTTTTGTTCTTCATCAGCTTTATTGCCTGTTGACCCTTGTGATTTTACCCTTGGTCTCAATAAATATTTCAGAGTTTGCTCTTGACTAGTGTTAAGAGTTCAAAGTGAAAATCACAGTTCTGCATCTTTGGGTTAACCTAGATTCCTGCTGGTGTTCAGACAGAACAGAGTGACCAGTCTAAATAAAACAGAGCTGAGATTTTTTTTGAAGCTTGACTGATCTAAAATGCTCAGAATCCTTCTGCCTCCCGCAGCTCTGGTGGCTCAAAGAGCTTACAGTTCCACATGGATAGAAACAGTGCAGGGTTTCCAGACTGAGGCTTTGACTGGAGCCACCAGTGCCCCTTCATGGATGCTCACTGAACTGTGCTGTGCTTGGCCAAAGCCAGCTTGTGAGCAGGATTTAAGGCAGCCCAAATCCACTGCGGAGCAGCATTCTGGGAGCCAGAAGGGAGTGGAGTTGAGAGGCTCCTGCAGAGGTAGGACTGCAGAGGGGTGGTAGCAGGCAGAAGCAGGGCACTCATACCTGGTTTTTCTCCTTGCAGCCTTCTGTTTTGAATAATGGCAAGAAGCTGTTCTGCAGCTTGATTCACACTCATGTAGCGTGGTGGCTCATAAATCTTTCTTCCTCTGCAGGGAAGGAAAGCAGAGAAATTTCACATATAACCCATTCCTTTATCCCCAGCAATGTTACAGCTTTCAAGAGACCTCTAGACCAGCAGGTTGAACTTAAACCTAGAGGCCTAGGCTCTCAGGCTGGGTCTTTTAGACAAGAGTGGAATTTTAAAAGAATACAGAAATCTGTTGTGCTCTCACCACACCTGTGAAACAGCTGCCAGATCATTTAGATCCTAAAAGCAAACTCAGCTGCTAGAAGCAAGATGCAGGTTTTGCAGCTACTCTTGAAGGATGCATTAGACTTAAATCCAAGGGCATACAACTGTTTTTCTGTTAAATGCCCTCTAGACAGATGATTACAGACTAGAAATATATTCTTAAATGAAATGCTGCTTTCTTTGCCAACTGTGGATTCAGTCAAACAGATTTTATTTTGAAACTCCAGAATAAACAAACCTCAATGATACTGTGAGACTTCACAAATGTTAATTTAGGCCAGTTACAGCATGTGTATAAAAGGAGCCATTTATATTCACCACTGTCAAAACACAGATTGCAGAGATGAGTAAGATGTGGCAAAAGCTTTTTGAATACAGTTAAATGAGCATAAGAGCATTTTCTGTATGTTGCTTATTTAACTCTTTCAGAAGGGTGCTATGTATTCTGCACTTTGCATGGTTCCAGCCAGTGTACAGAAGAATAAATTTAGAACACTGTTTCAGATATTAATCTGTTTCAGGAGGTGACAGAACAGTAACACCTCATTCACCAAGAGGAAAGCCTGCCTCTTTCTGACTTAATGCTTCTCACAGGAACAGTTACAGAAAAGATCATGTTCTGCTGCAACTCCATCCAGTTACTGTAAATAAAGCCAGACCCTTTTGCAAGGAACAAAAGAGTTTCACTCCTTGTAAGAAACAAAAGACAGTGGCCATGGAGAAGCAAGAGAGGAGAAGGCAGGTGAGTTCAGTATTAGACTATAGGCAAAGAGCCTTTGTTCCTTGTATAAAAAGCCTTTGTAGGGGCACTGAGTGTTTCTATGTATTTTCAAAATGGTGACTCACTTCATGAGGTTCTCCAGAGACTGCTCCTTCACTTTAATATCTGTAGAACAAAACACATTAACACACAGGTTCCCTACAAGTTTCCTACTTAGTTTTCTATGTAGGTAAAGCTTTAACAACATTTTAGATATTATTAATATTATAATATTATTATATTTAGCTATTAGAATATCAAAAACACTGCACTGTTTCATCTGTTGGTTTATCCTCAAAATCCCGTGACTTTATGCACATGATTTTACCCAACAACAGATTTCAGAGCAATACAGCCAAATAAAATCCTGGTAAATATACAAATAGGCATATTTACCATAAGATAGCTAAATACTAGCACATTTGAGCACACTAGTTCATTGGGACTACCCTTAAATTATGAGCACTTTATCACAGAAGGTAAAACAGTCTGACTGCTTGACAGTGATTACATCACGGCCATGCAGGAACCTTTCATTAGCACTTCCTTTCTGTCCCAATCAAAATTTAGACCAAGCTTCTGTTATGGGAAAAAAAAAGGATTTGGGCAAAACTGAAATAGAGAAGGGGTAAGGTATGTAAGACTCTGCATGGATGCAATTTTATGAACCAAATTGACCCTAATCTTTCCAAGAGGCATTCAAATGTTACCTGTACTCAAATGCCCCACCCCCCAAAGTATCATACTGAAAGCTGGAGACATTTTTAACCTTGAATAAGTATTCCTTGTTACACAATCAACTTCTGAACCAAAGTGACTCTGATGAAAGGGATTAAAATGCAAAACCCCAGATTTTAAGTGCCCCGTTTACCAAATTGCTTCTACATCCATGAAGGCACTTGCAGTTCAAAAGTTTATCAGCACTAACCTCTTCAATGTCACATTTGCTTATCTGGTGATCTAGTCAGTTGGGTAAGCACTCAATACATAGAATAAAAGGCAGGAGAGTGGCTGCTGCTCACCGAGTAAGCACAGGGTGTGCATTCCATTCTGCCTGTTCTTCTCGATCTTGTCAAAGTAACTCTCTGGCTTCCATGTGTCTGTCCAGAACACTATGGAAACTGTTTCTCCAAAATTGTACAACTGTAAAACAGCAAATGCAGTAACACCCATGTGCAATAAGAAAAAACAAGAGCATGCACTAATGTTAAAGACCAAGTCATGAACTACTTGTAAAGTTTTTACTCTATTCACCTTACCAATGCATAATTAGTAACTTTCAATAGACTTTCTATTGCTACTTAATTCTGAAGTCCTTTTAAAGGCAACAACTTTGCAAGATTAGCACCAAAATTATTATTTGTTATTTCTTAACTTTGGTTAAGGTTAGACAGCTCTGAATAATGCCATAAGTCAATGTTTTGATTCTACTGATACAGTAGTGTTTATTAAAATGCTGCAGATGGAAGCTCTGGCAGACAAAAGAAGTTACAGTCTAAGGAGACAGTGGATATGAAGATCTGGACAGATTGTGCAGGAAGCAGAGAGGTACAACATGGTTTGTGCATGTTTGGTAAGAATATTGCTAGCAGAACACTGCTGGCAGATTCTATGTCAAGCACACTCACTGACTCTGCCCTCAGTCTTAACACATTCATTACTGTAAGTCCCTCATGGCAGTGAAGACATTTAAAGCAATAGCCTTGCCAATCATCTCTGGTGATGCAAAAGAGAGTTATGTGTAACTTAAGGCAGTATTTGGCTTGGAAGTAGTTTTTGCCCTGAAATACAGGGAAATCGTGCATCAGTTTTGGTCTGTTTAGCTCTGGAATGGGGCCACTCCAGATGGATTTTACAGCTTGCCAATATTCTGTCTGCTCAAGCCCACCAGAGAAACAACAGCTACATGGACTACCCTTCCCACTTTCTGTGTACTCCTGGAAGGAAAAGCTGCCTTTTCAAGCCCACAACAGGAGACAAAGGCACCGTGTGTGCTTTGGCAGAGGACCCTGTGTAGAAGCAGGGATTCCCCTATACACACTCCTGTTACTGTGGCATTAGGCTGTGGCTTTAACTCCTTTATGGTGGTAGAGCAGAACTTGAATCACAGCAGAAACATGTTTATTTTTAAAAGCTCAAATTTTAACCATTCATGCTGATAAAATTTATTCAAAGATTCCTGGAATATAACTGAAAACATTTCCTCTTTTAAGTATTTCATTCTAACACAAGGACAAGAACATACTGTGTACATTGCACAACCTAAAGGTTCTTCCAGTAAAGTAAATACAGGTTGAACCAAGTAAGTTGCTCCTGATGTAACTTGTTAGCTATTTCAAGGCTGTGTTATAGAAAATGAAAAAAAAACCCAAACTATTCTTTGTCTTTTTCATGTGGCTGCCTAGAACTCGTTCTTATTTTGTACCACATCTGTAGAAAAACTATCAGTACAAGAAGTTTCTCTTTCTCCCCTTCACTGTTAGAACATCTGGGAGCAAGATACCTTTAATGTCCCTGGTAGCATTCCTGCAGTCTTCTACAAGTGCTGCAATGTCTGACACCAACCTAAGTGCTTCCCATCAGCACCTGAAACCACTGCAGCCACTTCCCCAAAGCAGCAGTCCTTGCTCAGGACAGAAAGTGGCCTCAGTTCACCTTCAATCTTACCTTGTCCCTCTGGCATTTTGATAATCAAAGGAAGAAAAACTTCCCTCTGCCCTTTAGGAAAGGAAAGGATGTGCAGAAATGGGAAAAAATGTTATTATCTGAGAGGTATTTTGTTGGGAATCAGAACTCCTAAACTCTGCCACATGTCAAGAATGAGGTGGACATGCAACTTTATACCCTACAGTGCTTGTTCCGATGGTTATCGTTCTCTTTTCCATTACTCATTACAAAGATTCTCCATCCTCTTTGCCAACAAGAAGTTAAACAAGTTATCCTTTTCTGTACAAACCCTGCCAGTCATTCACTGATCTGTCCTTTGTTTACTGGGTTTTGCATTGATACTGAAGCCTGGATATCAAAAAAGAGTAAAACATTTCTGTTGAAATTGCCTGTCTATTCAGTAGAAATACCTTCAGAACACCTTCATGAAGTATTGACATCACAGAAAACTGTACTTACAATCTCAAAAAAATATATATCTATTTTCTCAGTACCTGGAAAGCACAGAAGTAGTTTCTGCACCAATAAGATAGAGGGGACATATTTTAATAACCTCCTAGAAATGCTTTTGCAGTTCATACCTGTCTACTAACTGAACTTGTGAAGAACAGATTTCTTAGCATTAATGCACGCATATTTTTACTTAAAATTACTGAGGGAGGAATTCTACTTTTGGAAAGTCCCTGGTACACCATCAGTCTGAATGCTGAAGAACTGAAGTAGTAAGATGATATCTCTGTTGTGCTTAAATACTTATAACCAATTACCTTACAAACACTTCTACAGGCACAAAACAATATTTCTTTCTCATCCACTATTTGATCTCTGCAGATGTGTGACATTTAGGCAAACATAGGAACTGCTCTTCATCGGGGCAAGCTTGCATTAAAGAAGGAACACAGGTGTATCAGAACTTACACTTTAAATGCTCTCCCTGTACCTCACACAGAATTCAATTTGTTCCTAATTTAGTTTCCTCTGCTGTGTTCTAATTGCAACCTCTTGAACTCGTGCATGAAGTATTTGCCTTTCAAAAAAAGCCTTGCAGCACAGAGAGCAGTTAATGCCAAAAATCGCACTACTGTCCTAAGGATTCAGGAGTCACAGAAGACAGCAGGTCCACTGAAGACAAAATCCACTGAAATGAAAAAGCATTCTTTCCACCAACTGTAAAAGGCTGCAAATTTTGCAAAATTTGCAGGAATTTTGCAAAATTTGCAAGATTTTTGCAAACTTTCGGGAATCATGCTTTCCACTGAAACAGAACTGTCTGCCATGTTTGTTAACCAAGGAGTGTTACAAGATAACTAAGGATTACTGCCATGCCTTCAGACTGTTCACAAGTTCAGTAAGACCTGAGCTGTGTGTATGTGCAGAGACAGGATCAGGCTGTGCAGTGGCTGGCACAGCTCTAAAGAGAGGCAACAGCAAATGAAATTTGCCAATTTGCACAGCCAACTTGTGAAACCTGCACTCTACATGAAGCACGTGGGGTTTAGGAGTGGGCAATGTGTGTTCTGCACAAGCCCAAACATCTCAGGCATCACCACTGCACATTTGTTAGAGCATTTACATTCTGCTCAAGCACAAAACTGCCAGAGTTTCAAAGGGGTGCAGTGAAATGGTTGGACAGATATTTTGTGTTTTCAGCTTGGAAAGCAAACTTCTTACCTTCTCCTCAATGCTCAAAACCTTCACAGAAAAGTTTCAAAAGGTCATTTTGAAAGAACTCAGTCTTTGGAAATCCCCCTTTCTCCACACCCTCCCCCCCAAGTAGTAGCTGGCTTAAGCAAAACTTTGTGCACTCAAATTTTGCAATGCAATAGCTCAGCTCAGCAAAGGAAGCCAGAACTCTCTACTCTGAGGCAATGCCCTGCTGCTAGAGTTTTCTGCCTCACAAAATACTGCAAAGCTTTTCTTCAACTCAGTTACATCACCTCAGAACAAGATATAATTTCCTATTTTATTTACACACATGATATGAAAGAATGATTGACAACTTTGGGTGCTTGATTTCTGTTAGTATTCCAACTCTTCTATTAATGCTATTTCTTATTTTACTTCTTGTTTATACAAGCAGAATTGATTGCAAATTGAGAAGGCAGAATGAACTGTGAGAGAAAAAGTGCTGTACCATGATCTCACCTTGGAAAGTCTTCATGAAAGTGGAATTCCAGTGAAACTGCTGAGCTACTTTGTTAAAGACCAGTCTGAATGATATCAGATGCCTGAAACTGTTCTGATCAGTGGTCCTCACTTGAAACAGTGGTGTGGTCAATCACCACAAAAATTTAGGGCATAAACGGAACAAGCTGAGACTAAACAGGGAAATTAAAAAAGGAAGATCCACCATCCCCTCTAAAAAGTACTAAAGCAAGCAGGAGACAAGACACAAAATAATATTAAAGGTCAGTTGCCCCACATCTGCAGAGAAACCAAGAAGTAAACATTTCAAAACACAGACATCTATTTTTACAGCATCTTTCCCAGAATTATTGCTGTATCAGCTTCAATGGTGACACAGCAATTTTTCACTTATGAACCTACCTCCCTTCCTAACATTTTCCTAACATTTCAAATAGCTTCAGAACTGGTCACCTGTCTGGGGTTCCTCCCAAAAAAAAGGAGTTACTGCATTATTCAGACCTGTCACCACACACAGCCAAATACCTGAGACCCTGTAGGGCTGAAATGCTGCAGAGCTGTGTTCTGGTCACAGGTTACACTGCAGATGGCTCTCACAGCACAGGTGAATTATGGAAATAAAGACTCTTCTCAGCCTAATCACAACCCACTGGTAGGAACTAAGAGGCTTTTTCTCCTAAGACTATTCCTCAATGGATTTAGAGGCTATAGAGCACCTTGCATTATCCCAGATTACTTCCCAAGAGATCCCAGTGAGCACACTCAGAAAAGCTAAGACATTCTTTATCTTTGTCATAGAGATTCTGATGTGATGTTCATCCTCAAAGATAAGGAACCTGAGTCAGGATCTTCCCTCTATTCTCCCTAACCTATGAATAACTCTCCAGACCATATACATCAAATTAAAGGGCTCCTACTGTTCTTTGTATTATATATTGTTGCTTGATAGCAGCTTAAGAAGTGTGATCACCAAAAAAGAGGTAGCAAGAATCACTCAATCTTTGTTTTTGCCTGGAATTGGTCATATGAAACAACCACAAGCCTAGCTCTAGCCCTTTATACTGCCTTATTTAGTACCACAAACTTTTAGTAACTTCAAATACCTCTCATGGGAACCTTCACCTGAAACTGAAATGTTTTACCACTCACACATGTGTGGCTTTGACTCCTTTTTGTACTGCAAACCAAGAGATTGCCCCAGCTGTCCTAAAAACTGCCAGTGCCCTTAGTGCATGCCAGAGAGAAAGGACCTGTGAAGAAAACTGAGGGAAACCCGCTCCATATAATTGCAGAAGGCAAGCAGAGGCGAATCACATAAAATCAGTTGAAGGGACAAGCACATTTAGCTTTGGCTGCCTCTTGGATCTGCTTAGGAAACAGCCACTCCACAAGCAGAACACAATTCTGAGAAAGCAAACTTGAACAGGAGAGGATTCATTCCTCAAGGTAATGTCACCTCATCTTTAAAAACCTTCTAAGATTCTTTCCATCAATATCAAGCAATGTTTCCTTCCTGCCCTGAAGGCGACTTAGGTTACGAATATGAAATGAACATATCTAAAAGAAAAAAAAACAAACAACCAAACCTGAATTAATAGATCTTTCTGGGTCATGTTTGCTGGTGACAAATGGCACTAAGTTGGCCAGCAATTGTGAAAAATGAAGAAGTGTGACTAGCACTGATTTAAGCTTTAATTGGCTTAAGAAACAAATGCCAACTTCTTAAAGGCTCAGAAGCTGGCAGTAGCTGAAAAAACAGTCGGTGATGGAAAGCCACTTTAACAGTGAATCATTTTGTGTAAAGTCCCTCCTATGAGAGCAAAGAGTTTTTGAAGATTAAGGCACACAGAGAGGGTGGGACTCAGAGCAGCTACTACAGGGTTTCTATTTGAGTATACCATGAGCACAGTAACTAAAGATAGCATCCTTCAGCTTCATCTTTAAGTAGTATTTTTCAGCCTGACAGTGGAAATGTTCTCACCTGTTCAGTAAAAACTCAAAAATAACACAGTAAGCATTGCTTTTGCATTTAAGTGATCAGCTGCTAGCAGAAAGGCTATTTGTTTTTATAACTGTAATGGTCTTACAAGAATTGCAAACAAAAGACCTGAGATGTGTCAATGAAAGCAATAAGGGCACATGCAGATGTTTGTTCTGAAGCTATTCAGGTGGAAAGTGGGTACATCTGAAAAGAAAGGCAGCTCTTTGCTAGAACATGTTTTTTTTCCTAGCTACCCAATCAAATGCTTTCAAAACGAGTGCCACTCAGAAATGAGCATCTCATTTTAGCCTTTTATCTCATCCTGTGACTTGCCTCCAGCTTTGCACTTCAGTTCTCAATCCTTTTTCTTATGTTATTGCCATGATCTCAAGCCATTTCAAGTTGCATCCCTTCACCACAGGTCAGCATAATGCAGAATCCTCTGGATGTGTTTGACCAGCAATAATTCTACCTCAAGGACACATTACCAGCACTGGGTCAGACAGAATTCTGTCCTGAGAACACCACTCTGGCCAGTGACCTTCCCAAACCTACCCAGATGTCATGCAGATTAGAAAGGAAGGAGAAATACGCAAATTAGAGATCCTCAGTTTCCTGCCTCTTTATTCTAGGGATAAAAGCCTTGGCAATCAGCCCTATTCTGACAAACTGAGAGTGGGCACAGGTCAAGCCTGTGTTCCCTGGCGGTGTGTGCAGGTACCAAGGTGCCTGTGTGTCCTCACTGGTGGCTGCTCCCCACTCCATCAGAGTCAGAGTGACAAACACACCCACGAGGCAGACTCCAGATAAGGGAGGTGAACCTGAACATGCTCAGAGACACTGACACAGGAGCACGTTTCCTGGCTTCTCTCCCATAACCATAGTCATTTGTTTTTAAGGGAAAACAGCTTCTTCAGCCTTGGAAAGACAAAATCTGGTACAGTGAAGCACAGCAAATACAGCGTAAAAGGAGAGAGCACAGAGCCTTATGCCCAGTCAGACTACCACTTTGCTAAATTATACTGTCTCAGCTCAGTTTATCAATCTGTGAGAGCTTCCAAGAAGTTTAATTTCCAAAATTAAAACCCCACTATTTTCTTCAGTAGTCCAAAACAGCTTCCCTAATTCTGTTACATGAGTAAGACAGTTCAAAACAAGTATTTGAAAATAGATATGCACCCCTCTTTATTATTTGACAACTACAGCTATGGAATGAAGGTGACAAACCATCACTGATGCTCTACAAACTTCACTAAATCACTGTGCAGGAAAACTGCACAGCACCAGAATGCTGTTGGCTGCACATAACCACTGCTCTGATGACCAGAGATGTTCTTTTGTGCCCAGACTGCTGGAGCTGCATTTCTCTGACGGCCTAATCAGCAGTTCCAGCTCACTGTGCACATGGCTCTCTGAACGGCGCACAAAGGTGTTTCCTGTTTTTCTCTACTAAGACAGAGAGGGAGGGTCTGTATCACAATCAGATTAAAACAAGAAAAAAAGAAAAGCCTTTTCTGTGGTGAAGCAAAAGAGGAATCCCTCCTATACTTGACAGGAACTTTACAATTTGAGACACAATAACTCCAAAACGAAATTGATGGCAGGAGACAGCCATGAATGTAAAAGCTTTTGAAAGAAATTATAAACACAACTCAGGTTAATCAAAGGCTGCTTTTTTTGTTAGATACACCTCACTTGCTGTTTATGCCAGTAAGGAGCAACCAAGAGCTAAACATACAACTAGTTATATTCTGCCTGGTAACACAATCACTATTTCCTCAAATGTCTTATATGACAACAGGAATGTTGACTTAGGAGAAGGCAGCCCCTCCCAAGCCAGAATGGAAAAGGGGACTAATGCCAGAGTTAATAACATCACATTTCCTTTCTGGTCTGCTCCCTTCAGCAAGGGATATGGAAATAGCAATCTAATCTTTAAAACTCTGCATATGTGAATAGCCTTATGGACTGTTTATAGTATACTCACGTTAGGTTTCCAATTACCCTAAATCTCTGTACTCCTCCTTCCTGTGCCTAGCTGAATTGTGGGGGAAGCAAACTTTCAGAAAACTTAAAAAAGTGTCAGGGCCTTGCATCTTCCTTCCTAATGAATGTAAGAGAACAGTAAAAAAGACAGTAAATAGTAGAAACTATTTGTCAATAGCCTAACAGCAGAGGCAAACTTTGCACCACCATCAAGCCAAAAGGGGAAGGGTGAGCCCCAGCCACAACTCTTGTTTTACCCACCCAGTAGGTGCAGTCATGCACCACCTGCTATCTGTCTGCTGAACATGTGGATTCTAGACACCAAAAAGTCTATTTCCTTCCTAACAGATAATTTTGCCCAAGTCTTGCAGCAATAGGCAGGTATCACTAAGAAAGTGCTCACAAGAAGAATTATGAAGAGTGTGAATGATGTGCAGCATTCCCTTTAGCATCAGCAGGGACAGGTGTCACTGCATTGGTTTGGAGGTCAGACAGGGCACTCAGGTTTCTAATCAAAACCAAAAACAATACCCAAACTCATTGCAACAGATTTTCTGCTATTGGCCACCATTATAATTTGAATGGAGTTTGGAGTATTGGAGTTAGCGGAAATTTGAAGGCACCAGGTGTTTGCTGAAATTAAAATAAATTGTGTTCTTTTGTGTACTGCTAGCAAGGAATTCCTCCTTCAGTGACAGAAAGTTATTGTTCCAACACCCAACTTGTCTGTAGTACATTTACATTCCTGTGCTTGCTTTTGGCTTTCATAAAGGGGGAACTTGGTTTAGGGGTTCCATGCACAGGGAACCATTCTGAACCTTGAGAGGGCAGGTTCTAAAATGATGAATGAAAACAAGAGGGGGAAGTGTCTTCTAATTTATATGTGATTAGTTATGATTTATACTCATTTATACTGCCACAATATCTTTCATGCAGTAAAAGGAATAATGGATCTATACATGTGTAAAAGGAAGTATTTTCTTGGGGAACACTAGACCTTTTCTACTTTAGCCATTTGAGATGCACAAAAACTGTCACTTGTTTTACTAGTCCTTGGCTAGACAATCCCTCCTCCCTCATCAGATGGGCAGCAAGTGGAGACAGATCAAAATTATTAGAGAAAGAGTGCATTATATTCAAGACTTTGGAATTAGTTATGATCTGAGTTGGACATATATGCAGGCTTGTGCATGTATTTCTTACATGACAAGATCAGCATAGCTCTCTACAGGATAACAATCTTATTTAAGAATAAACTTATCATGTATTACCTGATACCTGATGCTACCATCAGTAGTAGAAGAAAGCCAACATGAGCAAAGCTTTATCTGTAAAATAATTTTAAGTACCAAAGGCTCCTTGGGCAGAGGGAAGTTAGAAAGCAGAGAAGAACAGAAATGTTATTATTCATTTTCATATGAGCTCATCAAAAGGGGCTTTTGCTGACATGGGGCATGCTGAAAGGAAGTGTTAAAAAATTCTAACATGAAGTGGACAGTTGGTAGAGATCTTCAAAGTTGGGATTGCAACACGCACTGCCACGGCAGTAGAAGAGCTCACCAATTCTAAGCTTAGCAGTTGTGAAGTAACATATATGCATATACAAAAATATTACCTGTAAACCACAGCAGCCCACTGCATTCATTATTGAAGCATTATGAATAACCTTGTAAGGAATTCCCAGTTTTACTGCACGTAACACTAAATCACTGTGTGTTGTGGCCCTGTGGTAAGAAAAGGAAGGAATTAAACATTGAAAACATGATGTTACCAACTTTTACTAGCACTATAGTTTGTTTTGAAATAATATTAAACCCTTCACAACACAGACAATGCAGAGGTGGCAAAATGGCAACAATATCCTAGTGGTTACAGGAAAATAAAAACTCAGGTAAGGCTTCCATATCTCATCCTCCTCAGCTGAAATGTCAGGCATCCTCAGTATGGTACAGCTCTTTGCAGCTTTCTGGCATTATTAAAACTGGAACACTATTACAACTGTTACTTTATAAAGTAGCCTTGGCATGTACTTGAAAAGCAAAGTTCCTTGTATCCTTTGTCTTCTGCAGGTGTCTGTTGAACATGCCTTGAATAGCCAACTCTGGCACAAACTTCCACAAAACTCCAGGATTTCATTCCTGGCTGCACAGCCAGGCCCTCTCCCATCTGCACCAGCGTGTGCCAGGAAAGCCCCACGCTCAGACAAGAACTGAACAGACAGAGGTGAACTGCACGTTTACTTAGAAAAAACATCCTTAGACCCAGATTACTCAAATTAACAATGCCTAAATCTGAGTGATCAAGTTTATTCTGAAGGTGTTAAGAATATTGTAGTTTCAAACAGGGCTAAGTTTGGCTCCAGGTCTAAGGCTCAATAAACACCCTGCTGTGATTGACTGCTGTAAGAATTATTGGGTTTGCAGTTAAGCAGTTGAGATTAGAACCTTTTAAAATGGTCACTACACACAGATTGAGCAAATGTTTTTATATTTACATATGTATTTTGCCTGTATGCTTATATGTATGTGAAATACGAAAATGCACCTACCCCTTGCCTAAATTTATCAAACCTGATCAGTGACCTTAGACATCTCATTCCCAAGATGTACCACACGCTTCTGTGCAGTCATTCCAAAGAAAGAAGGAAAGAAATAACATATGGCCATCAGAACAATGAACTGGGAAAATTGCTTTCACCCTGGCCTTGTTTAGTTACCCTAACAGAATTTCCCTGGTTTTAGCTTGATAATTTTGGTGCTCTGTGTCTGACCAGCACCAGTCAGCAGATCAGGTGCTTCAGACTGGAACACAAATGTGGCAGCAGCTGGCAAGGCTGTAAAGATCAATATTTAAAAAAATAGGAATTTGAATTGGGAAATCTGAAACCCTTACACAAACTGGCTCCCAGACCTAGAAGAAGGCAGTAAAGTGATCTGAACCCATACTTTGGTTACTACACAAACATTCCTCCTGACTTCCAGCAGCAAAGGTGATTTAAGAATGATTGCTCTAAGAGGAGACTGGTTTTCCAGCCTTGTGTTATTTCCTGCACATACAAAGGACAAGGAGCACTGGAGGATTTTGTGGTTATGCTAATACTGACCAAGGGATCAGCTGGCTTTATTCACTGAAATTTGCTCCAGCCAGGATTTTTTTCCTCCCAATAGATCTGACTATAATGACTGTAGCTAAAGGCAGAAGTGCCCTTATGAGCACTTAGCTAATACCAGGAAAAGTTTCTTGGAGTCATCCCTCCACAGCCACTACAGCAGTATTTTCTGTCACTGATACAGACGTTAAGTTTTATGGGTAGCAATAATAAGAATGTTAACACCAGCCTAGAGTGGTGGACTCTCCATTGTACTACTGAAGTTGTCAGGTTCTTGTAGCACATCCATGGGTGTTACCACACACACAGATGAAAACTTGCAGAGAACAGTGAAGATGCCAAGGCACAGCCTGCTTTATTGCTTTAACCATCAACCACCAACACCTGGCATCTCCTGTGCTGCCAAGCACCCTGCTCACCTCAAATACACTTGAAATGTTGTGATCAGCTGCAAATGGCTCCTATCCCCCTCCCCTCTGGCCTCTCTCAGGACAGAAACATTCAGTACTCTGTCCCAGTAACCTCACAAGCCCCTAAATCCTTAGGGTTCTTTGTGAGCATAGAAGCACTTCTGGCTGCAACAGTAAGAGCTAAGAACATAAACATTTAGAGAGAAGCAACTACTTTAAAAAAAAGAGTAGTTTTTTAAAATTTCGTAGTATGTTAACCAGAACTGAAGTATTTTGACATTGAAACAAATGATAACTGAGGCAGATCAGAATACAGCTCACAAGTATCAGTGACATTTCAATCCATCTCGTTTGTTTTTTCCATCTTGTGTACTTGTATCAGTCACTGGGTCAGAGCACAAAGGTAGAGGTAACATGGCTCTACACTCTGCACAAATCCTAGCTTTAATGTAAACATGGATTGCAAGTATAGTTAATATTTCTGAAATACAGGGTCATCTGCCCATAATTAGTTTAATATAATAGTCTCTTGTCAATTGTCTTGAAGCTGTATTTACATAAATTATCCACTTTTGACAGATGTGCACATCGCTCCTTTTTTCATAACCTCCATTTTTTCCCCTCACAAATAAGGTGCTCAGATTTCACTTTTCTTGTGTCCCTTAACACTGTGGTATAAATCTTGCATCACCAGCTGGAAATGAAAAGCTCCTCTGCATGGCTTGACATTACAGATTGATGATGCCTGACCAAAGAGACAGAAGGAGATCCTTCTGGTCATAGAAAAAGACAATATTTTCCAGCAGGAATAAAAAGTGGAAACAAAAGACCCAATAAACCAACATGAGAAGACATTTATAATGACATAAGGGATTTTAAAAACTAGCATATATTAAAGCAGATGATACAACCAATAATCTGTATTGATTCTAAAGCAACTGAGTATAAAAGCTGCAGTTTATAAGTACAAACAGGAACTAAAAGAGTATTTCCCTAAAACAGCACATTTCTTATTTATGTGATAACCTAGAATTTCTTCTGTTAGCAGACAAATCATGAGGCAAAACATTTGTTATAAAAGGTAGCACAGAGAATAAAATGAGAAATGAAATTGTAAGTATCTGCATAAGAAAGATTCATACATCCTGGAAGGTTGACATTTCTATCTATAATGGACATCTGGGTGAGAAAACTCCAAAGCAAGATGAAGTGTGGACAACTGTATGTATCTTTTTAATACAATAAGGAATATACAGACATAAAAAGTGTTTCTGGTCTGAAAATCAGTCTCCTAATAAAGAATTACAGTTACACAGTTGATTTCCTATTGAAAAAAAGAGTGATGAAGCTACAGCAATAATTAAAACGTTGCTCTATCTTACCCAAAAGGATCACCAACCACAAGAAATGCGACATCACAAACATCAGCGTCTTTTAAAAGGCTATCTGCTTCTTGTTCCACCATTTCTCGGTCAGCCAAAATCAATTCTTTTCCATAAAATTCTTCCTAGAAATTGAAATTAATAATAAACATCAGAATAAGACACTTGGGAATGTTTTTGTATCTCTCTGGGAGCTCACTCAGTGACACAGGCAATGGACATTGGAATAGGTAACCTCATTATTCTCCACAGCAGCCTGCCCCATGTCTTGGAGAACCTCACCTGTGCTTGCAAGAACACCTGAGATTCTCATAAAGCAGCTGCTGAGCTGACCAAAACTAGTGAATGTGAATTTATCCTGATACTGACTTGGTTTTCCATGCTTTCTGTGTCACTTGAGGAGCTGCACATAAAGCATCCAGTCACACCTGCAGGCTGAGGGTCCCTGGGTGGGCTCCAGGCAGAGCTAATTCAGCCTGCTGCTGTAATCCCCTCTCATAGCCTGAGCCTAGCTCTTAGGCTGCTCACAACACTGGCACCAAACCACACACAAATAGCTCACTAGCTACACCACAACCTGTTCTCTCAGATTTTTCCTTAGTACGTTTTAGCTAACCACATCTAAGGAATGACTTCATATTAATTTTTCATCTTGAGTTCTCTTTAAGAAGTACTTTACCAAGTATACAGGTAAACATGTATTTGATCGTGTTCGTCCTTAATTTTTCTTCAGCAGCTCAGTAATCTTTGTGTCTTTGTACATTTTAAATGCCTTTATTTCCAGAATCAACTTCACACATGTAAATGAACCTTCAGTTAGTTCTAGAACATGTTTTCTGATCATACTGAAAACATCTGCCATATTGTGTCACCATGCATTTTACATGCTCTTTACACCATTAAAGTTTTTTTCCAGGGCAAAGACCAATAAAGGTATTTTTGTTCTAAGCAGCAGTCAGCAAATTTGTGTGGTATTACAAATATTAATAAACTGATAAAACTATTAAGCTCAGTTATCTCCAGAAAGGCTTTCCTCTGACTTCTGTGACCTCTTTGCCCAGTGAATTGATGAGAGTAACTATCATACCTGTACAGAAGCAGAGTGGTGCTTCCATAAAAAAATCCATCCCACAGTAAGAGTAATAGGTATGGGATTTCTGTTACCAGGTCCCATTCCCTTCCATGAATATGAGTTCCTGCCCATTTTTGGGTAGGTTTTTCTAACTCTGTAAAATCAGGGTATTATTTTCCTTGTGAAACAGACTGCAACCCATACAGATTCAACTGAGAGGGGACCAAATAAACATGAAAGCAAATCTTGCATCTGTGATTTGGAGCCACTGACAGTCACCCTGGAGTAATGCTGAGATCCGTACTAAACCAACTACAGCCGATTTTGAGACCCCACTAGTGTTCACTGGGTACCCCAGCCCAGATGCACATCAGCCCAAGGGGAGCTGCTCTGTAAAGCAGAGCCCTGCACAACACCACACATCCCTTTCCTGGGCTGCCATTGCACCAGGCTGGCTTTGGCCCAACACTGTGAGCAAACACTGCTCCAGAACAGACTGGGTGCAGCCCCAGGAATACAGAGTTTGGCTGCTTCCAAGGGAATGCATTTGCATGCTTTCAGACTGCTCCACAATGCTCATCAAAGCATGCCAAGTACAGAACATACATGCAGTAATATGTAGGCTCACTGGGAGGTCACTGGGTCCAAACGGCTCCTTCACCAGTCTCAGGGCCAATTTGGATGGTCAACATCAAGTAACTTTTAACAAACATTTCAGGCCAATAAACAAGCAAGCCTTGTCATTTGAATTTTACGGCCTGATTTTAATACCATCAATACAGGAGGATTTCTGGGAAGTCTCTGCAAGCAAAGATGTGCTCTTTACTTCTTGAAAGTTTTCCTCTTAACTATTAGTGGTACTTAGAAGAGACTGACTTTCAGATTAGTAAATAAATTATTCAACATTGTCACTTGTATGTAAACCAGGTTGTATTATAAACATTTGGTTATTAACTCCTATATTCCCTCTTAGGTGTTTCAGGTAAGACAACATTTTTACTTTGTTTTTATTGATCGTTCTTCCCAGTTATATCATCTTTGGCATTTCAAGATTTGCAAAAGACTCAAAACAGTAAGAAATATAAGACAAGAAAACCCAAAATAACCACATCATAAATAGTCAGCATTTTCCTGTTATTCAGTGGTTTATTTTCAGATGGATAGGAATCCATTAATTTTTCTTTTGATAGCAAACGCTTATTTTGAAAAGCAAAAATCTCCAAGTTATCCTTTCCATTTAGCAGATTTCCAACTATCAAAAACCACAAAGAATTTTGTTTTGAAGGGACTGACTACAATTTCAACTGCTTCAGTGTACTGAAAAGAAACATAAACCACAG
Source organism: Cisticola juncidis (assembly GCA_013400215.1). NCBI lineage: Eukaryota > Metazoa > Chordata > Aves > Passeriformes > Cisticolidae > Cisticola > Cisticola juncidis. The sequence continues at coordinate 3,097,232 of VXBR01000779.1, forward strand.
AGCATATCTTCATAAAGCAGATAAACCAGAGATGCTCCACATAGTCTAGCCTACCCTCTATATGGAAACCATGCTGATGCCAAGCTAAGTCTCACATGCTCTGTACATGGAGCTCTGCACATGGGCACACTATGGCCATACAGCACCCAAGACCCAGACAGCATCAGCTGACTCAGAGGCAAGATCTCTGATCTGTGGGCAGCTATGCTATTTTTTTGGTATTATTTCAGCATTAAACTTCATCTTTCTATGACCACCCAAAAACTCCTCAGAGTTACAATCTGCACATTTTTACTACCCTTCTCTTCCATGAGGTGTGTTTACTAAGAAAAACTTTATCTCCACATTGTCCAACAGCCCATCTCTGACTGAACTGTGCCTGTTCTGGGAATCGCAGCATGATTCAGCTTGGCCCAGGCGAAAACGTGAGATAATCAAACTGTGATTCCCAGCAGGCATGCCATAACACCTCAGGCTGACACACAGGTGCAGGGCTTCAAAACATGTATTTTTCTGGTATGATTTATGGTATGATTTTTGTTTGTTTGGGTTTTTTGTTTCTTTTTAAACAGATTAGACGCTTTCTAACCAAGTCCTCCAGTATCTCAGGTCTGCACATATTGGTAGGTTTTGAGATGAAAACTAGTGCCAACAGTTGTAGGAGGGAACATTTTATTTTTGCTGCAGTTTTCTTGCATGGCAGCAAAACAATTTCTCCTATAAAACACAGTATGTGAAGGTCACGTACATCCTTCTCCCGAGAGCGGGCACCGCTGATCTCTCGCACGGACCCCCAGCCCCAGCACGCCCCCGGCACGAGAGGCCTCGGGCCCTACCTAGGCCGGACCTACCAGCGCTTCCTTGCCCACGGTGAGCACGGACGTGTAGGCCTCCAGGTACACCCTGCGGCAGCGCCGCACCGCCTCCAGCCCCTTCACCGTGATGTCCTGGGCATCCCCCAGGCCCAGCCCCACCAGGTACAGCATGCTCGGGGCGCGCCCGGGCCGCCACCTGCCTCACGGGGGAAACGCAAGCGGGCTCAGCCGGGGCGCCGCTCGCCGGGACCCTGCCGCAGGTCCGCGCACAGCCTGGCTCCCAGCTACGCGTTTCCCCGCTCCTCGTTTCCCCGCTCCTCGTTTCCCGGCTCCTCGTTTCCTCAGCTCCCAGCCGCTCGTTTCCCGGTTCCCCGTCGCCCGGCTCCCGGCTGCCCGCGGCGCGGTTGGGCGCAGGGGCCGCCGGGANCCCGGCATGGCCGGCTGGGCAGGTTCGGCGCTGCCCTTGGCCCGCAGTCGGACTCGCCTCAGGGCAGCCCCGAGCGGAGCCTCCTGCCGAGCTGCCCGCGCCGAGCCGGGCGGGCCCGGGGCTCCTCCGGGAGCCCCTGTGCTGCCGGGGGAAGCTTCGTGCTCCTGCCAAACGCGACCAGCCAGGCCTGCTGGGGAGCGATGCTCTCGCAGCACAACAACACGGCTCCACTCCCACTGACCCGGGGCCGTGTGCCGTCGTTTGGCGGTTTGGGTGTGTTTGGTTTCTTACAGGCTTAGGAGCAGACGTCTCTTCAGAGCAGACTCTCATGGTAGAATTAACCTTACTGCACCTGTTGAACTGACATCCTGTGTAGGAATCTCAGCATCTCTGAGGCACAAGGGAGTGGTGGTTGATGATGATGAATATTTAATGCAGCTGTCTCTTACACAGTCAGTGAGCAAAATGGCTCATGTTGTATAAAAATTACCCTTTTTTTTTCTGTTTTTTGGTTGATTATTTTAACCTGTAACACTTACTGCCAATTTACTTTTCTTGGAGGTTTTTTTTTATTAAATTAAAGAAAACATAATGTAACTAGTCTTTTTTAGAAAATGGACTTGGTTGTCCTATGCCCATTGTTTCAGTATATGCTGAACTGTGCTTCAGACTGTCTGCAGAACCATCTTTTTTACTGGAGGGTGTAACACATTTCTTGGGTTATGGGAGGAATAAACTGACTAGAAAGCAGACATGCAGAAAGGCTCCTTTGTACTCTCCACCTGATAGCTGCTCCCTGTCCCTTTGCTGTGTTGGAAAGTTCTGAATAGTCTATTGTTACACCTGAACTCATACCACAGTAAATGGATAGTGGCATACAAGAAAATCAAGTTTGATTTTTTCCGGCCCAGTAACTTTTGTCAGCTATGGCTTTCCAGGAGCTTCTCTCAGCTTTCAAAGAACTTCTCTTGACTTACAGTGGTGTTGTCATGAGCAAGATTTGCTTCTGTGATTTCACTTACGTGTCTTGCTAAAGTAACACTTTAAATATTGCTTTATACAGTCTGCAGATCTTTGAGGATTGTGTAATAGATAGTAACCAGTCATGTCATTTTAAGAAGTCCTCAAAATCTGCTGCAAAATGCTGAGAATTTAACAAGGGAGGGGAAAAAAGAGGTGAAGACTTGCCCCGCTTGCATTTGTGGTCAAGCTATAAATACCAGAATAGGCAACCAACACAATGGGATCTTTATGGTAGCCGTTCTCACTTAACTTCTCTTTTCCCCATTAATGGCTTCTTTTTGTTACAGTCTGACTGCATTAACTAATATTTGCAGTGCAAAAAATTTACTTGGATATGATGTAGAGGCAAACTTTCTTAAATGAGAGTGCATTTTCTGCAGGATTTAAGATTTGTTTATCATTTCTTAGTCCTCTAAACATGCAGGCCTAATTGTTATCTGGTCCCTCAAACACAACTTTTAATAGCTACGGATATTGCCTCTGTTGCTAGATAATCTTCCTAAAGGCTTCAGAGAGATAAATATGCTAAATATGCATAAAGATGGTTTCAACTATCCAGTTGTGTCATGGAAGGCAGCTCAGATAGCTTTGCAAATTATTTCAGAGTGATGAAACCCCTTTTGTAGTATCTGACAGCTAATGTGTTTCTTGGCCATAACATGTTGCTCAAGAGAGTGCAACACCACCCTGGAATAGCAATCTGTCAGAAATATCTCTTCTTCCTGTTCAAGCTTCAGTTATCAAAAGGTATTTGTGATGGTGAGTTTTGGTGTGGTTTCCTTTTTTTTTAATGGGTTTCCATGCCACAGATTATTTATCATTTGTACAGAAGTTCACTAAGAAGTTCACTAAGTTGGTCAAGGTTTGATGCAAAAGGGAAGATGGATGGAAGGAGGTTAAATCTTTCCTTAGATTACCATTCTCTTTCTGGGGCTCTGAGCTCTTGCAGAAACTGTTCTGAGAAGGATCCATTTCCATTAAAATCTCTAGTGAGAAAGATGAATTTTTACACCAGAGAAGGCCATAGATTATGCAAAATTTGTGTTCAGTCTGAAGGGTTACTTGGAATAACATGCCAAATTGTGTACATCCAAAATTCTTCATCTACTTAGAGGCATATTCTTAGTGTCTTGTGTCTGGCAAAAAGACCAGCCTACTATGGTAAATGTTGGGTGTGTTTATGGTCAATTTTCAGTACAAAGGCTGCTTTCTACTCTAGTAGGCTGAAGTCTAAAATGAATTGGCATTTTGGCCCTAATACTTGTCTCAAGGGTAAATCTATGCCCTAGAGAGTACATTACCTCAGAGTGGCTGTAGAGTGCACTAGAAAAAAGATACATTCCTTATCTTGCTAATAAGATTAGTGTTTTGGAAATGCCTGGCAAATAACTGAAAGAAAATGTGACACTGTTTAGAAGCTACATATGTAGTTACACTTTGCCATAGGAGCTACATGTGTCTGTAGTAGTAGAAAATTATATTCTTACAGTTTCTGAACTGCAGAATACCTGGTGCTTACTTAAAGCAGCATCCTCAAAAATTTATCACTTCTCAAAGTGGTATACACAATATCGTCCTTGTCAGGTTTTGGAAGAAAAATACATAAGTTGAACTGTTCATGCTTCCTTCTGTTGAGTAGCAAGCTCTCACATAGACAGTTGTCACTTCCTTTTTTTCTTAAGTGTGAGGAGTGCAAATGCCACTCTCTCTAGCATTCGATTATAATTCAGTAGCACAGGGGCTTTTCTTCCTGTAACTGAAATATTAGGACCTTTGCCAAGGTCATGTGCTGAATGGTTGACATCTCTTCAGGATTGCTTTGGTACTTACTGTTGAAACTTTCTTCATATCTTTATATGGTAGTTATACTCCCATTAGAACAGGGTTTTGTGTGTGTGTGTTTTTCTTTGTTAATTTGTTATTTTGTTGTTTTGTTTGGGTTTTTTTTTAGGGACGGTAATAATTAAATTCAGTTGGCTTGGTCAAGTAGCCAGTGATTTCTTAAAAAGATGTGCTGGTGATACCAAAAATACATAGAATTGTTTTTGAGTAATGTTGCTATCTGTGTAATTTTTGGGGCAGCTAAATTAATAACTACTTGATGAGATAAAAAAGTCTCTAATGATACCCTCCTATTAAAGAATAAAATTAATGGCATGCTTGTTTGGGAAGGGGCATCAGGACATGCAATTACTAAACAAAATAACCAAGTCTTTATACTCATTTTGCCTTTCTCAGGTCAAACGCAGTGAGTATTTTATCAGTAGGAATAATGTTCTTTACAGAAGGTCATTCACGAATGCCCAGCATCGTTATTGTGGGTCCTGTAGCTGGGAAAGCAGTCAGGTACTCTGAGCAGCTTCTGGTCAAACAGCCAAAGCCTGAGGAAGGTAATACACACACACACAGTTCCTCCAGACTCAAGGAAACCATTAAAAAATATCCCTGTACTCATTTCAGGGTGTTCACAGATAACATTCCTGATACTTTGCTGTACCCTTGTCTAAGTAAATAAATCGTAAAAGTAAGTTTTGACTCATCTTTATTTTGCTGATTGCATGAAGACATTGCATCATTTGCATTGCAGCCACTCAGGACTTCTTGTATTGTTCCCATTTCTTTTCACAACAAATGGCAAAACACACAGAATCAGATTGCTCTGCTTTCTTTGCATCAGGTTGTGTTGAGGTTTTTTTCATCAAAATGCTACATAAACTTAAATCCTAATGCTGAGTGGAAGTATTTTAATATTCCATTATGTATTACTAATCCAGTTGCCTACTTCTTAATTATTAAACCTAGAGTTGCTTATTCTAGTTCTTAAACTTAGCTGTGATCAAAAAAAGACCCAGTCCTGCTGGACTGGAACAAAATGAGATTTTTCTTTTCAATTCAATGGCAAGAGAGTCAAGCCTTCACTTTTTTTTCATTTTCTACTGCTAGTGCCTCTTTTTAAAATTCATGGCTCCTGTTTCTTCATGGGTTTGGTTCTTAAGGAAATTTATGGAACAGTGGTCCTGGTACCAAGACCTATGGCACTCCCTGCTATAAATCTTATCTGCAGTAAGAATTGGCTGTTTATTTCTTCCCTTTGTTTTATGTCTCAACCATTTTTTTATTCTCGTGAGGCTCTGCTTCTCACCCATGGTTACCAAGTTGCCTTAATAGCCTCTTGTGATGAACAAAATGCCACCTTTATAAATCTTTCTCTCTCAATTCATCCAGTTTTTCGGTAGATCTGACCTTGAGAAGTTGTACTTGATCTTTGGTGGCCTGCAGATATTTAACTTCTCTCCTGTGTGGAATGTGGCCGTGTCCCAGGGTGTTTGTAGACAGTGGAACAAAGCTGTGTCCTCCCCAGCCTGATTAAACCTGGTGAGCTCCTACCTCCCTTCCTTTCTTCCAGCTTCACCTCCTTCCAGCCTGGTGCTGTTTTACTCCTTCAAAAAGACCAAATGCTATACAAGTGTTGCTTTAAGGGGTACTAATAAATGCATCTGGGGCAAAATGCTGGGCCAACTTTTGCTTACATCAGCATCTACACAGTACAGAATATTCTCTTTTTTTTTTTTTTTTTTCCTGAGGGAAGGTGCTGTTTTGTCTCTGCTCTCTTGTACACCTACAAATCTATGAGATCAGATTTTTATGTTTGCTGGGGATTTTACCTTATATTAAGGCATATGAACTGTGATTTAATAGCAGAAAAATAGCTTCCTTTCTTATACTGGATTCTCTTCGGTAATCGCTGTATTGCTGATTTGATACAGATGTATTTTAGATGCCCTTCACTATGTCTAACTAATAAATCAATGCAGGTTTCTACCAGCGTTTTAAATTAAAACTTATACTGGTATAAGCAGAGGTAGTTCATGTGTATGCTTTTAACTTTCCTTTGCCATTAAGACTTTTAAATGGTACAAGCCTAATTGCCCAAGAGAAGAACAAATTATTTGTAAGCAGTTTGAAATTACCATAGAAGCAAGCTCCAGTATATATAATTGTTGTATTTCAGCATTTTTCGTTAGTGTAAAAACATTATACCAAACTTTGGGGGAGTGGGGGGGTGGGAGGGGGAAGAGAAAGCTAAGCTTTTATCTTTCAACCTTCATTCAGCAGATTTTAGTCATCATACCTTTTTTCTTTGCCAGAGCTTGCTAGCATAGTTTTGGCAGCGTTGAATGGTGATGTCACATGCTGCTGTAACCTGAATTAGCAATAGTTCCTCATGCCACCAAATGGGGAGAAGAGAGGTACTAATTCCTGAACTCTCTTCAGTTCTAATGTTTATGCAAAGTACAGCACAGAGAGTGATACAAATACTTGTTAAAGGGGAAGGAGGGAGACAAGGGGGAAAGCCCTCTTTGTGGCTTTGCAGCAGTTTCATAACTTGGAGGTCTGTTTGGCATTCTTAGGGCCTGAGTGGAGGTGCTTTGCATTCTAATGCGGAAAGTTCTAAGGCTGAATGTGCAGTGTGAGAGGAGGGGCTAGAGGAGATGTTGTCTCAGAAATTTTTAGAAAATGCATTTTAAATTCTTAGGATGATGTGGGGAAAAATAAGCATTTGGTCAGGAGTGTTTAACTGTCTGGTTTAGTTTGCAGTGTGGGTAGCTGGTTGTGGCTGTCCCTGCAGCTCACAAACACAATTAGTTAGCAGGGGGACACCAGCTCTCAGCCCTGGCAGTGTCACAGTGCAGGAGCAGCATCTGTCATCATGTACTTTGCAAGTAAAGGGCACTGGGGTGATGTCAGGAATTACCCATCAGCTTGAATTAGGATGTCACAGTAGTAATTATTGTACGTACATTTTCATTGTGTAAAGCTATGAGTCACTACAAATCACAGTTCTCTTTGTATTTTTTCCTATAATATTATCTTTACAGTATTTTAAGTGGCTTTGAATTATTGGTCTCATGTTCAACTACACATCTTAAATTTGCTGTCCCTCTACATAATGTTGGTTATGTGTAATCATAAATTATTTAAATAATTTATTTTTAAGTCAACTTTTCAGGACCATTCAGCAGGAATGGTTTTGATAATGTTCTAATTAAGTACAGAATATGGGCTTAGTATTTTATTTTCGTTTGATCATTCTTTTTTGTGGAAGTTTTATAGAGGATAAAAAATTTGTCATGGGTTTGTCTCATTTGTAGTATTTGTCTCATTTGTAAAGTATCTCCAAATGTCTAATGTTAATTAATTAATGTCATCCTTAAAGATAGTCTAAGAGACATGTTTTAACAAGGAAGGAAAATATTATTTTTGTTCAGTCTGTTTATTTGCTGCACATAATAAATATCATTAATACTTATGAAGTTAAAGGTTCTATCAAGGTATGGTAAGTATTGGAAGTAATTTCAATTGAGTCAAGAAGGGAATAGAATGAAAATAATTTAAAACTGGTTCACACCAGCAATTCTTTGCGCACTATTAACCGCTAAGATCTAGTCACAAAACATTATTCTGAGGAGAAAAGGTTTAGTGAACCCTAGAAATTGGATTTGATTTATGCCAGAAAATCTGCCTTTTCACTGCTTGAGATTTCTATGGAAGGAAGCCACAGTCTTTTACCAAATGGTTTCTAAGGTAACATCTTATAGCAGAGCATCTGAAACCAATTTGGTTGTTAATGAGAAATAGTTCTCACGGTGGTGGGAAAGTGGAGTGAAAGAAAGCCTTCAAGATTTGGCAGTCTGTCTGTAAAGGCATTTAAATAAATGTGTGCTGCTGCTCTGCTTATGAAATTTCTACATGAATTACACATTCATAATTGCCTTCCAAATCTACAGGTCTCTTTCCAGATTTTATTGATAGATTCTGCATGTTTAAATATTTGACTACTACAGATGAATAATTTAAGTAGCTGGCATTTTTCCAGTGGAAATCTCTTTACTATTGCTGAAAAAAAATTTGCATTTTTGGGGTGATAGTTATTTCTGCTGACAGAAATCCATTAATGAATTGGTGCCATATCAGAACAGTAGCATCCCACTGGTATCAGATGTCTCTTGCAGACTTCCCGGGATTGCCATGAGACACATTCTGAGAATTACTCTTGCACCTACTCTCTGTCTAAGGTTCTGAGGAGATGAATGGTGAGTCAGTGAACAGAAATGTGTGGTCATTTTACAGTAGATGATCTGAATATCCTTTGCAGTCAGAGCCTCTTTGGGATGGAGGGAATAGAGTGCTTCTGTCAACAATGGCTCGTTGCCATTTCTTCCTTCCTCTCAGGAAGAGAGAAAACCAGCAATTCTGGCTTCCCTTTCCCTGGATACATAATGAACACGTAATGGCTGTCTCCTGCCCTCTTGCCTGCAGGCAAGGCTGTATTCCTGCATTTTCTATCTTGCTGCCTGTGGAGACTTGCCTGAGTAGAATTGCAGAGTTTAAAATCATGCTTGCTTACTGTTTTTTTCGCGTGTGTTACTGAATTCTGTTTGTGTGTTCTGAGTTGCAGAGGGGAAAAACAGTCCCAGAGTGACACCTTTGCACTAAGCAATGGATCATATTTAGCAGACAAGCAAACAAAACAATAACAAAGAGAAGCATTACCAACTTAAAACTTACATACTAAAAACCACAAACTATTCATAATCCAAATAACTTTTACAGAGGCAAAAGAAACTTGCCTTAAATGACTGGGTTTTAAATAAACCTCTGTGCTGCTTTCATTCTGACCAATTATAAACCATTGATTATATAATTGGGAGTCTGCCTAATGTCTTTCAATTGTTGTGGATGGTGTTCTACCAGTTTTTCCAGAAGCCCATTGTCTCCATATGCTCCATTCCCTCAGGAGTAGCTGCCCTATTTTATATTCATATTGGGTGCCTGTCTTGTACTCTGAATAAAATATCCAAGTTATTTTGTAAAAATAATTGTTAATAAATTTGGATCTGTTACCTTGAAATAGTCTCTAGTTGCCTCATGAAAACTGTAGAGTGTGGTAACTTCATAGCGAGCTTGACTTTGGTTTCACCTGCTGCACAGGGAAGCCCTACACTCTAGAAAGAGACAGGATCCTTGAATATGCTTTGTCACCAGATGCTGCATAGGATTTTCAGAGTAACTGACCCTGTTAGGATAAAACTCTGCCAAATAATTACTGTGGCAGTAAGAACACTTGGGTTCTAGTGCTGTGGTAACAGAGAGATAGTGTGACATTATCGGCTTGTGTGAGAGCAGCTGTAGGGATGGTGTTGGGGAATAGAACAGAAAGAAGGGCTCCAGGACAAAAGTTCGTGGAGAAGGTCTTTCTGATCCTTTGGTGATTGGCTAGGACACAACTGTGATTTTTAATTTGAATAAAAGCATTTATTAAATCAAATTATTTCACTGCTGCTGCTAAATGAGGAACTTGTTTCGCTCCATCCCTTGTACAAAATTTAGTGGGTTTTCCTCTCTGAGGGATTATTCAGGTTCATGAATAATTATGAAACTGTACTCTCACTTTTTGGCCATTTAACAATGTGAGTCAGCTTGTCAGAAGATCATATGAATACAAATTCAGAAGGAGGATATAAGACAGACAGCAAGGACAGCAAGTAAGGATTGTCTGCCCTTGAGCCTTTCCGTAGAGGAGGCATGTGGTTTTGTGAATGCATTAACAGTTAACCTTGAAATGTGTTTTATGTTCTTTTGCATTATGTATTGCCATTTTATGTTTTATCATCACATTTGTTCATGAGATAATCATGAAATCAAACTATGTGAACACCAAAAAAATCAATATGTTCATTAGATGTGTTATATTGATGTAATATGGAAATTGTAGAAATAAAACTAATAGAATCAGGTATTTCAATACAATACCATGTATACACAATGAGTGTGAAAAAGTTGAGAAAATGTTTGAGCTTTGCTTTTGAGAGTTTTTAAGTGATTACTTGGAGATAAAAATTATCAAGAAATGATATTTTTACAGCTATTTTCTTTGTCAACTCTTCAAATTTAGTACTGATGTCAGAAGATCATTCATCTCTGATGTGATCTCTAAATATTCTGGCTGGGGTTTCACCAGCAGGAGCTTTCCTAATGTTATTCCACTGAATTCAAGTAGCCAAAGTTATTCATGTCACTGGACATTTTTATATATTCAAATGACTAATCATTTCAAATTTCACAAAGAACATGATGCTTTGCCACAAAGGGAGGGAGAAAGCAGGGAGAGAAAGCAGATCCTGGTTCTGTTTTGAAAAACTGTTGGTGCTTTGGATCTCTCTCTGTAGTTCTGCGGTTTGGTGAGGGAGAACAGAAAGTTTAATGAGGCTGAGAGCTGAGATTGGACATAAATCTGGGAGGGGGGATAGTGGGTGGTTTGTTACTTGTTTTACATATTTGGTAGGGTCAGGGGTGGAGGTATTGATGATTTTCTGGTTTTGAGGGGTTGGGGTTGGTGTTGCTTATTGGCATGTCAGGGTTTTTTCCCCTGTAGCAACTGCATTGTGAACAGGATTCTGCCTTTCTAATAATCTTTGTATCATGTTGTGGGTTGTCAGAGCATTTTCCACTCCAGTTTTGATGGCAGTGTTCTTCAGGGTACCAAGAAAGTGATGAGTAACTGTGACAAAATAACAGTGTAACCAATTAAGCTGACTTTCCATGGACTTGTCCTCTGACCTATCCATATTTTCCCTGCAGTATCCTTGTCCCTTACAGCTGCCAGTTTTTCACAAAATCCATGGGAATGTAATTGTCTTGCACATCTTGCAGTCTGTCACATTTGGCTTCGTTCAGTCAGTGAAGTAACAGTGCTATTTCCCTAGGAAAGAAGTTAAAATACTAGCTAAAAAACAGGAAGCTTTTTCAAACTTACTTATATTTGACATAGTTTCTTGAAAAGAATTCCTATTTCTTATCAGCAAATTCTAAGGAAAAATGTATTAAATATTTTTAGGAATAGGAAGGGGATGGAAAGGATGCAGGTTCGTACTAGTTTTAAATGCATGATTAGATTCTGTCTTTAAATATATATGTGCAGTGTGAATTACATCTCTGTGAGCAAAGGGGAATCCCAAACCTGTAAGAATGTTTTGTGTTCAAATAGCATAGTTTGAATTTCTAAAAAAAAATAATTTGAAAGTTCAGTCACTTCACTTTTGTCATCGTTCTGCGCCTATGACTTTGAACTTCTTTAATCACATATGTAAATACAAGAAAAGTTTCTGTGTTTTCTGAAGGCTAGAAGTGTTATATTAGTAGCATAATTAACTTATCAACCTATTGTTCATGATTAAGTTGGTTTGCAAAGTGGTAATATTAAATAATTGTTGATTTCTTTTTAATTACTGTGAAGTGCACCAGGACTGTTGTAGTTCATTTTTAGACATAGAAATTGAGATAATTTCCTCCAGGTTGATCTTGCTGTCTTTATTTCTTGTGTAACAAGTATGCATGCCAACACTGAATGAGGAACAATAACAAAATTATTCTGATTTTTCATTCTTAACCACTCTCTCCCTTTAACTTAAAGGGTTAAAAAAAAAAAAGTTGTTTGTCCTAAATGTTCTTACTGAAATCCATTATGCATGAAAAGAGTCCGAGTCCATTTGCAAGACCTCTAAATGAACTCCATTCATTCTGTGCTTAGAAATGTCCATTCAGCCAGAAACAGACACAATAGTTACAACCTCATTTATTTTGCACCAGTACCAGCATATTAAAACTGAAGGGTTTGTTGTGAAGAAGTATAGTAATTTTTCTGTGCTAGTTATATAATTCTGTAATAAAATTCTTTTAGGATTTGAATAATGTAAAATTGCATAGATACTCTTTGCCCATAATTGAAGTGTAGTAGCATCTAAAATTTTTAAACATTCGTGACAATTTTGAAATAGCTGTTTTGAAAACCAAATTGACTTAGCTGAAGTTATTTTGATATAAAACAACTTGCAGAGATATGTATTTCTAGTTGGCTCAGAAATTAAGCCAATTAGTAATCATAATTAGTGGCTGTAAGAAAATATTGAAGGTTTTGTCTTTTAGAACATTAAAACTTTGTTTATGTTTGGGAATTAAATTACTTACGATATACATGTCAAAATTGTAGGAATGTAGTATTATAGCTTCATCACTTTGAAATCCATGAAGGTAAGTCAAGAATTCACTACTCTACATTTTGTTGGCTTCAAATCTAAAGTGGAAATTTTCCCTTTGTGATCAGGATGTTGTGATCCTGATGTGTATGGGTGAGAGATCAGACCATATTATATCTTAGATTAAATGACTGTGAGCATTGAGCAAGACTCATTGGCTTTCCTTCTAAGATCAGGGATGATCAAAAATGATAAGCATTTAGGAAAACCTGGTTTGCCTTCCATGCAAGTTGAATTTTTCTCAGTTCTCCTCACTGCTGTGTGCTGTTAAAAACCTGTGAGAAAGTCGTGCAGCCTCCTCTGGGCGTTGTCTTCCTCTTCTGAGGAAGAGCACCTGTGGTGCTTTTGGTTGTGGCTTTTCCTGCCACAGAGTCATTTCATAAGGTGCAGGTAGTGTTTGAGATAGACACGAGTACCATGCTTGGAGGGAAAGGGGAGGGTAAGACCAGGTACAAATTTCACTTTAAATAGTTCTTTAAGCTGGAGTCCTTTATTCATTTGTTTAGATTCAGCACTGGCTGAAGCCCTGTTGCAGGGCCGTGTACCAAGCCGGTGACGGAGCCATTTCGTGCTGCCTGTTTTTATGGCATGAGAGCCTTTAAGTGCCAGTTGTCAGCTTGGAAGGAGGTGACTCTGGGAGCTGGCTGGAACTGACTGAGCATTTCCTCCAACAAACTGTAGAAAATACTGTTTGTGGGAAGTGTGTGGAGTGAGGGTGAATGGGTGAGAAGCTCACGGCAGGAAAAGCAACTAACAGGAAAGGTTAAGTAGAAACATCATCCTCCTTGCTCTCAACCAGTTCTTTATCTGAAGTCCTCCTGCTGGTTGCTCTTCCTGCCTGAGTCTCCTCCTCCTTCCGTCCCCTTGACATGCAAAATACAGTCCAGTGAATCCCCACACAATGACAGTAACAGGATTTTGTTACTGAAACTCCCTTCTGTAACTCTTTTGTAGGATTCCATTGTTTTGGTTACTGCTGAATTTGACATTATGTGAATGGCACCTGCAGTATGGCCCAGCTTGGTATTGTACAATGCAGTAATGATTTCAAGCTACCAGGAGTTCAGCAGCTGAACAGGAATAAAGGTTTCAGGATAGGCTTTCTGCAAAGTGGATGGTTTTAAAAGTTGTTCAGGTTTTTGGGGTTTTTAAAATATTTTCATCTGTAAATGTTATGCTTCTGTATGAAAATTATGAGACATATAAAGTATGTGTTTTGTCTTTGATGATTTTCAGCTTAGCTCTTTGAATCAGTTCTTTACAGTTAAATGCTGTTGATAGTTGATTTTGATGGAGTTGCTTCTAATCAGCACCAACTTCTCTCTCTTCATATATTTTCCAAGGCTTAAGATCAGTCAGTTCCCTTTTCTTTACTATTAGGAAATGAAAATTCAATAAGAAGGTTTTTTGACAATATATCAAAACCAACAAAGGCAAAATTGAAAACAATGATAAAATCTACCCCTCATAATTCACTGGTGACAATTCACTTCTGCTTTCGTGTGTTTAGGTACTTCCCACCGGGGTGGCTATTCCCATGCCGCTGTGGTCCATGCCCTGCAGAAGTGCGGCATTCGTCACATTGACACAGCAAAGAGATACGGCTGTGAGCCCCTCCTCCAGAGGGCCATCAGGGACAGTGGCGTGGAGAGAGAGGACCTCTGGATCACTACCAAACTGTGGCACAGTGACTATGGCTATGAAAACACAAAAAAAGCCTGCTTGGAGTCATGTCAAAGACTTGGTGTTGAATATCTTGGTATGAATCTTTACATCTAGCTCATTTATTGTGCTTTCCATGGGAGTACTTGCAAAGGTGAATGAATTCTGAAAAAAAATTACATAGTACAGATGGGTCACAGAAACCAAATTCTGCCTTTATTTACACTTTTACAGGTTTCTTGCTCTGTTTGTTCTCTAGAAAGTTCACGTGCACACAGTTGAGAATACAGAGTTTTTTTTTCTTGTTGCAAATGTCTTGTGAAGTTCTTTTTTTTGCTGTTAAATTATTTGTGGAACAACTATATAAGTTTTCTATATTTTGCTGAACATAGCCAAAACCTATGAAACAAGAATTTGTAAACTTTACAATAATTTATTGGCAACAGGGTGACAAAGATGCCTGGTTTCTTCTGTGATCTGTTTTCTTTTTCTCAAGGAATGTGGGTCCTTTCTAAAACCCACTTTGTGGATCTTTTAATTTTTAAAAATTCTAAATACTGCCTTTGGTTTGGTCTGTTTGTTGGAATCTTCTTTGGAGAAAATGTTAGAAGTATCTATAAGAATTTAGAAAACTAAACTTAAAGCTTAAACTAACACTGCATTTGCAAATTTACCTCAATTGTAAACTCCTTGTTGTCTAAGATGTGATATTGTTACTCCCTTATTAGACAGGCGGAGTTGCAGTAATGATGCCAATTAATTCTTTGCAACGGGTCATAGAAGAGGAGATACCTGAAAGTAAACACAATATTTACTTATTTTAGCAATAAACTAACTTCAATGAGGAAATGAATTTTGCTGAATTAATAATGTATAATATTAATGGCAGCTGTGTGCTCTATTCACTGCCTTTTTTTTGCTTGAGTACTTTACAAGGTGAACAGGGAAAAACTTATACCTGTTAAAGACAGAGATACTTGTATGCACATCTTTGGCTCCATTCTTTTTGGAACTGTATCCTTTAACATCCTCCATGGGTACAGAATAATGCAAAATGAATGAAAATCCCTCTTTGTTCTGTGCAAACGCAGGTCACTGCAGTGAGACTTTCATAAACAAAGTTTCAAGCCCTGACTTTCTCCTTTAAACTAAGATATAACATTATTCCTCCCCTCTGTTTTCTGCTTGTTATATTTTGTGTTTGCTTTCTTTTTTCTTCTGCTTGCTTTGGCACTGGTGCTGAATGTTGATGAGAGGAAAACTTGACTCCCTTCCAAGAAGTCATTTGCAGTGATTCCTTCTAGTACTGTAAGTTGTTCTTATTATCTCAGGTAGTAGATTGGAGTAGATGCTCACACAAATACTGAGTTTCTGCTAAGCAGAAATGCCTGAAAGAAGAAAAAGAGTAAGAAATGTGCTAATGCTGTCTCCATGTGAGTGAAGTCTTGGAGTGGCATAAACAGAACTTGTTTGTCAGATGTGTTCAGAGCTGAGATTTATTGTGCACATGTTACTAAGACAAATTTAGGAATGTTACAGCTGCCTGCACAATTAGTCTCCATACTGGATTTTTCCTCAGTTTTTATATTTTTGTTTTAGTTCTGTAACACCCTCAGCTATCTTCCCTCCTTCTTCACCTTTCTGCCACAGATGTGGAGATGTCTCAAAAATTTATAAAGCTGTTCCTGAACCACTTAGTCTGCCATAGAGACCCAAATCAATGGTGATCAGAATAAATCAGAATTCACTGATTTCATTCTATGGTATTAACCAAGAATGTGGGGGTTCACATCTTCTGTAAAGATAGATGGTTCATAAAGAAAACAGAAACATCCTAAATAATACACCTGTGATGTTAGATCTGTATGTTGGAGGGGAAGTTAGTAATTCAGAAGAGTGCAAAAAGAAAAAGCTAAGGAGCCCTGGCAGCAAATGTGCACCTAAGGTCTTTGTTCATGTTAATTTTCTTGAGAGTCTTATTGAGTTACCCAGTCCATCTGTAAAGACTAAGAAAGCTGAGAAATAATCTAACAGGAATTAATTAATCTGTGCATTAACAGTTTATGGAATGCAAGATGTTGAAAGCAGTCACAGCTTTTTAAGAGAAAAAGTGCTCCATGTAAAATACTTGTTATGAAGCTTTTTCACTGAATGCTTTTCAGACAAGTGGTACTAGGAAAGCAGTGTTGCAGGATTTTTATTTGAGCTGGTAGATTATATATCTATGACATGATGGAAATTTGTGTTATTTGTGGGCAGTGGTTGTAACAGATACTCTGCTCCTTGCATTTTCTAAACTAGCAGTCACAGTAAACCAATATGGAATGGCAGCAGATTTTACAGGTTTGGCAGTAGCAGAATACATTCCTTAGGATTTAGATCCAACCTCTAAAGTAACTTCTTGAATGCTGCTTTGGGGGGTTACTGAATTCATAAACATTTTTGTTTTCCTTTTGAGTGCTCTGAGTTTGTCTCATTCAGGCAAATCCTCTCTATCACCAACCCCTGACTGGAACTGGGCAAATGCATCTTTAGTGTAATAAATGGAACCACATGGAATGAGTGTATTATCCTAATTCAGATTCTGTATTGCTTCAAAACACTTTCTAGATTGTTTCACATTGATCCTTGTTCAATAGGAGGAAACACAAAACAAAACAAAAAGGATTGAGTGAGAAAGAAAAATACATCATATCAATATTAAGTACAGTGACCGTTGAGAAAAGCAAGGAAATATGATTCCCAGCATTAAGCCAGCTGGGAAACATTGCAGAGTATACTTTTGCTTTCAGGCTTGACAGAAGGCCGGGCTTGTTTTTCATATGACTGGGTTTGTTTCAATCAAATTTGACTTTTTAAAAATATTATATTAGGGGTTTGCATAGAGTTGCAAACTTTTATTTCCACAGCAACATCATAGTGGCTTTTAAATGTATAAAATGCCCCTGTACTTTTCAGTTAGAGGAAGTGTGTTGATTGTAGGTGCTTCAACCACTAAGAAGTAATAAGCCATTCTATTTTAGATGTCTCTGAGAAACCAATTGAAGTGTTAGTTTTAGTTTTCCTGCATCACTGTGCATTGACATTTAATGACCTTAAGGCCACTGCTCACTGCTGCACCATTACAGCCTGAATGCCTGCAAAGGATGTTTTAAAAAGCTGTTAAATACAAAAGCAGATTCTGAATGTTTGGAGGTTTTTTCCTTCTTTCTCAAGTGCATCTTGATACTGTGAATCAAGGTGGATTTTTTGATTTAAGATTGTTTTTAAAAAGTACATTGTTGGAAGGCATCTCAAGATATTGATTAATCTTTCCCATGCTACAAGGCACAACCTTGTTCTCAACAAAAATACAGTCTGTTCTTAAAAACCTCCAGTAATAAAGTTATGTATTTCTTGATTACTAGAACTTTAGGCTATTTCATCAATGATTTAAAGCTAACTTCTTGCCTCTGAAAGGAATTTATGAGCGTTTGTCTTCTCATAGTACCCCAGGAGGGAAAATAAAAAAAGGTACACAAAATGTGTGTGGGGGTGTAGGGTGTGAATGTGTGTATAAATAAAGATGAAATCGTAGGCCTTGGTTTGTGAGGTGCTTGTTGTTTTTATTGGCCTGCAGGTGTGATGGAATTTTTTCTTACAGCTGCTGTAGAGGTAAGGTCCTGGCTGTGCTGGGGTGCTTTACTCAGGGCTGGCAGGAGCATTCTATTCTACTCTTTGTCTATGAGATAAGGCACCTTTGCCCCACAGCCTTCATGAACACTGCGTGCAGTCAGGAAGACTCTACTTGGTGATCCAGTAGATGCTCTCTAGCCCTAAATGCCAATATTTTGAAACATGAAGTAATTTTTATTTCAAGGGAAAAGCCTAAATTGAAAGAAACATAATAGGATGACATGAGCATGGTGTACAAAACTACACCAAAACTTCTCTACAGTAAAGGACCAACAACTACTCTTGTTTGCATCAGAGGCCTCAGACACTAATGCAGAGAAAGGGAATGTGTTGCATTTTTTTGGATGTCCAAGGCCAGAGATCTTTCAGTTATCAAATCTCTTAAAAGTCTTTCTTTGGAGAATGTTTCAGTTTCATGAGCTGACTACAATGCATCTGTCTGTGGAAATCCATGATGTAAATATTTCTGTGAGCATTTGCAGACTGTGGTGTCTAACTGAATAGTCAGGCTTTTGGAGAAGTAGCTGGTGGTGGAATTCTGCTGAAGTTTGATTATTTTTGCTAAATGACTCTTTTTGCATAGTTAAGCAGTTCTTATTAGTTTGGTTTAGAGAACACAGCAAGCAACAATTAAAAATATGTAATTCTTCTATTTTTCTGGGAGGTAGGTATCTGATCCCAGTAACTTACACCTACTTACATATCACGCTTTGTACAAGCAGAAAAGTTTAAATACAAACATGGCAGTCTCTATGCACTAAGTAGCCCCAGTATTGGATCACAATGAACCCTTGGTATTAGCAATTCCTAATGCAAATCCTTTGGGTGTATGTCTAATATAAATCAGTGGAAATTTCATGGGCAACAGAATGTGAGTAGTCCTGAGTTTTGAACATAACTTCACCAAGTGCTTTAATCAATATCCCAATACCAGTTTTTAGTTAAATGTCACAGAATTGTTTTTTATTCCAATACCGTGTATTGGTATTTACTTTTAATAAATACCAATTCATTTCCCAGAGAAATTAGTAAAGAAGTAATTATTGATAGATGGGTAATCAATAACGTTGCATGTGGAATTGGAAGTGGATTTTATGGATAAAAGGGGAAAGAGCAAGCAACATTCTGCTTAAATGTGATGCAAAACCAGATGCTGCAGATGATTATGTATGCATGATTATTGGCTTGTCTGAGCTATTGTATTTAAAAGTCTAAGAGTTTAAAATTGTATTTAAATGGATTTTTGATACCAGGAAGTGCAAATGTAGCTTGTGAATTTTGTGACACATCCAAAATAATGTTTTCCTTGCTACATCTCTAATGTATTTAACTGAACAGAAATCTGTACTGTTCTAATTCGATTCTTAAGGTAAGTAAAGCACTTACTTGTTGCAATGATGTATCAAAATTGGGGCTGGTGTATTATAATAAATTTCATGTTACATTTTCGTCTTAAATCAAGGTTGAATTTGTACTTTTTGAGGGGAAAATATACCAGTCTATAGATATAATAATCATTAGTGTAGTCCTTAAATTGTAAATAAAAGGGGTTTTTTTCCTCTTTTTATTTCCCATTTTTTCATGATTCCCAAAGCATAGGATCTGTATTTTCACAAAGGAGTGCTGTATTCAAAGAACAAAACACTCTTCTCATTGCAAACAAGTCTGGTTTCTTTATTTCATAACTCTCTTTGAACTGCCAGAAATGGAATATCATAAAACACAACAACAAAAAAAAAAAAAAAAAAGGTACACATCTCAGTCATCTATTTATTTTCTTTCTCTGTTTTTCATCAGATTAATATATGCAGCAAAGGCCAAAACCTGTTTGACTGGGATACCTGCAGTTACCTGTTTAATCTGCAGTTAGAATTTGAATAGAAATGTAATTGTTTTCCAAGTACCTCTAAATTTCTCCTTCAGAACATCCAGCAGTGTCTACAAACTTGTAAAGGAGTTCTAGATCTGTCATTTTTTAAATTCCAGTCTGGTTTGGAACTCCTGAGTGCAGTGCATGTACATTTCTTAGTTTCTGTTGAAGTGCCTCCTTTTCCATGGAGGAAGCCTTTTGCAGGAAGGCAGCGCACAGCGCGGTTCTGCTGGAGGGGCAGCACAGGGCAGTGTCAGGGAAGGTTTGCGTTGGATGTGAGGAAAAGCTGCTATGATTCTACAATAATTTCATCAGCAGTAAATCTTAATTGTGTTTGAAATCGTGCTGACATTCCAAAAAATGCAATAAAGCATAATATTGTTCCCTGAAAATATTGTTTTTTAATTTTTTTTTTTAAAATCACGAAGGCTGACGTGAAACTGAGACAAAACATCTGCATAAAGAATGTGCTCTAGTTTCCAACAGAAATTCATAAGTGGAAGTGTTCTTTCGAAAGGAAAAAGACAAGCCCACTGCTGAGGCTGTGTAAAATATCTGCACAACTATCAAACATATTTATCTTCCATGAAATGGAAGACCTGCAGTACTTAACAAGTAGTAGTCGACTCATAATTCCAGTGACCAAAATCCTTTTGATTTAAATAGGGCTTGT
Source organism: Cisticola juncidis (assembly GCA_013400215.1). NCBI lineage: Eukaryota > Metazoa > Chordata > Aves > Passeriformes > Cisticolidae > Cisticola > Cisticola juncidis. The sequence continues at coordinate 3,117,474 of VXBR01000779.1, forward strand.
TATGTGTGGAAAGTTTATTATCTGCATATGTGACCATGAAATTCTGATTACAGTGACATAAACATGTGGAACATGTGCAGGTTCTGCTACCCCTAGCTGTTAATGTGATGGTATAGAATTCATTTATTACAGCTAACTGAATACATCCAGTAATGTTCACTGGGTTGTAATTGGAACTGTTATGATGGTAATGTGTTAGGGGCCACCGTGGAGGGAAAATGCTGTCTCATGTGGTTTGATATATTTATTTTTGGACACTTTCAATAATCAGTCTGGTTCTGTTTCTTTTTTAGATCTTTATTTGATTCACTGGCCTGATGCACAAGTTCCAGGTAAAAGCAATCGAGAGGTCCGAGCTGAAACCTGGAGAGCGATGGAAGAGCTCTATGAGAAAGGTGATTTAATAACAAAGCCTATCTTAGAGGAAGGAATTAGAGTGTGCTTTGAGATCCCAAAACTCACAGTGAGGGATGTTCAAAAACTTGAACTGGATCCTCATATTCCAGTGGAATTAAGTTTCAAAAATCTCTTTGAAAACTGTAGCATTAGCAATTTGGTCCTGCTTGTAAACAATGTGTTGTCAGATTTTCTCCATGTGATTAATAATGGTGTGTATACTTTCTTGAGGAAACCTACTGATTCATTGAAATCTCTATGCCACCACACAACACCATTGAACACCACAGAGATCTTTGTAGTAACCTCCCCTTTAAGTATAAATTATATCAACTTTTGTCTCCTTTTTATTATAATTGTATGATGCCATTTTCCAGTTATCCTATGTTGTGGTATTTTGTAACTGCATTTGTGTCTTAAAAGTTAACAAAATAAAATGGCTAGATGAAGAACAAATTCTGAACTGCATATTATTTAGTACTAAATTTGGGAAGAATTTTCAAAGAATGGAGCTACTCTCTCAAGTTCAGAGAACTCTGATTTTCAGTGCACAGCAAACTTCAGTTTATATTCATAGCTATAGAAAGAGTGGACTGTAGATTTAAGAGGAGGATTTTGTTCCTGAAGCATGCAGAATTATTAGAAATTATGTGAGAGAAGATCCTCTCCTGCCATTCTTGAGCCATGTGGTTCACCCTGTTTACAGCTTCAGAGAAATTCCATAAATGGAGAGAAGACTTCTTGCATAAAGTGATCTGTCACTGACCCAGAGCTCCAGAGGGAGTGCTGGTAGCAGGGGAGTTGTACAAAGGCAGTTACAGGCTGTGTGTCACTACCAGCTTTACCAGCCTCTTATGCCTCAGTCCTTTGTTTACTTTTGCTGTGCTTCTGCCAACACAGAAGTAAATTATCCTTGATACATCTTTTATTGAGCATAAGGGAAGCTGCTAAAAGTGTTTTCTGCCATGTAAGACATTACAACATTCAGTTTTAAAGAAGTACTTCACTGACCTAGTATTTCAAAGCATAACACTTGCATCCAAAGATGGATTATTCCACAATGTTTTTCTGCTGTGAAGGTTTTTTCTGAGGAGTATTTAAGTTACTGCATGCTATTTGTGCCTAGATATGCCATCCTAATTTGCTGCAAACAGGTTGTATTTTCCACATTCTATAATTATTCCTATCCTATGGGATTTAGTCTCCTTTTTTATGCATCTTTGTGATCTTTTCTGTCTCACAGGATCCTTCTTTCTCTGTTATTTTCCTAATGGAAAAGACTGTGAGCAATTCAGTGGTCTTTTAATAAGTCACTGGAAATACTATTGCTGTTCTCACAAACAGAGGGGAATATTGCTTTTCATTTTGTCCCTATGCATGATACCTCTTGAAAGACATCTCATGCTAGATTTATTTTCCTGTGGTTGCATTTCTTCAATGTTTTTTTTCAATTTCCATGTTGCCACTCTCAGTCTTTTTCTGAATTTAAGCATTCTGTAGACTCATGATTCATTTAGCTGAGGATAAATTTTCCAGCTCTGGTTGTTAAAATTACCTCAGATCATTTACAGGGGAAGGAAAATTGAATGGTCTGGTTGAGTCAAGTGCCTTAGAGCCTTAACTTCCACACTTTTGCTTTGGGGGATCCAGACTCTGGATGTCCTGACCATAACTATGTGTTCCTAAAATGACACACAGATGTTAACCACTCTGGAGTTGGAAATGCAATGATTCCTGAGCAAAACGTTAAATAATTTGCCTGGTTAACCACTCAGTTTTCCACTGAAGATTCAACACTTGCTGCATATCTTTGTGACTTGCTATGTGTTATGTGAGCAACATGGTAGCCTTGGTTTGAATTGAATGTAGGGTTTGGTTAAAGTCCTTACTTGAGGAACATAATAAAATCTTATTGATTAGGGGAAGAAATTACAAGTTCTGTGAACAAGGGAGTTCTTTGTCTTCTCTGAACTTGACATTAGTTCAGGTAATCATTGGTTTGTTTTTTGGAATTCTGTTACTTTTTGGAAATGTTTATTCTGAAAGAAAAGTTATAAACGAAATGCCTCATCTTCAAAAACTGACATTTTAAACAAGTAAGTTATTTTTGCAGTCAATTCAAAAAGGTGATATTGAAATGATTCAGTTTGGTAGTGGGTTTAGTAGCTGGCTGTGTCCATCCTGAAGAGCATCTGAAAGTGCAGAGACAATAACCACTGTCCTCTGTAGAAAGCAAATTGGTGTTGTGGAAATGTCTGCAAGAGTCGTGCAAGATGGTTAAAAGATGTCAGTATTGACCTAAGTCTTTGATCTGGCTGAAGTTACCAAGAATTTCTTTATTCCCTTCTCTGTATTCACAGATAGTTTGAATGCAGGTATTTGTAAATCTCATTCTTCAATTTAAATCTAGGCTAGTATTTACTCTGCAAAATTCCACCTACCTGGGGCAGGAAACATTATTTTAAAATAATGTAAATTAATAATTATCTATTATTATTATTAGCAATAGCACTAGTAGGAGAGTAAATTAACTGTTAGTACTCAAGACTGTAAAAGTCTTTAATGGTTTTTATTTAAAAAATTATATAAATGTTTAGATTGGTCACACTGGTCAAAAGTTGCCACAAACAAAATACCAACTCCATCTATATTCATAGCTCTGAGAGAATTTATTTGAAGTTGTGTCTACAAAGATTGGTTCAGGTTCATCTGAGAGGCCACACAGAGCTGCTGGGACACAGGACTAATGTAAATGACTTTCAGGGCTCAAGTGTCTTCCCTTCCAGCTGCCCGAGGAGAGACAGAGCTGAGTCTCTGCCCAGTCCAGGTCAGTGTGCACTAATTTGTAAGATCGTGTCCACAAATAATACAAACCTTGTACAACAAATTTTTAAAAATCTGAATATTTGTCAGAATTATTAAATATTTTAGGAAGCCGAAAATTTGCATAAAGAATTAAACAAAACTGACACTATATTGAGTCTCCCATAAACTCCCAAGTACCTCTGGCTACAGAGGATTTATTGTTTGCAGGCTTGTTGCTATTTGAAGGCAGCAGGTGCCAATGAACTTGGTGTGGAATTGGCATATGTTCTTTCATTGAGATGTATGGGCATCCTTGAGTTTATTGTTTCTTAATCCGTAGCTGCCTAGTAATGCTTCTTATATGTACTGCTAATGCAGGTTTGGAGTTGAGCTGTAACATCAGAATATTATCATAAGTACAAAGTAGTAGTTTCAAGTGATGAGAGAGATCCTTTGCTATCACTGAAAAATCCCCTCTCTGGCTTACCACTGCTTCTGTATTTCATCAAAAGGGATTTGAGGTTAGCATTTTGTCAAAGACTCTTTTGTCTTGATATGATGTAAACTGAAATTATGAACGATTGAAAATGAGAATCTGAGCAGTGTTTGTTGGCGATCTGGTTACCCTCTCCAGTTGATTGCTCACCATACTGAAGTTTTGGGCTGCACTGCTTGGATCCAGTGTGCTTTGGAAAGTAAATGGAATGTGGTTATGCCCCAAGGCTGGAGTCGTTTCATGTTCTAGCACTCTCCCCTGCCCTTGAATCCCCTGTTCAGCTGCCTAAGGCAACTGAGCAGCTATCTCAAGATCGAACTTCAGCTTAAAAGTGATTTCCCAGCCTCCTCAGGGATGCCATAACAGATAGGAGAGCATGCCCAAAAACACTCCTAGGGATTCAAAAGCCAGTGTTGTCTTTTACTGTAATAGTGTGACATGCTACAGTAATTATCTGTGTTAAAATAACACACCCTGGAAGTTTTACCTTCTTCAGGTGTTTTAATCCCTCTGAATTGCATGTGGAACATGGTCCTGTGTCTTTCTGGTTTGCCCTTGAGCTAGAGTCTTTGGCCAAACATACTGCTCTTTTTTTCCTGACTAAATCCTTCAGTAGTTTCTTAGAGTCCATTAAATGTTCTACTGGCATCTTTCCCTCTTTAACCTGAAATTTATATATTTATACCCTCTATCTTATCTTTGCTCCACAGGAAAGACTATACTTTTAGTTTGTTTTTTGTAGTATTCCTATTGTATAGACAGAGCCAAGTCATTAAAGTTGCCGGTTTCCATTAATATCTTTCCAGGGAAAAATGTGATAGAGTTCTGGTCAGCAAAGGTAGATAGATATTTATGGTGGTATCCAAACCTATAGCCGTTGTATCATTCCATACCATGAATCAGACAGACACATTTCATGCACATTTCCCCAAATCATACAGAAAGTATTGGAACGGTTATTTCTCATAGTGATGAATTATAACACTGCTTTATTCATGAGACCTTCATGTGCTGATTAAGAAAGAATTCAGTGCAGAGATTTCTGTTTTGTCTCACAGTCTGGTGTCTTCCATATGTCTTCCAGCCTGGGATTTGTGTGCATTTAGGCCTGACCTTGCTGCCAGAGGGAATTGTGCCAACTCTTACAGTAGCTCAGTACCTCAGGGATCAGAATTCTGCACCTGGTCTTGGTATTCAGCCCCAGTGATCAGAAGATTTTTGTATGAACAACCTCATGAGGAGCTTCTACTGATCAGCTATTGCAACTCCTTAATGTTGACAGTTAAGAACAAGTGAATGGCAAAGGAGAATTATTTTCTTTACTGGTTTTTGAATTTTAGGAGGTATCCTTAAAGTATAAAATAAAGGATTTGGAATGGAATTCAGGATAGTGGTTACCTGCACTAAAACCTGCCATTATAAAATCCTGTGTGATTTCTGATAGACCAAACTGATAGCTCTCCATTCGTAGCAGAAAAAGATCTTGTTGCTAAACTGACTTCTGCTAGCTCAGGAAAACATAGTTTTAATAATCAGTTCATTTAAATGCTCTGAAATTTTTTTTTTATTGTTGTTATCTTCCCTGACTTGTTAATCTGCTCCAGTTTGATTGGAGCTGTTTCACAGGAGCCAGATGACTCAGGTCACCATCAGAGTGAAGACGACTCTATCTGTACTGCAGTCCTGAGAGGCAGAAAATTCTAGACCTCTGTCTTTGTCCAATAGCCTATATTTGTGTTTTCCTTTAAAGAGTTATGGGATAAACAGTGCTGAGGGAGAAGGAAGGAAAAAAATTCTAAAACTTGGTCAGTGCAACATTTGTGCATAATAACTGGTTATTTCTGTTGTAACAGCTGAAATCAACTAGAATACTTGTAATATCAAGGCTGTGGTTTAAATTTTTGTGGTCTCAAAATTGTCCTTTTGTGGAATTATCTTCTCCAGTACCTCAGAACAGAGGCCAGGCTGCCTACAGAATCCATTCCAAGATACATACATTGAGTCATATATTCCCTTGAGAGCTGCAGCATTCTTCTGTAGGCATTTATTGGCTGCCAGATGAAAGCAGGGTGGCAGACTCCTCTGACATGGGGAATAGTCTCTGTATGTGCTCACTGTAATTGGGCTGTTCTAGCAAAGTGACCCTTTCCATAAGCAATGTCTTTGATGACCTTGATTTTGGCATTGTGGCTAGCCCATCATCTCAGCAAGCTTTTCATACACACATGCACATGATTACTTGTCCCTCATCTAAAAATTCTGGGAAGAATGAGGGCTTCAAGCCAGGGCTTTTGCCTGAAGTTGGCGAGAGCAGTACTGTGGTGGTGGTTGTGGGTTCAGATCCCACTAGAGCTCACTGCCATTTTACAAAAACTGTTTGCTTATCTTCCTAATGTTTAGCAGAGCAGCTTATGCTGACGTGAAATATTCTTGCTTGCCTTGAAAATTCCTTGATGTGTCTTGACATATGTTTTTGTTATGATTATGTGTGTGATTTGAAGAGAGTCTCATAAAGTAACAGAAATCATTTAGCCCAGTAATTAAAGCCATGTATGCTTTCTTCTTGAAAAAAAGTTGTGTTTCTTTAATTCCAGGTGAGAGAAGATATCTAACCAACCTTAGTATTCTTACCATCTTCATTGTTAGGCGTCGACCAGTTCATTCATCATATTTTCTTCCTCTATTTTCTATATGTTCTTAAAAGTAGGAGGGCAAAAGGTTCAGTGAACCAAATACAGTTTTTGTGCAGGTGGCACAAATTTCTAGCACATCTTTTGCTAGGTGGTGTATTCTACTTTAAGCCTATACAGTGAACACCTGACAATTCAAACTGTTGTGTCACAGCTTCACAAAACTTCTGCCTCAGGTGTATTTATGGTGGTAGAAGTCATATGTGAATGTGTGTTCATAAGCTGCACTGAAGTTTTAATAAGCAAAAGCATGCCACTGCCCAGAAACAGTTCTTTTTCATGTTCATAATATTCTGTCTGTCTGTGTAAATGAGGATGTCTTGTGGGTTGTTGTTATGAGAAGCACAGTTGAGTGATGTGTTTTTATGGGGGGTAGTTGCAGATAAGTGGGGATTTTGGTTTTGTACCACACCCTTTTCATCAGATAAGACAGCCATAAAGACATAGAAAAAAATGTTGCCCATATTTATGTTAAAAAGCATAAAGAAACTGTCATAATTTTAGTATCTTATTTAAAAATAAGAAGTTACCATAGAAAAAGTTCTTTTGCTGCAGATGTAAAACTAAACTTGCATTAACATCTGTGCTCATTTATTTTGCTCATTTTTCTTTCTTAATGTCAAGGACTTCATGGGTCATTTTAAGTGTAAAAATAAACCTTCAGGAGACTTTGTTTCATGAGTTATTGTAGTGTATGGTTTATGCCTTTTCTGCTAGCAAGTGATTCCTTTTTGTCAGAACTGTAAATAAGCAACTTAATAAAAAGGTTTAAAGCAAATCTTCAGAGCTGTGTACCCCTATAGATAAGCCAAGAGATCCCCGTGTGAATACAAGAACTCCTGTGAAAAAGGCAGTGTTGAAATATCTTTCAAAGGAAAGTCCTTGTCCAAAATAACTTTTTTTCTCAATAAATAACGTACATGATTTGTGGAAAAGGCATAATTTATCTGTTTTGCATATGTTGAAGTACAGCCTTAGATTCTTTACTATTTTAAATCAGTATTGACTCATTAACATCAGTTAGGTTGCTGTTATTCATACCACTTGGGAATCATTATCTTCTCTGATATGGAAGTCCAAAAAGTATTCCAGTTCAGGAAACTGTACCATCTTAGTTATAGGGGAAAGAAACTATTTAGAATCTTACCTGTGTGCTGTCTGTAATACCTCCAAAGTGCTACTTTGAGGGGTACATATTCTGTTAGCCTCTAGGCATGTAGCTGAGTTGCTGATATTTTGATCACATTTTCACACACATGTCACAGTGTGTGGTGGCATTATTGAAATAAGGTATGGTGGGATTGATTTTGTCCCATGTAGTGGATTGGGGTTTTTTATCTGGTCTGGTTTGTAATGTCAAAGGATGAGGGTAAAAAGGATAAAAAATATGTCAACATAACTGAAATAACATTGCATTGAAGTAGTCAGAATGAGCAGCCAGGGTCAGAGACAGTGCATTAAGCCAGTTGTGGAAACTGCTTGCAATGAGTTTTCAGTCAGGAGTTAACCACTGGACTTCTACTGATGCCTGCTCTCCTGTTGTCCTCACTGTTTATCATGGTTCACAGGTGATGTGTAGCAGGTGTAATGGTCACAGAATTTCAGACAACACCTGTGCTGTGGCAGTGAATAGGCTCAAAAGAAGTCCTTTGGAGGAGGAAGTATGATTTGTGTATTGCAGTTTTGCCACAGCCTTCCTGTGTGTCTCAGGGAGGGGCACTTGGCCTTCTGGTGTCTGTGTGTTTTAACCAGTGCTGTGGGAACACGTGTTATTTCATAGATTTGGTAGTTAATCCCTCATTGATTCTGTCTAAGAGTAGTCTGCATTTTTTATCAAGGCTTTGGCTTTCAGTCTGCATGTGGGGCACTCTCAGCCTACAGCTTTGATTCAGCAAGTTATGCTGAAATCAAATCTTGTACGGTTTTTGTGAGTAGTGCAATTTACACCCAGCATACATATCAGAGAGAATGTGGACCTTTCCAACCTGTGCAACCTTTGTTAATAAAAATACACTGACTGCAGTTGACCTCTTGTGAAATGTAGATCCATTTCTGTGTTTATTCTGTGGCCTGAATAGAAGATATAACAGAATGGGCACTGTTCACTCAACGTGGGAATTCTCCCTTGCTCTGACTCATGTAGAGCAGCAGGGAGGGGGAGGAAAATGGGCTCCACAACCCCGGTATCCAGTTTTGTGATTTACAAAATCTTTTCCATCTGAACTTTGTATATTTAATATTCCAGAGGGTATTTAGAAGTTTGATAAAAGTCGTTAGTAGTGCTGGAGAAAGATAAGGCTCACTATTGTACTAAAACAGTGTTGTGGTGCCAAGACAGTATATTTATGCTTTTCTATTGCAAGACTAACAGTGCCCATTAAAGTTTGTATAATTTGGTATTATACAGAGTAAAGATAAAAATACCCAATCATTCCCTAAGTTGCAATACAAAATACTTTAAGCTGAATACTGAACTATATTGCAAACCAGTCCATTAGCACGATGTAGTGCTTCCCAGTAGCTGGGAGAAACACAGTGTGGTGAAATTACCAATGTGGTGGGGGCCAAGATTTTTTGTGTAGAATAGGAAAGATCCTTACTTTTTTCCCCATTATAGTCAACTGTTATTTTGCCCATATGTTTTCTGATGCGTCTTGCAGAGTATCATGATAGGCTTTCAAAGCTGGATGAAATTTTCTGTTCCAGCATTGTGGTCACAGTCAGTTTTTAGCATGCATAAAAGAACCAGTGTTCCTACGTTTTTCTTTCAGCCTGTGAAGTCAGAGTCGCAAGGAACAGAACAAAGCCTCTGAAGATATAACAGGAGCCTTTGGGAGCTAATGGGGAATTGCAAACTCTTTGTTTATTGCACCTGGCACTTTCTCAAAATCTGCTTCATAGGGGCCAGACCAATCATTTCCTCAAGCAGATAAGGAGGATGCTTTCTCTCCCTGAGTCAAAGCTCTGTGAGTTTGTAAATAAGGAACATATAGAAAAATGTATATTTTAAGGGTACTTTCTAGAGGATTAAAGCTAATATATTGCAAATTTTTATCCCAAGAAACCTGAACTTCAGGACTAGTTAAAAAGGTTAAGATAAAAACAAGTATGGACTTTAAGACCACCTGCAATCACAACAGCTGTAACATGTATTTTGCCTGAATTGTTGGAAATTAGATTTTTAAGCATTCTAAACAGGTAATAAATTGTGGGGGGAAAAATGCCTGCCCCAATTTTCAAGAGTGCTCTGGTGTTTTTGAGACCCATGGCAGGAGCTCTGGGGAATTTACCTCTGTTGCTGCTCCACGAGAGAGAAAATACAAAGAAATGTGTCCCATGCATCTCCCATCTCTCATTGTTTCGGGCCAATGAGTCAGGACCATTTTACACAAGTTGCTCAATATGCAGGTTTTTTTATTTCTACTGTTGATATGATTTCATGGATCTTGGTTGATAGACATAGTGACATGTGTTAATCTGCCAGATAAAGCCCAGGAGCTAACCAGACCTTCTGTTTCTTATCCATCTTTCCTTAAATCTTCATTCTTAAGAATTAATCCAGAAGATGTAAATGTGGAAATAATTCTGTATAATCTTCTTCTTAAAGGCAGTCTTTCTGAGATCTGGACAATACAAAGAAACTGTGTTAATCTTCCATCAGGCAAATGGAAGCAATTCTCTAGAGTAGAATCCATTGACTGATTGTTCAAATTTAAGCTCTGTTTTCCAGTGCTTTGAATTCATGTTTCCGCCATGCATTGAAGTAAGATTTTTTAATACAGTTAGACTGTGCAATTATTATTTTTTGTATTTTATATTGTAATTTAATGCAAAAGCCAAAACATTGTAACTGTCATGTATTAAACTGTAACTAACAGCAAAGCAATGGATTTGAAATGAAGGATTCTAACTTCACCCAAACCAAGTATGTGTATTTAATGAAAGTGAAATGTTTTAAGTGTATACCCTTTTAAAAAAAGTTCCTTTAAAAAAAAAATCTCTGAAGAAAATATTGGTTCTATAAAGACAATGAAATTCAAATTGTTTCTCGGTTTTCTGGGAAAATGTTTACTTTCTTGGCAGTTTTGAATGAGGCTTTCTCTGTGGGACATCACTCTAAACACATGAATGCTATAATACTGATTTTAGTAGGAATGGCTCAGATGACTTCTAATGCAAAACATAACTGACCTGAAATTTTCTTGATGGGAAATTTGACACGATGGAGCAGACTTCAAAGTCTCCTGTGAGAAATATGCTAGAAGCAAAACATCTTAGAGTATACTGTAGGAGGAAAAATTGAAGCTTTTTGTGGAAATGTACTATTTTATGTCTGTAACTGAATTTTGTTCTATTTCAACCTGAAATGAAAGCTTTGTTCTTCAAGGGCAATAATGGCATGTTTTTTTGTAACTCCTTAGCTTTCAACAATAGAGTATAATATTTTGGTTCACCATTGTGTTAAAACCGTGTTTTTCTGACTGCTGTGGCATAATGATTTATTAGTGTTGACACTGCAGGGTTGTTTGTCAAAAGATCAGCTTTTACTCCTTCTGGCAGATTACATACAAATTATGTAAATCACTATAGTGCAGGTTTTAACCTAATTATGTTATACATCTTGAACAATGAAAATTTCTCTAAGGGAAAGATGTCTGGCATTTTAGCTGTTAGTATATTTTTTTCTTCTTTTGGAATTCTACAAAAGAAACCACATTAAAAAGTGATAGTATGTGTACAGGGGTTTTTTGCTGAAGTTTATGCTTTAACTTATGCTGCTAAAATATGTGAAAGCTGATTTTATTTTTTTTAGGACTTTAACAATCTGTTTATACAAATTAGCAGTAAGCTGTAACTTCACTTACAGAATTTCATAGAGGATTAGGAAAATGTAATTTCTTCTTTTGTAAATAGATACACACATGTCTGTGCATTTTATAGAATTGGTCTGCTCAAATAAATACTGGATTAACAACAGTGATCAGACATCTGTATTCACACACACAGACAGACTTTCCATCTGTGGCATTACAAACTGAAATGCAGCTCCAGTCAATCCAAAGTTCACTATTGAAGGAATTAGTGTGAGCCCTGGTCCACAGAGTGCTCAGGGAGCCTAAGGAGACCCTCCCAGCCTGGCCCCAGCTGCCTCCCCTGCCAGCCATGCTTAGCAAAGCAGAGGGACCAAACCATCCCAGACGAGTCAGGGCTCAGGGGTGGTGGCAGGCCAGGACTGGGAGTTGGCCTTTATCATATCTGAGGTTTGAAGGAAGACATCTGATTTCTGGCCTCTCAGCTCTTAATTTGTACCTGTGCAAGCACATTTGAGACTTATTTAAAAAATAGCCTTCATATCACCTAGGTCCCATTTGACTTTATTTGATTGTCAAGAGCTGAGGAATCTTGCCACAATTTCAAACTTCATGGTTCTTGCTAGATACTGCTCATTAAGTGGAAGATTTTACACTGAGTTTTCCGTAACATCTTGTAATAACCTAATAGAAAATAGACAGTGTGACATGGTTTATTTGGGCTGCATGTCCTTGGGTTGTATTGCTGACACCTTATTAGTCTTCAGCAAGTGTTCCACTTTCCTTTAGTTTTGGCAAGCTGCTTGGAACACCATTTCCTTCTTTTCATTCTGGTGGAGTCCAATTGTTCTTTGCTTATACTACATTAGCCTTTCCCAGAATTTAGCCTAGGGTTTTTATACACTGGGGAGTTTCCAGTGTGTTTAGATTATAAAGTGATTTCCTAATGTGACTGTGACAGAACCATGCTTCCAGATAACACTGTCAAACTAGATTTCAGGGCTGTTTTTCTGTGTTTCTTTGCGGGATTTTGCTCTACATGAATGATGTGAAAAATAATTTTGTCTCTTGAAGGTGATATTTTTCAAATCCACCCAAATAGTTAGGATTGTCCCAAAACTTGTTCTGTTTCTCTTTAGGTGTGTGTAAATCAATTGGCGTAAGCAATTTTCTTATCAGCCATCTTGAGCAACTAAAGGAGGACTGTGTGATTACTCCACATGTTAATCAGGTGAGTGGATACTTGTATTTAAAGTATCTGGTTTTGGGTTTTTCCTTTGGTTCTTTTGGTTAGCAGTGTCCTCCCCACTCCTATGCATGAAAGGTTACACCCAAACTATTTCCTTAGTCATACAATTTCTTTTTTTATTTCTATTTGTGAAGTGAAAACCATTCAGGAAGATGACCCAAAGAGTAGGGAAGTCCTTCCTCTTATTTCTCCCACCCAGTTTCACCCAGTCGGCTTGTTTGAGTCTTGGTACAAGATACAAATAAATGATCCCTGTGACAGTTTTTTGATGATGAAACAGTTTAGAAATAAAATTCAAGAATCACAGAACATTTAGCATCTTCAGAGTGAACCGGTTTTTGGAAAGCCTGTGTTCAAATACTTTTGTATTTGCTTCCTGTAAGCAACACTGAAAGCCTCAGTTAATTGCATCTCCGTGTAAGGGTGCCCTTCCTTTGCTCCCCTCTCATTTCCTATTTCACCGAAATTCAGGGAACTCCTCATGTAGGCAGGTGCTGTGACAGCCCTGGCAGAATTTTTTAGCTGCCCTAGGCAGATCTGGGATGGCCACCTACGTCCCGGCAGGCTGCCAGGACACTCGACAAATGTTCCCTTGTTGCAGGTTCTGCCTACAGCTGTGCTGGGAGTTCGTGCTCCCATTCCCTCCACCTCCTGCCAGAGACAGTGTGTGTGTGCTGACAGGGATGTGGGAACAGGAGTGGATGGAGTGCAGGCACATGCTTTTCCCCTTTGTACAGGTGGCCAGCATTTCTGGCAGCTCTTTATGGTTTCATGTCATTAACAGCCATAAAAATGTTGCTCAGAGTGTGACTGTCACAACCAAATAACTCTGATTTTAGCTGTCCACTGTACTAAAGATTACTAAGGACAATTACTGTTAAATTAGCATAAAACCATATAAAATATTTAAATTCATTTATTCAAAATAAATCACTGAAAACCAGGTTAAAGTGGGTATGTTGATGACTGTTTAATAATTGGTGAATTTACCAAGGTTCAAGAAATACCCATCTGTAAAGACTTACTAAAGTTGGGCATGAGTTATTGCTGCCTGTTAAATAATAGTAGCTTTTCAGTGTTCTGCTAAATCACTGCAAGGAAAAAAACAGTGATTTTGTTTTGAATTTTCCTCTTACACAGAGTGTCAAAATGTTACTAGTCTTTTTCGGTGGTGTTCATAGAGACAAGCTGCTTCTTGGTGCTATTTGACAAAACTCTTTTTCTGAGGCTAAAAAATGAGGAGCCAGAAGGTGAGGTGGTGATGATGCTGAGGGGTAGGAGAGGGCCCCTGCTAGTCATTTCTTTGAGGTGCTACACAGCATCAATCTGAACTGAAAGCAAAAACCAACAATTAATTACCCATACCATTGCCAAATGCTCCACCTTAAATGGTTTTGTTATAGTATTAATTTATACTTTTTTAGAGTTAAAGGAATTTTATAAACCATACTTCAACTTATCCTCAAAAAAGTATGTATTCTGTTTCTTGCCTAGTGTTGGAGTTACTGACGGTAAGATCGCTTAAGTACCATCAAATAAACAATGAATTTCTTAATTCAAATTGGGACTGGAAATGCTGTATTGAGTTCTTTTTTCACTGGGCACACTTTATAATACATTTTTTTTCACTACATTTATGCACAAAATAGTGTACTCTTTCGATGGACTTACTAAATATAAAACATTTGCAAATAGTTATTGTATACAAAGTCTAAATATTGAAGAAACAAGTGGAGGAAAAATACTTCCCTTTTAGAAACAGGGTGTTCTTACAATTACAACAGTCCCCTTGTGATGTTAAAAGTGAAAGTCATTTTTTCTTCAGTGAAGAGGAGAAAGTAGGAAGGCAGAAGAACTAAGCTAATACTAGTACTTCTGTTTTACAAACCAACTTTTAAGTACTGCCTTTCTTCTCAGTTCCTGGGGAAAAAAACAGTATCATCATGTCTTTTAAAGCAGTAGGAAAGGCTTGTCTTTTCAAGAATATGGTACAGCAAAGTTATTTATTAATACGCAAACACCTTTAAAATTTTAGTATACTATTTAAAGTATTGGTAAACACTGTAAAATCATGGTACTTTATTCTAGCATCATGTAGAGTGAAACTTAGAAACTAGAAGTTCCAGGCTGGTGTGCCAGAGTTTTGTAATTGACTTGACAGTAGGAAGTTTGGATTTATGCTCAAAGAAATCTTTGAATCTCTCTGAAGGCTCAGAGCCATGTCACTCATTATGGGAAAAATATATTTTAAGTATTTAATAAATATATATGTTTCATTTACTAAAGTGATGCACCGAACCCAGATATAAACTGTTCCTCTATGAATTCCATGTAGGAATGTTCATCAATATTTTTCCAGTCCTGGAGAAGTGTGAATTACTGTGTAATGACCTCAGAGAGACTTGGTTATATTGCATTACTTGTTGATATTGCCGTTGAGCTCTATTGTGTAAATTTGTACGAGGTGGAAATGCATATGAGACATTAGAAAACAATCCCTTTGTACATAAACTCACCTAAACTGTTCCTCTGCACAGAAAATATTCATAGGCTTGTATTTCAGTTCCATAAAGAGAAAAATGGAAAGACAGCATTCCCACTGAGAAAATTACTGAATTCCAGATGTGCAGAACCTTTATCAGGTGAAAAGGACCACAACAGGGTGGAAAGAGTAAGGCCTCTGTGCACCTTCAGCTGAGGTATGACTTTCTAGGGCCGTGTGTCAGGGTTGTTATTAGGCTCAACTTTTCCCCATTTGCTATGAATGCTGTAAAAGATCAGTGCTTTCATTGGAGATCCCCTGTGGCTGAGCAAGTAGCAGCTGGAAGTTCTGTCGTGTGAATTGCAAACTGTTTTATTAAACAGATGCCAGGTTTTACACGCCAATCAATCAGGGTAGAGTTCCACAAAACATCAAGGTCTTCCTCAGAAAAGATCAAGATCTTCCTCTGCCATCACATGACAGCCCTGCCTGAGAGAAATCTGGTGACGAAAGTAGCAAGGGTGGGGCATGACAGGAAGCAAGAATTGTTATTTTGAGGGGAAGCACATGTTGACCACTCACCTTATGCTGCTTGTAGCTCAGGATCCTAGTGCCTTACATTCAGATGCTGCTAGACCCTTCCAGAATATTTTCATTAAAAAAAACTAAATTCAAAAGTGCTTATTTTATTTGATGCATTTGATTATTTTTGTAATATAGTTAAGGAGAAAAATACTTGCTTCTACCAGCACAAAACTTCATGTGTCAAAATTGAATTCACAAAATCTGGATGTGTCTAGATTCAGTGAAAGGCACAAAGTATGATCTTTTCAGGTGGGAAGTAGCTGGTGCTGTGTATTCTGCTTGTGAAGCAAGCAGGTGATATCTCAGCATACTGCTCTTGATTTAAACATTTCTGGTGTGACCTGGACCTGTGCTGCCTGGAATCTTACTAGACCAGCAGGTAAATTATACTTGCAGTTTAATTAGCAATAAATGCTGAATAATTCACATGATGCCATAGAGGCAGTGCAGATATTTCAGCATATGATCCTAAATACATCATTTTTTATTTAATATTTTCTGAGCTACGTTATTTGCTATACTTGCTGTAAAGAACATCTGCTAAAATTGCTTGTTACTCTTGTAATAACCCAGTAATACACCCTGCTTGCTCTTCCATTTCTCCCCTCGTAGTTTCGCGCACATACAATGAGACTATTTCATGTCCAGCTCAGGTGCAAACAAGTGAATAACTGTATGACCTAAGCACTGCTCTTACACATACAAACATGAAATACAAAGGGTACTCAAAGGTCAAGAAACATCAAAGGTTGAAGACATGGATGTCTGCTGCTTGAACCTTGTTCCCGAGTCCACCTAGTAATTTAGATCATAGCAGCTTTAGGCTGACTCAGCCCAGCCTTCCAGGGGCACAGTTTTTCTTAGCTCATGTTGAATGACTGCCAGCCTATTGTTCCTGACTATTGTTGTCTGAAAAGACAACATGTACTAAAGATGAGAAACAGGAAATGTTCATTTGTCCTCTCTGAGGCAGGAGAAATTTTCCAGATTCCATGTATTGAGGTAATTGCTCAGAAGAGTATTTTTCTTCAAAATGCGTAAAAGTTCAATCCCTGGAACAGTGCTGATGACTAGTCACAAAAATACATCACGATTTTGTATTTTGTATAAGAAAATACTACCCACTTTCATCTAAATGCAGAGTAATGTATGCTTCTTACCTTGAATATACTGTGAAATACTTATTCAAATAACTTACTAAGGAACATTATAGAGTTTCTTTTCTGGCTTTAGCTATGTGCCAGAATATGTCTCTCCTCTGAGATCATTACTGTCCAACAACTTCTTTTTCCTTTTGCTCCCAACAACTGTGTCTTTTTAGCTTATTACTTTTCCCCTTTTAACTGGTTCTTGGCAAATTGTGATCTTCCTTCCTACAAAGGGTCCCCTTCACACATCATTCCTCAGCATGATTGCTTCCCTGCACAAGCTGATGGTGACAGCACACAAAGAATACAGGACTTGCCATGTGCAATCCATGCCAACAGGATTTGCTTCCAGGGTCGGGTCCTCACCCTAAGCAAATTGGTCTGGTTGGTCACTTGCAAACCCAGCCCCTGCTCAGCCCCCTCCCCTCACTGGGCAATTCAAAGATGATTAGAGAGAGTAATTAGTAAAGAAATGGAAAGGACATAGATTTGGGGAAGAGAAGGTAGTCTCAAAGCACCAACAAAAATGATCTGATGCTGACTTCCACTGTGCATTTGTATATATTTCTTAAAAACAGAGTAATAATGAAAGTCCAGCTGCAGGTCAGGCAGGCAACTGCACCTTGTTTCTGAGGAAAACATAAAATACTGTTGTGTTGTGCCAATTACTGGTAAAATACATAATTAATGCTCTTACTGTATTTTCTAAAACTAATACTTTACATCTACTTCCTAGAAGCAGTGACTTCATGTGTTCTATTTTTAAAACAAGAGAAAAATTATTTTCATTTTTACTGATATTTTCTACGAAATGTACTCTCAGGGTTTTTTACTAAAAGTTTGTTTCTATTTATCTAAGGTTGAATACCACCCTTTCCAAAGGCCTCAGGAGCTGGTTGATTATTGTAGGAGCAGAGATATTGTTTTTGAAGGCTACTGTCCTTTAGCCAAAGGTGAGGCGCTCACTCATCCCACCATCATGGAGCTGGCAAAGAAGTATGGCAGAACTCCAGCACAGATTTGCATACGCTGGAGCATACAGGTAATGGAGGGTGGTAATAAAGACATGTCTCCTTTCTCAGGAAAAACATGCAAATAGTTTGGGGTTTGGGCATCAAACCAGAATTTATACAGAAGATATTTCTGCTTTCAGTATGCTGATACTGTGTGAACTGATAGCTGTACTGGGAATTTAGAATGTAGTACACAAATCATGCCGGTAATTCAAATATTAATTATTTCAAATTATCTGGTTGTAGAGAATAAAAGCCACTAACAAGAGATGTTTCCAAAGTAAATGTTACAAACAGTATCCCTCATCATTCCACTTATGTCATTCAATACAAAGTACTAAGCAGTGAAATAATGTATTAAGTTGATATACACCATGTAATGTATTGGAAATCAACACAATGTATATAACTAGAGTTTCAAATGGCATCAAGAAATGGCAGTGTCCCCCAGAAAATGAAATTAAAACCTCAGAAAATGTGAGGAATTTCTTGTAATGGTTTGAAGATAGATAATTCTCTTAAAATCTGCAGATTTGAGTGATAAGAAGCATGATTCTTTTCAGAATGGGATTGTCACTATTCCAAAGTCAACAAAGGCAGAACGGATAGAGGAAAACTGCAAGGTAAGATTTGGTTATGCACTCAAGTCTCACAAAGAACCAAGTAAGAGGTTAAGAAAAATTAAGAGTTTTAATATTTTGGTTTGCCTTCCCATCTTCCTTCCCAGTTTTATACTGGGATAACTCAGTCAAAATTGGCAAATGATATTACCATGAAATGATCACAGTGTAGGAAAAAACTTTAACTCAGAAATATCAGAAAAAATCTGGAGAGCTAATAACTGTGTATAAAGAAAAATCCATAGAAGACCTTTTGTAGTTGATTTTTGTAATTAATAGTTCTATTTATTACTCATCTGGTAGTAGAACATCCTAATCTGATTATGGTTGCGTTCTTTTTGTGATAATGGAAGGAGTTTGTATGCTATGCATAACAGTTTATGAAAGCTTTAAAACTCACTTGGGGGTGACTTCAACATAAAGACCTTCCAAGGAAATCACAGTCCTGCTAGAGCTGACTCTTCCCCTACCTTCTCCTTCTACTCAATGTGCAGAAAAACCTTCAGCATGAAGGGGCTGGACAATGAAAAGTGGGAATGAATGAGAACTGGCAGCATGATTCCTCCCCCACATCTATTTTTAAATCGACTTTTCATATCAAATATTTTTAATTCATTACCTGCTTTGTCTCTCCATTTCTCTAATCTGAAAATGTTCTTTTTTATGGTAGACAAAACCACAGCTTATTTCCAAAAATATCACAGGAGTATGAAGTGCTGTGGCAAATCTGGAAGAAACTTCTTCCAGAAGAAGAAGTTTGCAAGAAGACAGGAAACTTCTGTCCGCTATTTTTATCTGTGTGTGTGTGGATCAATATACATGTAATGAGGATTTCTGCTGGTGGCCATGCCTGTTTATACAGCTCCTGCCTTGACTGTTTATTCTGACATACACACTGCCTTCTGTGGTGCAAGCACAGCTCTTGTGGTACTGTATTGGGAACCAGATCAGAGAACAAAAGCACTTTAAAATCCTTCCTTACACTTTTATTTTCCCTGATAATATTTTGAATCCAGATTAATTTCACTTTTTATAGAGTTTACTCTATGGCACCACCAATTCATTTCACACAACTGAGGGAATGTATTATATCCAAACTTAAAACACTTAAGATGGAGAGAGGAAAGAACTGGCACAGTCATTGAGTGTTGTTTATCACATCTGCCTTTTTTTTCTTTCCCTCATGTTTCTGTGTTGGCCTGAGTCTCTACCACTTCTGGTCAAGTTGGTCCTGATTAAACCCTCAGTGTGTAATAGGGTTTCTAGTTCTCTGACTGGTCCTGGTTTAAGCTTAAAAGGCTTGAGAGAGCACTGAGATCTGACTACAAGGATCATTCCAGAAGAGTGGTTGCTGGATAATGCAAGATGGGAGGAGCTCATTTGGCTACAGTTCAGGCTCCACAGAAGCTTTTTACTGAGCACAGAGGAGCTCTGACCAAGAGAACAGAAGCCGCTTCCTGATGATAATGTCTCAGTGGGACACCTGCTAGGAAAGCACTGCCACCATCATTCACATTGCAGGTGTGGCCACAGGAGCAGGTAGTGGCTCTGAGAACCTGTGTTTGAAGACAGGTGATTGCTTTCAAGTTTGAGTGAGTACTGAGGCACCGTAGTACTCTTGCTGTATTTAGCTGATTTGTGAGAGTTTTGTCAGAGTGGAGTCATAGAAAAGACAGACACAGTCTTTGGCTTGTTAGCTTTGTGAAAGTCCTGATACCTTCTAAAAATTCTCATTGTCTAAAGTTCTTAGGAGAACTGTAACACTCTAAAGTGCACATTGGGATGTAAGTGAAATACTGAGCTCATTCTTCCAAAGAGATTGCTGTCAGGGTATTCCTATACCTACCTCTGGCAGTGACAATAGAGAGTGCTGTCAAAAGCAGCTTTGATACTACCCTTGTCTTGGATCCTTGCCTGAGGCCAGAGTGCTACAAAAACATCTTAACAGTCTGCAAATAAAAATGAGTCACTAAGGGAGCAAAAGACCCAATGGAGCCTGTTCAGCTTGATGGAATATTTTTCTGTGACAAAATATAAGAATATTCAGAAGGAAAAAGAAATAAAAATTTGGCCTCGAATTTAAATGAATCTTGGTCAGTTAAACACTAGAATATATATCAGGTTATTGATTCTCTCTGTGTTCATGATGTTAACTATATGTGCATTCCCACAGGTGTTTGATTTTACAATAGCAGAAGATGATGTTGAAATTCTGAATGGAATGCATGATGGGAGACATGTTTCCTGGGATCCAAGTTTTATTGTGTGAATCAAGGTTTGAGGTTTTTTTGCTTCTTCGGGGATCAGTGAGTCACACCATGTAATTTCAATTCACAGAAGGTTACAGTAAAAACTAATCAAGATAGTGATTTCTGCTATTAATGATTACTGATTTGAAATCCTTAACTTTGGCAAGAGACAAAAGATAGTTTGGGGGGTAGGTTTTTTGTACAACCCTCAAAGAGATTTTATATGTCCATCTCAAATGCTGTTCCTCAGTTCATTGAAGTCTATGCAGACTTCTGTTTATACCTCAGAACCTCCTGTTCTGTTTAATTCAAATGAGGAGATACTCTTTGAAAAATGTAGGGCAAACGTGCTACCTGATAATGTGCAATGTAGGTGTTGGGTATGAAATAATTTTTCAAGTGCTTTGTTAGAGAGATATAATGTAGGAAGAAAAAAAAGCTGCATAAAAAAAAAAGTTAATGCCATTATCATAACAGTATTTATGTTGTACAATATACTGCAAATCTCCATCAAAAATGTAATCTCATTGTAATATACAGTATCTGAGCATCACCAAAAAAGTTTTATGCATCTCACAGCAGTAGTATGGCATTGACTCAGAGAGTTCTATGCATATTACTTACTAGCCTATAGATAAACCAAAGTAGAAATCTTTGCAGACAAGTCCAGGTACATATAAACTATTTACACAGCCAACAGGTGAGCAGCAAGCTCCAAGAGCCAAAAAGACACTTTTGTTATTACTTACTGGAAATTGGAATGAGTTTTTCGTAGCTTTTTGTGAGAATTAGTTTAGCTTTCATTTTGGACTTGTTCAAGAAATCCCATTAAGAGACTATACTGTTCCTCAGATTTTCTTATAAAATAGGTATCTCTATGGAGAGATGCATATGGGTATAGTAGCTCACAGATCTGTTTTGAGAAATATGCCTGCAGAACCTGTTGGCTTAGTATTCAATTTGCAGTCGCATTGGTTTGATATTTTAGGAGTTCCTGTGTCTAGAAAGGTATGGAAAATCTGATTATGATTGATATTGTGTGTGGACTTCCTGAGGCGGTTTTCCCAGTGCTGTTCTGCTTTAGTCATATTGTGAAACAAAGCTCCTTAGCTTTTTATCAAGAAGTGACTTACAGCAATCACATATTCTAGCCTGCATTGTTTGTCCTCAAAGTGTAGGGCTTCCATACAGCTTGGCTAAAATCCAGACAAATTTGCCTTTTGGATAACAGCTACTCAGAATTATTGTCTAGTTTTTTCTGGTAAACTTGTCCACAAAAATTTGTCTAGATTTGCCTCTAGAATCATTTCTATGAAAAACAAGATACTGTATGAAATGCTGTTCACTAATACCTGCCCAGTGTGTTGTTCTGAGAAATATACACAATCTCCAGAGCAAGGTTATTTCCTAGGTTCAAGCATGGCCTGCAGTCTGGGGCCTCCAGTACTTGGGAATGCCACTAGAGTTGTCTAAGAACAGCTCTGTACCTGGGCCAGCTGTTGTGATGAGGGGTTCAATAGTTCCAAACAGTAAGGCTCATTTATAAAACAAATGTCATTTTTAGTTTGTTTTGTTTTTTTTTTAAGCTTTTGCATAGAACTGTGGCAATGACTAAGTGAAAGTTGAAAAGATTGTCCAGAAATAAACCTTTCTACCACTGGCTATCAGCTAATACTGCTTTTGAAGAGTCACTTTCTAGAACAGTGCCTTAGCAATTTGAAAAAATAAAATTCAAACTCTGCTGTTGAGGGACTCCTTGCTTCACAGTATATCTGAATTAATAAAACAAGGACTAGAAGTGAGTCATGTCCCTGATACTTCCTAAATATCGCTTTTGGCTATGATGACTTTTTAAGAATTTACAAAACACAAGTTGGAGTTTCACCTCTAGTTCTCTCTAAAGAAACAGACGTCACATCAACATACTGCTTCCAACATAAAGGATGTGTCAAAGGAACCAAATCTTTATGGAGGTTAGCAAATTCTAGCTCCAGTATTTCCAGAACAGGGTCAGTTAGGACTAACTCCATGGCTAGAGCTCCATGCTCATTAGAACACTTCTGGGTTTTTTTACACTTGATTCTGACTGATCACCTCCCTTTCTGAGCTAATTGGAATTAAACAAGATTTTCTTGCTAATGCCCCACATAGATGACCTTAGGCTAGTGTCAGAATGGCTTTGAATTCAGTAATGTATTTCAGTGTTCTTTCTGTCCAAGAGATTTTACAAGGTTTTTGGTATCTGCACCTGCTTTTGCAAGGAAGGCCAGGCACTATTTTCTCAGTCTAGGTAATGGTGTCTAAGTAGTTCAGTGAGTAATGAGAGGAATAATCAGAAATAGTATTACTAAAAAAGCATTCTTCTTAAGTAGCTGTGGCAAGTTACAGTTTTAATCTGATACTTTTCTAGTTACATTCTGGGCGCATTGTTGTTTGTTCAGGACTTTTTTCTGTGGTGGGTTTTTTTTCATTATTATTTTGTAATCTTTCCTAGCATTTTCATTGCTGCCAATTAGTGCCTTTAGAGCTACAGAAGAGTTTAATTTTAGCTATGTACTAAGTGAGGTGTAATTTGAGACGATGCAAGATTTTAAGTGCTGGGACTCAGCTGACCCAAGCTATCTCTCTCCCAGGTGTGATGAGCAGTTTTGCACATTGTGCCTCACTAATAGCCATTGTTTTCTGCTAGAAGCTATAATTGCCCAGGAGACTGAAACCCTGTTATCTCCTGTGGCCTTGGGATAGATCACTGAAGCCTCTTCCTTTGGCTGTGGTATTCACCAGTTTTATATCATGTTTGTTAATTTAGAATCACTGAGTAAGTTCTTTTTTACTTTTGGTGAGGTGGCAGAAGGAAACACACAATCGGTGGATTCATATTTTATGCTCCTATCTACTATTATGCTGGCATTACTCTGGCAGCAATAATTTTCTTTTTAAGGAAAGGCTGCTGAAGAATAAGTCCACATCACCTCATGTAAATGAACCTTTCTAAAGTACTCTCAGCATTGATCAAAGAAATAAGACAACTCAGAAGAAACTGGCAAGTGAACACTAACGAGATTTGGGAGTAGTAGGGAGGAGCGATTTATAGTAAGAGATGTAGAACACAGAAAACTAAAAGGGTGTAAAAGTGCTGGACATACAAAACCAGAGAGTTTATTTCTTTCTTTTTTTTTTTTTAATTTCTTCTTTGGTCAGTTAGCCTAGAGGTACTAATTTTTTTTAAGATTTTGCTTTGTTTTAAACTCAGAATTTATCCCTTAAGCGAATTCTTGGAATTATATGCATATTCTTCTGCAGGGTTGAAATTCTTCCTCTTGTTCTTATTTCTGTAAAACAAACTTCCCCTAGAGAGAAAAATTTGTTCACCTTTCTACAGTGACCCTTTTACATCAGTGCATCCATTTCATCTGTGTAACCCAGTTTGCCAATAGGATCGGGGAATACACCAGAAAACTGAAGGCACTTTTTCTTCCCAATGATTATGTCATTTATGGTAGTGACTGATTGGGACACTCCTTTTCAGTTGAGATAAACCATTACTTAAAATAAGATGCAGTTTATCAGTGCTATCTACCTAAATGTAGTCAGCTGCCTTTCCAGGAGCTCTGTGACTCCTAATGGAAGGAAACTCTTGAAACAAATAAGGAAAAGAAAAATATAAACTAAAAGTCAGTGGAAAGGGTGAGGCCATTTTCTGTGCAGCCAAGTAGTTTCCTGCCTGACTCTTGAGTAGCTCCTTCTCCTAATTTTCGTGCTTCTTTCTGGTTTTCATCTCGTATATTACTGGAGATGAAGGCACCTAATAGGTTTTTAAAGTGAATATTCAGATTTTTTTTAAATCAGGCTGCAGAAGTGTTTCTATCACACCTGCCCCCCAAACATAACTTCCATTTTCTGAGTAGCATGTGTAGAAAAGAAACTGTAATACTGGTAAGTTCACAAATCTACTAGGTCAAGCCGACTGCATAATATTCACACCTCTGTGGTTAACCCATGCTTTTGAAAATGGGGGTAAAGGTGGTGTAGCTCTTGCTGCTGCTGATTGAATCCAAGGCAGTTAACTCTTCCCACATTGCCATACCCCTCCCAAAGCTTTGAAGCTCACCTCTCACTATTGTGCATTGGGTAAAAACAAGAGATAAGCCAACCAACCTCCTGAGAATTTTTTGTGTTGCTGCGTTGGGAGACTTCTTCTGTACCTCGTTTTTTATGCAGCCTCCAGTAAGATATCTTCAGATTTGAAAGAAAATGTTGAATGTGTGCACTGTGTTTCACAGTGCTGAGAGGTGGATCCTGTGTAAGGCACTGGAGGTGTGGCCAGAGCTGCGGGAGGAGCTGCTCAAAGGAGCACTGCAGGGGCGGATTGTAGCAGATCCTGTGCCCAGGAGGAACGTGTGGGATGCTGACAGTGGCTTGGCCAGCAGTGCCCTTTGAGGAACATTCTGTAGCTGAACTATTTTTATTATATATTATTAGTAGGAAGTTCATTAGTAGAAAGTATATTAGCAGTTTTATCATCCTGTTAATGATTGCTCCATATATTAAAGTGTGTTACAGTTTTGGGTAAAATAATATCCATGCAAACTATTGTGTGTCACTTTCTCAACTACTTAAATTCCTTCCCTTCAGACTTGAGCTAAAAATAGTGAGCTAAAAATAAAGTACAGATTATCACAAAAATGAATATAGTACACTTTTTAAAATTGCCTTTTAAATCAAAAAAGGCCATTTAATTAATATTATTTATCAAGAACTTAAAACCAGACCATCTAAGTTATAGAATACTAATACTGAAAAAATGTGTGTTTTAGTCTTTGCAATGTTCTCATGACTGTTTTTTTTTTTCTCCAAACCAGGTTTTTGATTCTAAACTGAGGAAAGAAGCTACGAAGGTTTTTAACACTGTGAATATCAACAGAAAATTAATTCATCTAACCTATTCTCTGTGGAAAGAATAATTTAAGCCCAGATTGTTCCAAACTGGAAAAGTGATGTAACTGAAACAATAATTAATTTTAAACTGAACAATAAATCTGAATCATTCTCATAGGTACTCATTGTACTCAAGAATCAGTATAAATGGTTTGTATTTACTTTTATGTTAACAAATTAATAAAATAATTTAATTTACTCTTTGTAGCTTTCTTACAGATGCAGAAGTACTTTCAGCATCTTCTCTGCCCTCTTGGAACTTTCTGGTACAGTCTCCCAGTATGGGTTGCTATCTCACAATAGTATAATTTTCTTCTGCCTGCATGCACTTTATTTAAGGTGTCATTTGAACCCATCTGAACAAATTAGTTAGGCGTAATTTCCTTATAGATTTTGAAAAGTATCAATTACTTGAAGGCACATAAGAGCATGCTACAATATGTGTAAATATTGACAAATTATTCAAAATATGGAATATTTGCTCAGATATTGCAGCAGAATAATTTCTTCTAGTCAGGATAATTACAGGGATCAGGCCATTCTTGATATTTTCGTGGTGACCAAACCTGCACTCTGGTACTGTTTCAGAGAGGAATGGCTTTCTTTGTGACCTAAGTTGCATCAGAATGAATAGAAGTAGTTTTTGCTTATATGGACAAAGACTTTTGAAAGAAGAATGACATGTTGGAGAAAAATCCTTTGCTAATCTCTCTTGCAGGGATTGTCACTATCTTTTCAAGATGGATAGAGTTCAGACACTCCTCTGATGCAATTGTGAGTTGTCCAGCTGCACTGGGAGAGTTCGGTCTGGCGGTGTCAGAGGCCACCAGTCTTTTGATATGCAGGCATTGGGTGGACCCCAGCTTACAGCCTCTTTTCTGACAAGATCAAAGCATTTTCCTGCAAGGAAATTGCTCTGTGACTAGCCAGGTTTCTGCAATCCCCACCACACTAAGCTCTCACTGGAAGTTCCACAAGAACTTTGTCTGTCACACACTGTCAGTATTATTTTGTTGTTCATGACATTCCCTAAAACATGAGTTTCTGCTCATCCTGAAAACTACCTAAGAGCATATACATACTCAGGATTCCTGTGAAGAATGCATCTGCCTCTTTATGCTGGTAGACATACTGCAGAACATTTTTTAACCAGTTTAACCAGGTGAGGCATCTGTTATGTATCAGTTTAGTGTCCTGACGTATGCAGCCTTCCTGCTGGCATTTGACTGAGACCTGCATTCTGGTTATTTCTGAAAGGCATTAATAAAAGTGTGTTGTTCTTTCTCCTTATTCTGACCATAGGCAATTCCAGAGTCAAGTTCTCAAAGGAGTAGAAGTGCAAGCTTCCTTATCAGTGGACCAGGCAGTGGAGAGGTACTGAGAAAGAGTTCTCATTCTGTTGGTGAGGCTGGAGTATAACCCTGGTGAAACCCCCCTCACTAAACCCTTACCAGTAACTACAGTTTTGGTGGAGTAGGCTGGATCAGCCTGAGTCCTGTGTTTGTGTTTCAGCCCTTGTTAGCAGGTTAGAATCTGTGCAGTTGAGCCATGTTAACCTATCTTCTCTGAGGGTTTAGATGGCCTTCAGTGCAATTCCAGCTGATCTGGCTCCATTTGCCTGTGAAGCTGTATTTCAGTTTTTTCACTGCCAAGATGTCAAGAAGGCTGTAAATGTGTTTGTCTAAGTTTAATGAGGTTTTTAGTGATACAAATACCCACCTTTTGGAGTGGAACTGAAATTGCCCGCATATTTTGCACAGTGCTGCACCTGGGTTGGGGCCACCCCTTGTATCACTGTAGGCTGAGAGAGGCAGAGATGAAGGATTTGGGGGTGCTGGTGAGAGGCTGGACATGACTCTGCTGTGTGAGCTTGCAGCCCAGAAAGCCAATTGTATCCTGGGCTTCACCACAGGCAGTGTGGGCAGCAGGTCAAGGGAGGGGATTCTGCCCCTCTGCTCTGTTCTGGTGAGACCCCCCTGCAGTGCTGTGTCCAGCCCTGGGGTTCTCAGCACAGGAAAGACATGGACCACAGATGGTCACAGCAGGTCCAAAGGAAAGATGCAAATAGTGATCACAGGGCTGGAGCACCTCATATGAGGAAAGGCTGAGAGAGCTGAGTTTGTTCAGTCTGGAGAAGAGAAGGCTCTGGGGTCACTTTATTGTGATGCTGAAGTATATAAAGGGGGCCTTACAGGAAAGCTGGAGAGGGGCTTTTTACAAGAGCATGTAGTGTCAGGACAAGAGAATGGCTTCAAGGTGAGAGAATGAGCATTGTTTAGATATTGGTAAGAATTTCTTTGCTGTAAGGGTGGTGAGGCCCTGGAAGAAGTTACCCAAGGAAAGGATGGATGTACCCATCCCTGGAAGTGTTCAAGGCTAGGTTGGATGGGGCTTTGAGCATCCTGGCCTAGTGGACAATGCCCCTGCCCATGGCAGTGGAGTAGGAACTGGGTGATCTTTAAGGTCCATTCCAACCCAAACCATTCCATGGTTCTGTGTTTCTACACAGCCTCTGACAATTAATTTGTTGGATGTTGCATTTCTGAGCTGGTATCCTCTCAGCTGGTAACCAATAGCCTGAACATGAAAGCACATCTGACTAATGAAACCCTAAGTCATGCTATCCTTTAATTAAAGTATGTTCCTTTAATATGTTCCTCTTACTTAAAATTATGTGAGAATTATTTCCTAGAGGAAAATGCCTAGTGAATGCACTTTTATTTAGTATTTTTATATATTAGATAAATAAGGATGAAAGCTTGAAATATCTGGGGTAGTCAGGCAGTTGTAGGGGATACATATGTCAGCCTCAAGAATGATTTATCTCACGTGCTTTTTTTCTGACAGTTGACTTAACGGCTGTATTTTCCTCCAGGCTCCCAGGGGGCTAAATATCTTTTCAAGTTTCTAGCTTTGTGGTGGAAGAGTAAATGTCTGTTTGCCAGTGTAATTTATCTGAGTCATTCTGGGAGAGGGGTGGAGCAATTGAAGCGTGACTCTTAGCATAAATAAGAGAGAGGGACCCTTTTCCTGGGGTAGAATACTCGTACTGTCTTTCAGAGGAAAGCTGCTTCCCCATAAAACTGCTACTGCTAATTGATGGACATGATGCTTTAAACTGAAAGACCTAATATATTGAGCTTTGGCCTATTGTGATATTCTTTTACATTTCAATTTGGAGTTGACAACAACAGAGCAAGCAAGGAAGCAGAAAATTTCTGCACTGAGTGCAACAGTAGAATACCACCAGAGCTGGCATTTCACATACACCAGAGGTGGTTTTTCTTCTAAAAGTTTGCAGGGAGAAGAAATTATAAAACCTAAACTCTCTTCTGTGTCTGTCCTTATACAATACAGTAGTAACAGTGTTAAGTAGTTGCCATTGCCAATTTTGTTTCTTAAATAATGCTTTAAAAACGTTTCTTCAGACTTTCAAACATAGGTATTTTACGGCATC
Source organism: Cisticola juncidis (assembly GCA_013400215.1). NCBI lineage: Eukaryota > Metazoa > Chordata > Aves > Passeriformes > Cisticolidae > Cisticola > Cisticola juncidis. The sequence continues at coordinate 3,146,413 of VXBR01000779.1, forward strand.
CTCTGAACACTCAGAGATTAGTTTTTAATTTTTTTTTTAATTTTTTTTTTTTAATCCATGTGTTCACACCAACACCTGGTGCTGTTTGACGGTGGCAGGAACTGGGTTTATCCCCCTGGGCCAATTCTGCCTTCCGCCCTGCAGAGCGCAGCCTGGCACCACCCTCGCCCCGCCGGGCTGCTGCCCCGCCGGGGGAAGCCGCTGGTGAGTCACTGCAGGCCACGAGTGCGGGCACCGGGCCTGCCACGGCAAAACACACACCTTGGTGTGGTGAGAAAATGGGAGAGCTTCTTCCAGGTGTTTCCTTAAACGTGACTTACACTGTCCTCCGAGAGACAGCACGGAGGTGGCATACGGGATGCTGCCTTTGGCCATAGCCTTTCTCTGCCTACTCGGGGGTTGAAGGACGGGCGTGCGGGGAGCTGTCCCGGCACCCCGCGAGGCGCAGGAGCCGTGCTCGGAGCCGGCCGGGCCGGGCCGGGCCGGGNTCTGTGCAGGGAGGAGACAGCGAATCGGAAGCGGGTTGGAGAGCTGTAGCTGCAGAAACATTAAAATCACCGAGCCCCCAGCCCGCGCACCGGAGTTGCTTGAGTTGCTTCGCGGGCACGCAAGATGTGCGGGGCCGGTCCGGGCTCCGCGCCGCGCTTGAGCGAGGTAAGGCTCGGGGAGCCGCGCACCGCGGGGACGCCTGAAGTTCCAGCGCTGCGGTCGGCACTCGGCGCGACCCCCGGGGCCACGAAACAGAAAAGAAGGGGTGGGGAGGAGGCTACCTGGATGCCGGCGTGCCCGGCTGCGTGCCGGGTCCGGCCGAGGCGGTGCGGAACGGGAGCCACGCGCGCTGGAGACCGAAGCGGAGCAGGAGCGGTGCGAGGCTGAGCCTCGGAGCGGTGCGGGACGGGAGCGGTGCGGGACAGGAGCGATGCGAGTTTTTGCCCGGGAGCGATGCGGGCTGGCGCCCGGGAATAGAGCAGGAAGCCGAATGCACTGGTCTCCCACCTCTTGCTTTGCCCCACTTAGGCTGTAATGTAACAAATCTGCCTGTTCTTCTTTCCCTGCACGATATTATGGGTTTAACTATTTTTAAATGTCCACTACAAAACCTTTATATGTAAAGGGAGTTTCCTCTATACGTGTATACCTTAATTATGCCCATTTCAAAAGCTTGCAATACCAGTTATTTAAATGCAAGGGGTTTTTTTGACATTCTTTGTTTCAGACCAATGGAATGGGCTTGTTCTCTAGCTTAATTACATATTTTTCTTGCTTTTCTAAACTTTTTAGAACCCACTGCTGTGGGTTTTGTAAAGCATGTTCTCACTTGTATTTAGCAAGGGCATCCCTTACCTGTTTACAGCTTTGAGATGATCTCTTGTTTATATTTACATCAGTGAATTTACCACTGTTTGAGATGCCATCAGTAAATTGCATAACTACCCCCTTCCTAAGTGTATTCAGACTTTATTAATGGAGGAGAATACGGGTCTCCTGTCAAGCAATTTCTGTGCAGACTTTCATACATTTGGAGTTAAATCTAATCAAGCAAGCCCTTTCCCTTTTTAAATCTCTGCTGTTGTATTTCCCGCTGAAGAAAAAAAAAAAACCTGAAACTTACTGCTGGGGAGCTTTCAGATCTTTTGTGTTGGAAGAAGTCCAGTAATGCAGTCCTTGCTGACTCCAACTTGTTCAGTTCTGCGTGACAGAACTTTTTTTGTCCTCTTAGCTTTACCTATTGAATATGCCTAACCACCTTCTAAACTTATTTTACCGGCTGAATGAAACTGATTCATGTGTGAATACATTTATGACTCTGATGCACAGTTAAACCAGCAGATTACGTTAAACCCTTTAGCTTTTGCTACACTGTTTGTCTTCCTTCGTTTAAGTCTGTGTTTTGTGCCTGTTGTTCTCAGGGCTGCCGTTTGTGAGGCTGTGCAGCAGTGCCGGGCAGGCTGTCGGGCCAAGGAGCTGCGGGACAGCCACCGGGTTTGCCGTCGGTGTCACCATCCGGCGGCCACTGGGGGAGCAGTCCCCAGGCAGGCACCATGAACTCCGGCACCAGTGCCCCGCAGAAGGTCACCAGCAACCCCACCAACACCGATGTCAACTATGTCATCAAAGAGCATTATAATTACACGGGAAAGCTAAATGAGAGCGTGGACACTGGAATTAAAGTGACGTCGGTGGTTTTTATCATCATTTGCTGCTTTATAATTTTAGAGAACATTTTTGTCTTGCTTACCATCTGGAAAACCAAGAAGTTTCACAGACCCATGTACTATTTCATTGGGAACTTGGCTCTTTCAGACTTGCTGGCTGGTGTGGCTTACACTGCCAACCTCCTGCTATCTGGACACAAAACCTACAGCCTGACCCCCAACCAGTGGTTTGTAAGAGAAGGCAGCATGTTTGTTGCCTTGTCAGCTTCTGTGTTCAGCTTGTTGGCCATTGCCATCGAGAGATACATCACCATGCTGAAGATGAAACTCCACAATGACAGCAACAGCTTCCGCTCCTTCTTGCTGATCAGTGCGTGCTGGGTCATCTCCGCGATCCTCGGGGGGCTCCCGATCATGGGCTGGAACTGCAAGAACCTCTTGTCCAACTGCTCCACCGTGCTGCCTCTCTACCACAAGCACTATATTCTCTTTTGCACAACTGTTTTCACTGGCCTTTTGTTATCTATTGTGGTCCTCTACTGCAGGATCTACTCCATGGTGAGGACTAGGAGCCGCAGGCTGACATTTCGGAAAAACATTACCAAAGCTACAAGGAGCTCGGAAAAGTCACTAGCCTTGCTCAAGACAGTGATCATAGTCCTGAGTGTCTTCATTGCCTGCTGGGCTCCTCTGTTCATCCTGCTTTTGCTGGATGTGGGGTGCAAAGTGAAGGCCTGCCCCATCCTCTATAAAGCAGAGTATTTCTTAGTACTGGCCGTGCTCAATTCAGCCACAAACCCTATCATCTACACCTTGACAAACAAAGAGATGCGGAGGGCTTTCATCAAGATTTTGTGCTGCTGCAAATGTTCCCCAGCAGATTCTGGGACCAAATTCAAACGGCCAATCATTGGGGGGATGGAGTTCAGCCGGAGTAAGTCTGACAACTCCTCACACCCACAGAAGGAGGACGGTGACCATCCTGAAACCATCATGTCTTCGGGCAATGTTACCTCATCTTCTTAGGAGTAACCATGGGGGTTTGTTTCAGAGTCTTCCTCTGAAATCAGGGAGCTGGGACGCCTCCTGCTCACAGCAGCAGCAATTGGGCTGAGTGAGCAAGTAGCATTAGTTCTAATGAGGCAAACAGTGCACTTGCGAGGCTGGAGTTCAAGAAATGGGACAGACTGTTCTGGCTTGAAAATCTTTTTCCCTGGAGCATGTTTTGTCTTTGCGCTGAAGCAGCTCAGGATTGTCAGGCGCATTCATATCCTGAAATCTCCTTAGTAACTCTGAAAAGACTGATGCCTTGGCAAAATGATGCCTGGTGTGTGTGAGAGAAAGAGAGAGGGGGAGGAGGGAAAGGGAGAATTAATCTTTTTTTTTTCCCTGTGAGAAGAATGTGAAGTTTTTTCTCTTCACAGCAAACCACTGACACAAAGATCTTTCTGTACTGAATTTAGTGGTGGCTCTGGTATCGTTGGTAAGAATTGTGTTTGTTTAGCACATAACATGGAAAGAGATCACACAAATATAATTTAGACCGCATACAACCATAATTGGCATAATTTTGCAGAGCTTTTAGTTAAGTCATAAGGTTTTATTTGCAGAGTCCAAAGCTCTTGGGGTTTTACTTAGCAAGATCATAGCTGTGAATTTTTTGCTGTCAGTCTGTATTACATTTGAAGACCATGAGCTCGATTCTGCAGTTACTTTTGCCTGTACAATTCCATTGGCTGCGTCAGATTTAACGAAGTAGCTCAGAACGGCATTTGGCCCCATATTTTGATTGCTTTTTTATTCTATAGCATTAAATAAACTGCATTATCATGCAAAATGCAAGGGAAAACTAAACATTTCTCTTCAAGATGACTTGAAAGTGTACAAAATAGTAAAACATACTATTGACAACAGTGGGATTTTTGCCTAGGTGAGAAGAGTTAAAAACTGAAGGGGTATTTCAGTGTCAGGTTCACAGTCTTTACAAAAGTAAGGATCAGCTGGAAAATCAGAAAAGAGTACGTTGGGTTTCAGAAAAAATAAGAAGAAAGTTGAAGTGAAATGACTATAAATAAATGCACTTCCATAACAAAATGCAATACATTTTGGCACATTTTATTAATGTTTATAATTTCAGCAAAGATGTCTGTATTTTATCATGGAAGAAGTACCTGTTGTTAAATTGAATGTATTTGTTTTACAGCATCATTTTTACTTCTCTATTTTTCTAACCTGTGCTAATGGGGTTGAATTTTTACAATGTAAATAAGATACAGAAGTCTTCACGTGCCTAGAGTATTACTATAACAAATGTGGTATATCTGGGATAGCTGAGAGCAATTGACTTATCTACAGTCATCAGCAACTCCTAGGACTGGTATTTTGTAAAGAAAACGTATTGCCTTTGTAGTAAAATTTCCAGTGCAATTAAACTGTTGGGTTTTTTTATCTGGTTTAAAAAATAGTATTTAAAATGTTTCTGACTTTTATTGTTCAATTTGCACATAGCTTTATTGACTTCTAAATATTAATAAACTGATTTTTTAAATGCTTCTATTATCAGATTACTAGCAGTTTTGTACTATTGTGGTGGTTTCATGCCAGGTGTAGTTTTCACAGAAGTCAGTAAAAGAATTCCTTGATTTTAGTACATGCTGGGATTAAGTCCATTCTGTGGGGACATAACGTGTGATGTCACAGGATCATGTAAAATACAAAACGAATTTTGAACTATAACTTTCCTGTTAGCATGTCCTGTATGGTTGAAATGCCACTGGAAGAATCTCTACAATAGCAATCCTCCTCCAACAGCCAGTGAAGTACAAACAGAAGGAAAACCAGATGGCTGCCAGTTTTACCATGACTGCCTAGAGCAGAAAAGTGAAGTAATTCACTTGTATCACAAATGTAATTCATAAGTTCAATTCTTAGCTTATTGCAAACGTCAAGGAAGTTTATGAAACACAGAGTGATGGCCTCAACTGCACGAGTGCTGGAGCTCCATTGGGTCTGCCAGCGAAGACTGTGGCGGTGTCGTTGAACGGATACTGCGTTACTTCTTCCAAAGGCTTGACTTCCATTTCCTTTCTCGTGGCTGTTCCCTCTCAGAATTACTTTTAAGTTCCAGGGAGCTCATACAGGATGCAGTTGGAGAGTGAAGATAAACCTCACCTTCTCATGCTGTATGTCATCGCTGTGCAGGGTTTACTGTGGGAAATGAGAGCCTACTCACCGAGGAAGGCTCTGGGTCATAACCTCACTTCCTGAAGGAAATTCCAAAAATGCCCTGAAGACAAAAGAGTGGAAACAGGCTGGAATTTCTCTCCATCTGTCTGCCTGTATGGAAGGAATGATTTCATGTGTGCTCACTTCCTAGCCTTTTAATTACTGACCTGAGCAGTGCTGGAAAAAGCGTCAAATCTGTATTTGTGCACAAGATAAAGTGTCTCTGGGCTCAGGGCTTCGTTTGGGCAGGGATGGTTTACCCTGGGTGCTGACAGTCATGAGGGAAAGCACTGCCTTGTCCCAGGGATAAAGTCACTTCTGTGCAGAGTAGTAAAAATGTATAAACCATGGAAGTCCAAGTTAGACCCTTGTGCTACCGAGTAAATAAAGGCAATGTACAGGGATGAGGCAATGCACAGGGACATCTGAATTTTTAGGGTTATTTTTATCCAAGGGACAGGGGCCTTCTGCTCCTGAAGCCTTTCAGGCATTAAGGTTGTTTGTCCCACACATCTGAGATCCTGTGACAAGGGCTGAGCTGTGTCATCACAGCATGGTGTCACTGACCCCTTGTGACTACCACCCCATTTCTGTACTGGGAGCTGACAGCCCACAGGTGAGTCACTTCCCTTCCCTTTGCTGGGATTTCGGTATCCCTTGCTTATCTCATCTAAGCACTGTGGGCCTTTGTGGAAAATGACAATTTCCCCTGTGGAGGTGACTGTGTGATGGGAGTCCAGTTCTAGGGGGGGAACTCAAAGCCCTGCGTAATCCATGCAATAAAAGATGTGCACACCCCAGAGTGTGGCACTGGGCCATGGGAAGCATTTCCTTCACCCCTGGTCATGGTGACTGAAATCTGCTTCCTCCATAGACACTCCACATGCAAGTAGACAAGATTCGGACAACAATAACTGTAAGAAAATGATAACATTAGTAACAGTAAGGGTTCCTGCTGTGAAAAAAATTAAAATACCATTTTGTCCTGCTCCTGGGTGGGAACCCTGCAGCTCCTCAGCCATGGTCATGCATTCCCATACACCAGCAGGTCAGGCCAGAGGTACTGTGCAGTTTTGAGGCTGCAGTGTAGAAAGCACCCTTCTGAGCCCTGGCCTGCCTTCTGTGCATGGCAAGGGCATGCAGCTTTGTCCTGGTGATGGCCATGTCACTAACAGGCAGAGAAAATGAACTGAGAACTGAAAAGGTGCATTATACCGAATGTCTACGTGAAATGGATAGCCTGAATTATTGAGAGCAACCTGGTCCTTTGATGTTTATTCTTTTTCCTAGCTGTTCTTCCAGTGCAAGAAATAGAACAGGGATAGAAAATTATCATAAAATCTGTCTGTTACTTCCCTGGCAACTCCCTGCCCAGGTATTCCTGTGTGAGAGCCAGGTATAGCAGGGTGCTTATTGAGCAAGAGAGGAGCTGCAGCTGGAATGCCCCATGGACCACTCAGCAGGAACTAACCTTGGACTTGCTGTGCACCACAGGCTGCCAGGACTAAAACTAGGGAACAGAAAGGTGTGAAAATACTGTTATCCATCCTTATCTTACCCTGTCACCTAAGAAATACAGGGATTGCCCAAATGTAGCATTTCTTAATTCCTAATCTGGCCCAGAAGATCTCAATACTGATTGCATTATCAGATGTTGTAAGAAGGGTCAAACTGACAAAGCATTCAAAAACATGGGTATGCAAACTAGAGCCATGTAACCTGCTCAGCTCTGAAAATTCCCTGGAAATTCCCCAAGGTCCTGAAGTTTGCCAGGAAAACAGCTATTGTATTTCAATAATTCCCCATATGTTTAGTCGTTGTTGTGTTTTTTTTTCCTTTCTTTTGAAAAGGAGATTAATTCAGTAGAACTAAAGTGTCAAGATCTAAAAACAAAGAAACCCCAAACAAAATCCACCTAAATAACCCAAAACAAAATCCACCTAAATTAAGTTCCTATAATTTGTTTTCACAAACTTTTCTAATCCATTCTTTATATTTACAGATGGAAAGAGTTTGCTTATTAGCTATCATCTGATTTATTCTGATGGAACCTTATTTCATTTTACACAATTGGTAAGAATTGCATAGGGTCATGAAACTTCCCTTCAACTATTACTCTATGCAGAGGATTTTCCACGGAATTAACAGGAATTAAATCCACTCTGCACTCATGAGCTATAAGAACACATGGCACAGTAACTTGTACATGTTTTCTTAAAAAATGCCAAGAGAAATCTGAAAGCCAAGCAGCCAATATAAATTACAATGTCCAAAAGACTGTTTGGGTGTGTTTGGGGGGTTTTGTTCATCTGTTTGCTTTGCTTAGAGTGTTTTGGTAAGTTTGGAGCATAATTAGTGTAGACTGCCATGAACCACTAAAGAGAATGCCAGTGTTAAGGACCATATCCCCTGCAGCAGCAGGGTGACACAATCCTTGTGTGCCACAAGTTTGAATCAAAGCAGCAGCACCAGCAGCAGGTACTTGTGCATATACAATACACAACCCATTGGATGGGAGCCCCCCAGGCCCACTTGGGACTGCCAGATCCTTACTCTGCTACAAAACCCTGCACGGCAGCAAGGCGGGAAGTGCTTCCTTGCACTCGGAGTTTCCGCGCTACCTCCACGAGACAAAAAGGCAGGAAATCCCATCAGCCACACCCAGGAATGATCTTGGAAAAGTCCTAATAAAGCAGAGCTCACAAAGCTCTGTCAACCTCTGTGAACCTTCCACTGAGCCTGGGGTAGCAGCCGCATCATGGAAACCTGATACAAAGGCCAATATTTATTTTGAGCTTTTGTGAATGATTGCTTGGAGAAGACCCATTTTTAGGGCACGGTACAATGACTGTACATAAAAACTGCTTGTCAGAAACATGTGTGACCCGAACCCCTTTAAATATGAAGATGTGTCTGTAGCAATTGCAGTGTTTATTCAGAATCTCTCTACTCAGCTAAAAGTGGGATTAAAATACCAAATGCGGAGCTTTGAAAACAAATGGACATTTGGAAAACTAGGCTAGAGAGAAATCACTAAATAAATACTGGGTTAAAATTATCTGCCAGCTTTGTGAAATCATGGATGAAAACTGTTTCCCTACCTGGGAAAATCTGGTGTGAACCACAGTTGACAGCTGACACTTACAGGTCCCGACCTGAGCTGTCTGCTAAAGGTAGTTTTGCTCTCTTAAACACAGAAACATCTGGCATAAGGCAAGACTTCTTGACTTAGCAGGATAGTGGTATAAACTGCTGGAATACAGTCTGAGACACATTCTTGCCCATACTGAGCAGCCAGAGCTGAATAATGTGAAGGTGAGGGTGTGAATTACTATAAGCAATAGGAACAGAATTTATACGGTTACACAGAATGTGCAATAACAATTTTCATTATGTAAAAATTGTATTTGGCACCAGATTGTGATTGAAAGTATATGGCAGAACAGGTTTCAGGGACAATTTGGGATTGCTGGTGGAGGGAGGTGGACTACACTGTGATATTTTCCAATTGAAATGAAGAAATCCTCTGATAATGCTGACACAAAGCTGAGGATTTTGAGAATTTTTGCTTGCAAACTCTATCCTTAGATCTATAATTCTTTCCTGAGCAACTCTGGGCAAGATCTCATGAACCCTCCCACACAGAGATATGTATAATAGACACACAGGGATGTTTATAAGTGAATACTTTGAATTTTGTGGTACTATTCAAAGAGCTTGTATCTGTGTCATTTTGAATAAGGGGGAGAGTCTGCCAGGTCAATTATTACCCAGCTACTTGCAGTATTTCCTTGTCCTTAGATGAGCTGGATGCTGCTGTATCAGTTACTCTAAGATAGAAGAAAAAAAAAAATTCTACCAACATGTGCAATCCTATCCTCATGTTTGGAAGAAGGATCGAGATGTTAGCTGGAAAACATGTTCTGTTGAAGTGCTGAAAAACAACTCACCACAGCCTGCATTGTTATCTTTCTTGCTCTCAGGCAAGACACAACTATGGTCTAACGATTTCTGCTAATCTGGTGACCACTTCGATGCCTGTTGTACAAGGAGCCATGTGAGCCATTTCCCAAACATCAGGCACTTTTAGATGTTTTTTATTTCCATCACAACTCCCACTCCTATTGCTGGTTTAGGCGCAAAATAAGGAATTGCTTGCAGCTAGTGTGTATTTCTCTCTCTGATCAGGATTATATCATCCATACACCTTTTGAACAAGTCCTCTATGTTGGCACAGAGACATTACTTCAAAGCAGCCTACAGCTCTATTCCAAAAAGTGTAACAACTATTTTTTTCTGCTGTTCTCAGAAATTCAGCACATTTTGCATTTTATCAGCTTCTTACTGGATTTATATGTCATATTGCAAATGTTGTTTGAGGAAATCTTTCAGATTACCCTTCATCTCAGAGACTGTCCATTTCCCAAGCAAAAATATTTGAATTTTATTCTTCTAATAAATAACATAGGAAGAGAACTTCATCTGCACAACTAAGATGATAGTGAAGAAACCGTGCATCTTTCAACTTGAAATAGTTCATCAGTGAATGTGTCTCTAGTCAGGACTATTTAATGATACAGGGTGAAGTTTTTCTTTTCACAAAACTTGCTGAAAAATGCAGAGGCATTAAAGAGGGTTCAGAGGACAACAAAGCAAGGCGCTTTAATAGGATGAACTAACATAAAAGGCTCAGTGAGCAAAGCCTTTTCCCACCACATCGGCGAGAATGGGGAAACACAATACTCAGCCCAGTAGCTACGCTGTGGAAGTATGCTGGGTGGTACAGAAAGAAAACGTTTTAAAGCTCCAGACAAAAAGCAGAGTCTGTCTATAAAACCAGAACCAGTTAAAACATGCAAAGTATTTCGGAGTATTTTCAAAGTATTTTGACGTTTGAAGACTCAAAGTATCTTAGTATTTCAGAATATAATTAAGCGTGGTTGAGTTTTATGGTTATTTTATTTCTTTTAAGAAGGACGACTCCTGCACTTGAGCACGGGCTCTTTCCTGCGGCACCCGCAGTCGCACCCGCCGCCCCCCAGCCCCGAACACAGGGCCCAGGCCGGGAACGGCGGCTCGCAGCCCTCAGAAAGGCCAGCAGCGGCTCCAGGGCCACGGTCGGAGGTGAACACGACCCTCCCTTCCGCTCCGAGCCCTTTCGAGGCCACCGAGCCCGCTCCGGCTCCCTGGCCCCGGGCCCCTTCCTGCGTGCCGTCCCTGCTCCCCGCACGGTTTTCCTGCCGGCCCGGCCCGGCGCTTCCTGCGCCGCCTTTCCCTTCCCGGCGCTTCCCGGCGCTGGCTGGGGCCGCGGCCGCGGGGAGCCACGGCGGGGGAACCGCAGCCACCCCGAACCGACAGGACAAACCAACCCGAACAGACAGAAAAAGCACTGAAAACAGCTTTTATCTTGGAACAAAGAGCGTGTGCTGTGGCGGGGAGGAGGTGAAAGGGTCTCGCCGGAGTGCAGGCGGGCCCGGGCTGCGGGGGCTGCTGCAGCTGCAGCCCCGCGCCCCTCAGCCCCCGAGGGCTTCCACAGCGCCTCACGGAGCGCGAACCGCCGCCGGCTCCGCCAGCACCCGGCCAGGCGGCGGGCGTGCAGCCCGAGCCCAAAAGGTGAGAAGCCAACAGCGGCAGCTGTAAACCTGGCCGGGCTGTCACAGAGACAGCGTTTTCGTTCGTGCTTAAGTACCTAAAGAAGTCTATTTACTGCAGAGTATTTCACGGGAGCACCAAATCACCCTCTTCAGAGCAGCCTTTGAGGCGCGGTGAGCGCCCGGGCCCAGCCCGCGCCCCTCAGGCGAGGCGAGGCAGCCCCCGCCCGGGACACCTCCAGCCCCACGGGCAGCCTCTCCTGCCAGCAAGGGGGAAATCTGTGGCATTGTGAAAACAACCAGAAGTCTCGTCTCGTCTTTCTTTTTTCCATTTCTCTTTTTCTCCTCCCCTCCTCTTCCACCCTCCCCTCCCCCCGAAAATGCATTGCAGTCTAGGATTGGTTGTGAAAGGATTTTTGTTGGAAGCTGATTTTTATTTTCACTCGGCTGCAGCAGCAGCAGCCCAGCCGCCGGCTGTGGGAGGTGGCAGGGCCGAGGCCGTGCCCGGAGGGCCCCCAGCCCCGCCGGCTCGGGTGCAGCTCGGCGTGGGCGCTGTTCGCTCGCAGCGCGGGGCGCTCGGGGGGAACCGCGGGCGGTGCGGGGGCGGTGAGGGCTGGGGCCCAGCGCAGGGAGCCCGGTGAGGCAGGGAAGGGTCTGTCGGGCGCTGTGTCCAGGAGGAAGGAAGGCTTCTGGTCTAACTCGATTTGTCTCCCCTCACACTATGGAGGAAGGCTGTGGTGTTTGTGTGGGAACGATGTCGATTTACAGTAGTAGTGGTGTGCTTGTGTGCTCGTGTAAGTGGCTACAAGACAATGCCCCTGCTGAAGTGCAGGCAGAGTAGATGCTGCCATTTGAAATTAAAGCCCAGAGTAATGAAGTCTGGGTAGCTGGAGTTTAATTACAAAATTCATTGAGCACACGTGCAAAAGCTGAGGCACAGATCATAGACAAAGCGTTTATTTCAGTCTTGCCTTTACTGTGGTCCTTCAAACTTATCTGAGTGTTATCTCTGATCCACCTGTGGGCAGCCTTCTGGGAACAGGTTACTGACGACACAAGACACAGAACAGGCTGGTTCCACCCCAGCCTGACACCTCGGGAATTATGATTCAAATTAATGCTTGCTCGGGGAGAGGACCCAGCTTTCTCACACAGGTTATCAAGTAACCTTCACACTAGCCTTTGTTGATCTTGTATGCATTTATGCAGATACTTTGTTGATAAAATAACCATTGTTTTGATCATCCTTCTTGAAGAAGTTTCCTTGGGACTGGTTCATTTAATCCAAACATTTATTTGTAGGGACAGAAAGGACTTCAAACAAACAAAGTCATGCAGGTACACTGGAGAAAGGGTAAGTATTCCTAGAGGTCATGCTTTCTGTCCTGTCCCTGCATGAAATGAGACTAATATGGCTCTGATCTGCACTTGTATTCAGAGCAAATTTGAACAAATAGCGAAAGATTTTTAGATGTATTTAAAGGCATTTTTATATGTGCCTCTTAAAGTCTCAGCCTTTTGTGTAGCCTCTACTCTCTTTCTGTTTTGGGAAATCAACGCAGTAAAACTGCTCCTTCCCTTCTGAGTGAATGTCATTGTTATAATACAATGAGTCGGGAAAAAAAACAATATTAACTTCAAAATAATGGCAGTCAGAACTCACCAGCATGAGTTCCCTCTCCTTACATCATCAGCTGGAATGCCTTGTGTTTCCTCATTGTGATCAGAATCTGACAATAATTTAATGAAACTGAAAGTGGAAGAGTTCCCACAAATCAGAAGCAGGAGTTTCGCTGATATAATTGCATGCATGAGACCTCGGATTTGGAGTTAGGAAACTGAAAAAAGCTTGTCCCCTGTGAGCATTTCTTGGGTACATCAAGCAAGTCCACATGCACTAGGGTTTTGGAAGTAATAGAATTACGACTTTAACATGTTCTGAGCCTTTATGAAAAGCTTGAAAAACTTGTACATTCAGGCAGTACTGTAACCCCTACATTTTGTTGGGTTATAGGTGTGGAAAGGATGTCAAAAATGAACTCCTTAGATGAAGAGAGAAGCAAACATGTCTTAGGTTTCTGCTCAGTTCTCTTCTAGGCTGGCTGGCTGCTGAGCTGGCGTTGGTTCTGATTGTGACCCTCTGGGCTCATGGCATGCTGGCCTTCAAATACTCTATAGATTGACTGTCTCTAGAGGTTGTTTGTACCCTGCCTTTAGCCCTGCTGTTAGATGTGGAATTTTAGACAAAGGTGGAGGTTATGGAGGATAAATCAGTCCTGCAAATTAAATAAAATTTTGGTCTAACAGAGATGATTGCAAACAGAATTCATAAGGGGTTCATGAGCAGATTTCCCGTGCAGTCAGGATGATACTTAGGAGTGCAGTCACTCTCACACAGACTGTGTTACTGCTGTGTCCATTACAAAGAAATGTCTGGCCTGTTTGACTAGTTGTGGTTGAGGTACAGCAGTTTCTGTCGCTGATGATATGTGAGAGTATAAACACTGTCATTTGCTTTAGACTCCTCATTCTGAGTGGCTGTTCGTGCCTTTGCATTTCAGTTAAACAAGCTTGATCTGGAGAGTGATTTAGGAAGGAGGCTTGGACTTTTGTTTGCCTTGATCCCAGCAATCTCTAAAACCCTGCCGCAGTATCTGGTGAATTTATGAGTTTGCAAAGGTGAAGTTTGAAGAGTAAGTTAGATGAAAAGCAAAAGAAGACCAGAAGAACAGGCTGCCCTTCTTCTTTCCATTTGTAGCTACACGTTTCTGGAGGTTTGTGTTTGAATTTAATTTACCTTTCACATGGAAGGTACGTCAAGTGCAGACATGTCTCCTCTGTGCTTTGACCTGGTCAGCTGAGCCTGAATGCTGTAAAGCTGAGTAACCACAAGGCAACCTAAGCTAATGTACCATATTTTGTGTGGCTTACAAGTTTCAGCATTGCTAACATGGCTAGCTGTTGTCTGGACTTGATTTCTCTTTCATCCCTCCAGCCCTAGATACTCTAATTTATTTGCCCCCAGGCATGCAGATGTACCCAAAGCTGTTTTGATTGCACAGGTATTACTACAGTTCCGTTTGTGGTCTCTCTGTGCATTTCAAAAGCAAGCTTTTATATGTAAAGTTCTAGGGAAGTTGAAATTAGACTGTTTACTTGTCTTTTCTGGAGAAGGATGAAAGTTCATATTTTTTTGTCTTGCTTTCATTAGTGTTTTATTTTGTTGGTTTGGTTTTTTTAAGCAGCTCAGGTATCACCCCATTAGTCCTTGTTCAGTGGTCTGTCACAGGACTCTGCTGATTGGTCTCTAGAAGGCAATTTTGCTTAGTCTTTGTTATTATACACCGGTTAATTAGCAATGGGACTATGAATGGAAAGCATCATAAAGCAGAAAGGAGACTGCATGAGTAGTGCAAGGAGGATATTAATTTAATGCAGGTCTTACACTCAGATGGAATTTCTTCTTGGAACAAATGGAAGCTGTGGAAGCTCCACCAGAGTTGATAAAAGTTCAGGCCACTTAGACAAGACCTGCATCTGACACTAAGTGGTCACAGCCCGAGACATTGGCTTTGGCACTAGGTCAGACTTTGGACTCTTGATGTCAGTGGAAGATTCACCGTGAGTTTGGATGGAAGTGGTGTTGGAACCATTGTGAAAAATGAGTGATTGTTGCAGATAATACTTTTCCCACTGGTGCTCCTTGATGCTGTTTGTGTTTTTGCTCTCCAGCATGAAAGGGGAATCCGTAAACTTGATCACGCCTCTGAGTTTCAACTCACCATATGACAACTTAGCAAACAGGAACTTTTCCTGCTTTTGTTGTTTTCTGCCCCAAAATCTAATTTAAATCCAGGTTCCTCTGTGACCGCTGAGGGTAATGGAATGTGTTTTCCTATGGACATGTGTTCTGTGCCTGCCCAATGCAATCATTTCTACCACACTTATCTTTGTTACAGCCTTCTGACATCTCAGTATTCCAGCAGCAACTAGGCCATGGAGAGGGCTTTTCCAGGATTCAGCAGTACTGACAGCCCCGGGAAATCCCCCTGCTCCAGCACCTTCCTGTTCCTCCCACCTTCACCACCTGCCTGTGTTCACCCCCTACTTCTAGTCTTATCTGCTTCTCCTTTTCCATGGAAAACTGCTCACTTCATAGGGCAGAAAAGAGCTCGTAGGAGGGGATTCTTACAGCCTTGATCTGGGGGGAAATAGAGGGAAGTGCGTTGCTCTCCTGGAGTGGGGAGAATGCTCCTGCTCCAGCTGTGAATCTTCCCGTGAGCCTGAAGCTGTCAACAGACCTTTCCCCATTTCTATTGCGTTCCTGATTTATCCTCCCACTCCTCCTGGGTTCTGCCTAGAAGCAGTGTTTAGTTTGACCTGACTTAGATGAGAACTTACATACCCAGACAAAAAAGAGTCAGCTGTTGAGCCTGTGATTAGGCAATGTGCAATCAGGTAGCAAGTGATTAATTAGTTCACTTCCGAGCTAATATCGCTTACAGGTCTTGGCTGCTTTAGTCAGAGTGGCTCAACAGGCCCTCGCCGAGGCTCTGAGCTTGGCTTTCAGCCGCGCTGCGGGAGGCGAGGGACGCCCTGCGGGAGTGGGAGCGTCCCTGAGTGCATCCCTGGATGCATCCCAGCGGCCCTCGCCGGCTTCCAGTCCCACAGCGCGGGCGGTGGGATGGATCGGATGGATCGGGGTGGGTCGGGGTGGATCGGGATGGATCGGGATGGATCGGATGGATCGGAGTGGCTCGGGATGGATCCCGGCGCCGCCGGTCGCTCCCGGGCGCGGCACGACCGACACCTGGCGGCGGCACGGGCGCTTCTCCTGCTCCCGGTGCCCGAAACCCGGGGCTGCCCGTGCTGCAGGCGAGGAATCGCGGAGCGCTACGACGTGGTCCCGTGCGATATTTTGGTAAAGACAGTAGTATGAAACCAAACCATTTGTATACAGGGAAAGGATTTAAAATAATCTCAACTAGGCCATAAAATGGACTTGTTTATAGGAGAACTTTTTAGAATCAGTGGGATTCAACATTTGTGTTGTTCTTACTATTCTGATTTATTCAGAAAAAGATGGAGATGTGAACAGAAGAGAGGATGCTGTTACCAGATTTTTTGTTTAGAAAAGCTGAGACAAGAGATTTTACAAATAACCTGTGGGGCTGTGACTGCGAATCTATTTTTTAGATTAGCCAGAACATGCCACTGAATCTTATGGAATCTCGTTGGAGACAGTAATTGCCCCAGATTCCTAGGATTTTTTATGGAGGCTCTGTATATGGTACTTAGACACAGTACCAAACTGTTAAAATACATTTATCAACTTTATGCCTCTATTAATGATATTTCTCAGTATTGCTGTGGGCCATTGCCTTCCTTGAAAACAAGGAATGTTCCCACTGGAAACAGTGGGCAATAGTGAGGTGGCAACTTGTAATGAAATTATCTGAAATAATTATCTGAAATTTGTCAGCTTCATCTACTGGGAGGAAACAAAACAAATCACAAAAATGCCCAGCCTTAGGATATGTAGAAAAGTTATCAATTATCAACATTTTGGTTTTAAATGCCACTTAGTTGTACAAGTTCAGTGAGATTTAAATGCCTAGAAGATTTCTGCTATTCTTTAAACCAGGACAAAACCAGATATGGAATCTTGTAATGATTAACCTCAGTTAGCTACTCTAGAAATTAGCAAGGATGTAGGAGCCTGATTAAGAGTAAAGCCTCTTGTTAACCTTACTACAGAACAAAGTCTTTTACATTGGAGAACAACCTATGCCCAGGGAAAGATGCAAAGGCAATGAGGGAAAGCATTAAAGATGTCAGATCTTAATAAGTTTTGAGGAGAACAAAAGGTTATCAGTGCAGATGTACAGCAGTACAAAATCCTTCTATCAGCACTCCAGAACTGAGAATTGTGGACATGTAACAATTGAAACCAAAAGGAGTACACTGAAATGCTGCCTGGAGAGGTTTAGGCAGCCTGGCAATAATGCTGGACTTGAGGTGAGATTTTGAAGCTGTCTGAGCATCCCATGGGAAGTGTGACACGGGGTCAGCTGTTAGTCTGTGGTGAGACAAGGCTGGCTGGTGGCTGGGAGACTCCATCCAGCTCTCCTCTCTCTGCATTCCCTCCTGTTCCACTCTCCACAGTCACGAGGACTGGGGGCTGCCTGCCTGCTGTGCCTCCGCAGAGCTTCTGGCCTAGAAATAAGTTGCTGCTGCTTTCATATGGATGAAGGAGGGTTGGTGTCCTGGAACTGTACTCTGCCTCCACCTACTAGAACTGCTGAATAAGGTAATTGCAGTAATTATAGCCCATACCTGAGAAATTTGAGAGTCCATTCTCTGGGAGGAGAGTAGATGCTATTTTGTCTGAGACCCTCTGTGTACACACTCTTTACATTTTTAAAAACATTTATATGTCAGTCCTTGGTGTGTACAGCTTCTCTTCCCTCTGTTCTGAAACACAAACTGGCACATGCACAGAGGTCAGGGAAGGTCTTGGGATGCAATTAAAAAGGCGAAGCTTAGGCTTAACACCAGAAAAAAATCCTCCCCGTGAGAAGTATTCTGTAGTGAGCCCAACCTCCCCAGGGGAACAGGGGAAGTTCCATTCACTGGAGTATTTAAAACTACTGCAAAAGTCAAATAAATATGCAGTAGGAAGAGTTTTGCCTTGGCAGTGAAACAGAACAGATGGCTTAGCAGATATCATCCATCCACAACATCTACGGTTTTGTCAGTAAGATGTTAAGTCTCCAGAAATAGCCTGCACAGAGCTTGTGTCAACTGGAACTGCATAAGCCATTACAGAAATCCATATCCCTCTGGGGTTTATTTCATTTTCCTTTTAGAACAGCAGTTAAAGTACAGGGTATACACTGGAGGTAAGTAACTAGCTGGGATTAATGATGCTTGGTTCTGTGCTGTGCCATCAGTTTTTACAAACTGATCATGAATTGAAAGACTTCTGCCTCAGTCATAATTACTTAACATTTTTCTTCCTTCCCCTTCTGGACACAATCAGCATGTAAAAACTCATGTGATCACCTTGGTTCAAAAATAATCAGGTCAGAAGTTGGATGCCTGTTGCTATGTATTTATGTGATTCCTTTGGCCCAGACATCCTTGGCAATAGCTTAGACATGTACTGCTATAATAAACAGTCTTAGTAAGTATTTCACATCTTTGTTCTTAAGAATAAATCTGCACTGGACCCCAAATCCTCTGCTGAGCCCCAGCCTAGATGCTTCAAAACAAGTAAGCTGAAATATTTAATTTTGTTTGCATTCATTTTTATGGCAAGACTAAAGATTTACAGTGGAAGTTGGCCTGGTAGAGAATATAATACCAGTATGAAATGGTTTACAAAATGCACTTGTATTTTCATACATCTTATACTGTCATCATGCACTCACTTCATGAAGGCTACCTGGAAGAACTGGTAAAGTTGTAAAGCCAAACACTGCAGAAGTCAGCCCCGAGACCCCTTGCACTCCAGGGGAGCCTGGACTTTGGGCTCCCCTGTGACTCCTGGGATGTCCCATCCTGGCTGTTGCAGCCTTGTCTGTAGCTGGTGTTCTTAAGGCTTCCTTGCCCGGTAGGAAGTGCTGGGAGGTGTGGGAGAGACCCCTCAGAAAATTCAACCACTTAAGTCCACTACATTTTTTATGAATTAGCATTGGTGAAGGTTTTTTGAGAATGTAGTCAGATTTTGGTGGTGACCAGGTCTTACAAAATTATACTTCTCAGCTGGATCCATTTCAAGGTAGAGATGTTAGAACTTTCCAGTGAAAGAGATAAATTTGCAGAGGTGAGATGGTGATTTTGATATCCCTTGTGGTTTAGGTTTCATTTTGTCTTTTTGGTTGACTGGGTTTTTCTTTTTTTTTTTTTTTTTTTTTTTTTCTCCCCTCTCTCCTGCGAAAAATCCCAACAAAAACCTAAAGCCAAATCCTTAATCTGATGCAGACAACTCAGTGGTAAATGAAGGCAAAATGTCCAAAATCTGGCAATGAGAAGCAACAGGAGAGTTTAGGATGGAAAGACATTTGCTAAGCAGTGTTAGCTGTGTCTATTGCCATTTTTATGTATTAGGAATCATAGACCTCTTCCTCTCTTATGTAAGAGAGAGCTTCAGTCATACAGAACATGACCCAACTTTGTAGCTGTGCAGCAAGCTGACTTTTAAAAATACTTGTATGTTTTGATACACATAAAATACGAGGAGAAACTTTATAAAATATGTGTGGTAGGTGGATTCCCAGCTGCTCTTTGCAGCTCTGAAAGCCTCCTGTTTAATACAGAATCCCTTTCAGGAAGCTCAGAAGGCAGAAATGGACTGTAATCCAAAGCACAGCTTGAATACCCCTCTAGCACCTTGTAAAAAGGAAGAGCATCATAGCTGAAGCTGATACCAGAGATAAATGTGAATTAGAGGGCTGCTAAGGGGCAGCTTTGGCACCGTGTTTAAGTGTCCATTTTAGAAATGCTTTTAATAGTATGTGATAAGTGAATGCTTAAAGGGGGGGATATATCTGGGGTAGGAACTGATTAAAAATTAATTTACAATAACAGCATGAAAGGTAGAAGAGGACAGGCTACTGTTTTATTTAAATGTCTTTAACAACCTATGTTTCTGCAGTGTAAATTTTGTTATGAAAGTGAAGCCCATAGGATGCAATTCAGTCACAGCTTCCGTGGGGTTGTGTGTGTGAAATTTTACTTTGAGGAAAGCAAACCATAAAAAAAATCTTTTATAAATATAAGACAAGCAAGATGAATCATCATGTAGGGAAAAAAAATAGGAGACAGTTGTGTTAGTTTTGAATATGATGTAGTTTTCATTTAGTAAGAAAAAAAGCACAAAGGGTAAAGTCTCTCACTAGGTGAAGCCAAGCGCAGAATTGCTGCACAAGGGCCAGTGCAGTATTTTTCCATTTTTCATGATGATAATCCACACCATCTGAATGCTGAAGATATGCTACCACCCAGACTATCTGAATTAATGTCAAATGCATGCAGAGTGCAGCTCAAAGAGCAATGCTGCATATATGCCTCGTAATCCTAAAGGTTGCATTTGGAGAAACATCTGGGATCTTCGGGGTTTGGTTGGTCTGAATCAGCTTACAGGAGGAGATGAGCTAAATGCAGAGCAGGCAAAAGAAGTGGCATGATTTTTAGAATACAATCTGCATGTTAATTAGTGGGTCGTTTCTGCCAGCTTTAACTAATCATGCTTTTCCCTCTGCTGGCTAGAATTCTGGGTTAAGATTCTGGCCTAGCAGCACAGCTGGAGCTGGGTTAAAAAAAGTAGTAGCACTGCAAGAAAATCTTTTCTCTTATGGCTGCTAATGTTTTAGGTATTAAGTTATTGCAAAACTGCTGGAAAAATATATATTTTAGTCAGATCATTAAATCCCTGTGTGAATCTGCCCTCAAACCCCCACCCCCGCAAAAAAAAAAAAAAAAAAAAAAAAAAAATCATGGATTGGAGTCAAGGAATAGAAGCAAACTCTTAAGGGAAAGTAATATTTTCTGATAATATTAGTCATGGGGAGGAACGACTTGAGAAGAGGGGCAAGTGTAGTAATGGGGCTGGATATGTTTAGTGTTTTTGGCAGGTCCTTTGTTTCCTCACTGCCCTTGGGGTGGCTGGTATACACAGTGCCTCTGTGAATGTGGCAATGCAAATTTTACTAGTTCTGTTTCTAACCATATAATTCAACTCTCCCTTAAATGGTTTTCTAAAACATGATTTCCTTGATTTCCACTGAGATACTTTTTATTTACTCCAGTTTTTGGATCCCAGCCTTTATAGAGAAGAGTAAGTCAATACTGAACAACTAAGACAAAGTTTATTTTGCTTAGGTTCATCAAACAAAATCCAGCCTGTGTGCCGTGTAACTGCTGAATCCATAACAGCATGATCTGTTCTGGAGCTGATCTCTGTGTGGAGGGAACCATTTTCTTGCCAGTGCTGCCGGTGCTGTGTTTCCAGCAGAGGGCACATAAACACACCTTTTCCAACTTCTTGAATATTTGCAAAGGAAAGTTCCACTGTGAAAACAGGAACAGCAAGTTTCAGATTTGCAGATAAAGACTATAAGATCTGTGAAAATAAAATCAAAACAAGCTTTTTATATAAAAGTAAGGACAAATGAGCAGAATTTTGCAGCATCAGCTTTTCAGTTGATCCTTTAGCATAATTCTTTTTCTAACCTTTTTTAACATTAATCTCATGATATCAGCTGTTTTCTTTCCAGTTTTCCCCTCTTTAGTTAGTAATTTTCTAGTATTATATAAATTATACATAAGGATGGGGAAATTACATCTACCCTCAGTGTTCTCTATTGTGCAAAGTCTACTCTATTTTTCCTTAGCTGCAGATTCTGATTATCCTCAAGATTGCTGCCAGATTTCTTCCAGCTGGTACTGCAGTACTCATCCCATGACCCAGCATATGCTTCTCCCTTGGACACCCATTTCTTCTTTCCTAAAGCACAATCTGAGAAATCTCTGGATGTGAGGATTTCAGTTTGGTGAGTTACAAGCAATGTGCCTGACCTGCTTTCTCAGCATCTTGCCAAAATGACCCTGGTGTCTTCCCACATAGAATCTGTGCCTTCTGGGAGAGTGGAAGGATGTCACTCTGGATGTGAAATTAATTTCCTTCCTGCAGAAAACTGATTCCCCAGCCAGGAAAGGGACATGACAGAAGGAAAATATGTAGCTGCAGGAATTTCACAAGCTTGCAATTGTCATGCAGAGAAATTTCAGGGGTTCACTTTGGCCAGAGATACCTGGTGCTTATGTCTCAGCCTGACTCCATGTCTCTTGTATCCAGACCACCTTCATTTCCCTGTCATGCAAATGCCAAGAATTTGTTTTTAGCTTTGAGAAAATATTCTGAAGTAGTGTTCATATGAACAAATTTGCTATTTTTTCATATTTATGTGAGGCACAAATGCATACAATGGGAGCACTATCATTTTTACTATGTCATTGTAGTTTGGTTCATATGTCCTGCAGGGAACATGTCCTATAATTTCCAGGACCTAAATCAGGACCTAAGTATCAGAATGCCCAGGTGATTATTTTCTGTAGTTGAAATAGACCTCAATTTTCTGATAGGTTTTAGCTAACTAAATTAAGTGTATCACAGAAAGAAAATACTTGACTTACAGCTCTTTAAATGTTTATATACAATATGGTTGTATTTTCCTTGCATTCTATGTCTCCAAGTGTTGTCCAGGCACTCCAGATATATGTATTTCATCACAGTAAAAGACTTCTGTGACTTTCTGCAAGCAGAAGTGTATCATGACAGTTAATAGCTGTTGTTAATAATATAAGTAAACAAGGGACAATTCCAAACCCGAATGGACTTTGCTGTGTTTGTCTGCATGCTGGTGTTACTATGTATAGCACCAGAACGTCTACAAATCACAGTGACAGACATCTGTGTTGGGGTGCCACCCAGTGAAGGGCTGCAGTCTGTGTGAGTGACTACAGATGCAGCACAACAACCAACACTCCCCTGCTTGCATAATCCCAGGCTTTGGCAACAAGGGGATTATTTTGATGATCAAGTATATTACCCAGACTCATGGGCTTTGGGAGTCATGACCTCTCATCTCTTGGAAAAAACTGGCATATCTCATCATACTCACTTTGCCTTTAAAAAGTTCAGCATATGGAAGGTAAGGAAAAGTACTTGGGCTGGATTTTCTACAGCTGATGGTCACACAGGGTTGCTGTTGAAGAGGAGTGTAGGCTAAAAGCCTCTCTCTATGGTTACATCAGAAATAGAATCACCACAGGCTTCTCAGTCCTCTCTTGAGCTCTAACAAGTGGCAAGTCTGAATAGCCAAGAAAGTAAGGAGAATCTAGAAAATGGCAGCTTTTCTTTTTATAAATTTACCTTGCAATTCTGTACAGTTTAAATTAGTAGCCCTTTACTGACAATTTTGTCTTTCATGTGCTTGTCTTTTCCCAAAGGCTTATGCCCTTCTGCATCACAGTAGATTACTCCTGTAGCTGGCAACTGAGTTGAATATGAAAAGACTAAACCTGTAAAAGGAAGCTGGAATAGAGGATGGATGCTGGATCTGGCATAGGCGGAGGCTGTTTGGCTGGCTGCAGCCCTAGGCTGTTGTCCAACAAAAAATTAGAAATTTAATCTAAGGCAAGCGCTCCCACTCCTCCAGCCATTTCCCTTTATTTTTTTCATGGCTCAATTTAGTGTCACATCCATCCATTTTCACAGCCTGAAAGTTTAGTAATTGCATACTTGTAATTCCTAAGCCATTCTGACTGTTTCTGTGGCTGGTGGAGAAGAGTAAGATATATTCTGTAATAGAAGCAGATTACTTCAGGAAAAAAAAAAGTAGAATATTTTATGGGGCAATAGACCAGGTGGCTGTTAACTCAGAGATGTCAGATGATGTCATACCTGCAGACAGAGACAGGCTGTTTGCAAGTCGCAGGGCTATTTTTTTTCTCCACACAGGACATGTAAGGCCATTTGGATCGTTTTTTATAGCTTACAGCAAGGGGTTGGTGATTTCTGTGCTAAATGGGACAAGGTTTTGAACTATTTGGAGCAGATGGAGAGAAAATTGGACTATTGAGATAAGAATGGGAAGTTTCTATGCAGATGGATTCAGACCTTTCTAATCTAAACTGCTTTTTCTATCTCCCACCTGTGCCCAGTATACAGCTAAATATTTGCATTACCTATCCTAGTCATATGCACTCATTTGCCAAGCCAAATAGTTAAAAAATTCCACCTTTTCTATGAGCTAGCAACAGCCTGAGATTTATCTTTCCATTCTGTCATAACCAAGAAATACTGTTCTGCAAGTGGAGGATAAAGTTGTTTTAAGCAAAAATGTAAGACAAACAAAAAAAGATATTCTGGTAAAAGGACTTTGTCTAAAGTAAATAATATCTAAACCACATGCCTTGCATTTCTGTGGCCAGTGAATCAGGAAGAACTTCTGTATGGGAAGGGTGATTTCATCATTGGAACAGGGAGCCCAGGGAGGTGGGGAAGTCATCGTACCCAAAGGTATTCAAGAAACCACTGGATGTGGTGGCACTTAGGGCTGTGGTTTAGCTGACAAGGTGTCATCGGCCAAGGGTTGGACTCGATGGCCTCAGAGGCCTTTTCCAACCTAAATGCTTCTGTGACTCTGTAGTTTGGCTGTAAACCTGTCTTCCTCTGGAGTTACTGAGGGAACACAGCTGTTCACCTGCAGAGCCAGGGGGTTTGGTTCCTCCCCGCATTCAGTTCAGTGATTTACTGGCACTGTTACTGTCCAGCAGCAAAGAGCAGAAAGCAAAGGAAAAGTCACAGACCCCTTACCTGCCCTGGCAGTGGGGTCAGTGAGTGGTGCTGTCTGGCAGCTGGTAAACCCTTGGGATAGCTGCTTTTGAGGAATTGATCTAAATTACCACTCCAACTGTAGGCTTTCAAAATATTGGCCTCAGCAAGTGGAGGGGGCTGAAGACAATGGCTGTAGTTTTAATTGCTTCTTCATAACTGGTTTCAGATTTTTGGACATTTCCTGCAGCCTTACAACATGACCATTGATTG
Source organism: Cisticola juncidis (assembly GCA_013400215.1). Lineage (NCBI taxonomy): Eukaryota > Metazoa > Chordata > Aves > Passeriformes > Cisticolidae > Cisticola > Cisticola juncidis. The sequence continues at coordinate 3,171,000 of VXBR01000779.1, forward strand.
TTTGTTTTCTCGGGTCAAGAACATATTTTTTTCAACAGTGTTTCCCATATCCAGGAGTTTTCAGACTTTTCCACAACAATTAGTAAATATTTGAATGTGTTTGTGAGAACTGTAGGTCCAATTATTTGTCAAATTTTCAGGAGCTTTTTATTTAAAGCTTTTTAGCATTTCTCAATCTGGTTACCTGGATAAAGGCCAAACAATAATACCCTCACGTATCATCTTGCACAGTAGCACAAAGTCCTGCTGTTTCTATGACAACAAATAGCTTTTTCAGCTCCCCCAGATCGGTTCTACCAAGTACAGTAAGTAGCCTGTACAACAGATTAGTGGGAAGATGACAAGCCTTCTAGATTTGAAGGTGTACAGGTACCTCTAAAGGCTCATATTCCTCGGACCTGGATTATCCTGATGCAACAAGAGCAAAATGTAGGGCAGCAGGGAGATGCCTGTGAGCTCTGGGCTGGGAAGCTCAGGTACACACAGCAGCCTGCCAGTGCATAAGGCCCTGTGAGTTCAGTTGCTCTGCTGAGAAGTGACTTGTGCATGTTGGTTTGTCTTGTCCAAATGCTTCCCACTGCAAGGAAACTGTACTGGTGATATTCTTGAAGAAAAGCTGTTTCATTGTCTCCATCTTGTCAGCATTCAATGGTGTCACATATCACACTAAAAGAAATCACTTCAGACCAGGAACAAATTTTCAAGTTTTTCTCAGGTTTTCCCATGCTTTTGCTTCCGTGTTTCTGAGAATGCTTTTTACAGCCCATTCCTTTGCTCTTCCTGAATTTTCATTGAACAGGTTTGTGAAGTCTCACTTCTTTTAACAATTAATTATTTATTTAATGGTCAAGTTCCAGGTTGTGTTGTCCTTCCAGTGCCTGTTCCTACCCTTGATCCTCACTATTTCTTTCTTCTTCAACTTTCAAAACACAGGTTATCCCTGGAGGCTGCTTAGAATCTTCTCTGTCTGTGTCTGTTGAGAGCACCAAAGCTGTGACAGTTTGTGGGGAATTCCTGGCTGTCCTTTGCACCTGGCAGTGGCTGTGCTGATAGCATGAGCCTGCTGCCCTCCGGGCATGTCCTCTGAGTCTACTTCATGGAGCTGCCAGAGTAGCAGACCTTTGTGGACTCTTTCTGGTGCAGATTCCTTGAAACTGTTTAGAGGAGAAAAGACTGGCAGCTTGCAGCTTGCCCTCTCTGGAGGCAATGAGAGCAGTGAACATGACTCCATCTACCTGCACATTTCACTCTGCATTCTGGACAAATGCACTCCTCACCCATCTGTTGTTACAGCTTCAGAGGGATCTGCTGCCTGACCAGGCCAAAATACTGATACTTGTCCACAGGAGACAATCTTTTCTTCTGCGTCACCTATTGAGATTTTAGGCTTCAAAGAGAGCAAACTGTATCAAAGATGGTGCTGAACAGACTGTTGCCCTTCCCCAGTTGTTAGTACTGTGTGCTGTGAATGTACATCTGTAAATGTCATTCTGTGTTCTGTGGAGAAAAGGCTTCCTCTTTAATCTATTCTGCTTCAGCATTTGCTGTACTGTATTTGTTGAAGCCTTTCCAAATTGTAAACTAAATCAAGACAACAGCTTTCCCTTACTGTCTTTTAAAGCAGCACTCTCATTTATTAAAATGTGATTTCTTTACTCACATGTCACAGAGAGACAAAATGAACAGATAAAAAAATGCTATTAAAAAATGTTTTCATGAAGAAAAAACTGCTAAAATTCCAGCAGGGTGTGACTTTGACTCTAGTATAAATGATATTTTCTTAAGTGCAAATGTGCCATCTGTACTCTGCATTATGTCTTGCATTTTTCACCTCATAATGTGGATATAATTATCAAATGGACTGGAATAGATGCAGCAAAATACATTAGTATTCCAGAAGCAGTGATGGGCCAGGGTTGAAATACCCCCTTGTTCCTTAGGGAGCCCCAGAGTCATGCCAGCATCCTACTGAAATTCAGGTCAGGTATTTAAAATATGGTATGAAAACAGAAAATGAAGGAGAAGAAAAAAAAAAGGCAGGGGGATTTCAATATTATTAATCAAGGTAAATGAATCTTCTCCTAGATGAAACTGTCTATGCACATTTTTTAGGAAATAAAATAGTGTTACAGGCTCCTGTGGTAGACTTTATGTTTGAAAAAGCTTTGTTCAACCAAAACTGAACTACCTGGAAATGAAAGACACTTAATCGCAGTGTAAGAAGGAAGACTTTCAAAACCTCCAATGAGATTTTTTATTTTTCTGATGAAATGCCTGGAGAGAAGTGTCCCCAGTGGCTGGGGATGCAGAGGACTGATGAGGACAGGCTATGACACAGAACTCACAGGTGCAGTGAGTACAGCACCAGCCAGGGAGATTGCAGTTTGCTTTTTATCTCTGCCCCTCAGACCATTTTCTGGGGAGACAAAGATCGTTTATACATGCTGAGCATGTCTGTGATTGTTTACACTCTTGAAGACTGGTCAGATCCCTCAGTAGACTGGAATTCTTTCCAAAGACTTCAGTTATGCTCAAACCCCAGGAGCAAACCAGTAATGTTACAGACCTTATATATACTCTGTAATTGCTGCAGTATGGGATGGGCACTTGGAGGTACTCTGGTTAGACACACCTACCTGATGTGCCACAAAATAATGAAGTGTTGAATATGAAGATTATTTATTAATGTTATTTGTTTCTCACAGACCCAGGAATGAAAACTGGTTGCTTTTCAGAATAAGAGAAGAAACAAATGTTCTTTAGAGGAATTTTAAATTATGTCAACCAGAAGATGTCCTCTGCTGCCATGGCAGAAAATGTCAGGGAGATATCCAAGGGCAGGAAGATTGATGGATAAGGAATTGTCAGGGGAAATGTAGCAGGAGTTTAAAGAACTGTGTGTGGTAGTAAACATAGTATATTTTTTATTTGCCTTCTGCTCTGAGACTTACAAAAAAATCAAAGCAATTTTCTTGGCTACAAGCTAGAACTGTAAACCTCATGAATACCAAATATATAGATAATCCAAACACATTTGCAGTCCTGGTTTGTACAAGTAGACAGGCCAGTTCTGTGAGCCGTTTGAGAAAGTTTGCAGGTGATGTGGCAGGGTTTGACCTCGCCAATATTTTATACCAAAAGAAGGAAAATTGTCATTAGGAGGTACAGACTTCAGAGGGAAAGGTCAGGTAATTTAGTAAAGCCACTATTTAATTACAGTGTGCTGAGCATAAATGTTGATATTTGAGAACTAGTGTTGATTAAATTTAGTCGTTTAGGCCCCTGTTAATACTGTACAACTTAATGGATTGCCATGGAAAATCATAAGTAAGAAAAACCACAGGAAGAACAGCATGATTCTTTAATTATGGAAGGAGTAAGAGGGTCAGCTATTTTTCCTAATCAAAATTGCTAGCAGCTAGAGAAAATGTGAGTTGTTGTTTAATATGTAAGCAATCTAACTCTTCTTTTAAAAATATTCCTTGTTAATGCTTAGTGCATGACTCAAATGCTCAGCAGGCCAGTGGGGACAGGGCAAATGCTGCTAACTCTTGTTAGAGTTTCACTGCCACGGGGAGTGTCAACAGTAAGAGCAGGACATGGAGGTCCTGCTTTAGCACCCACCAATGCTTTTGACATATTCTCTATTACTTAATAAATTACTAATGGCCCAGTCAGATCTTCACTGGCCTCTTAGGATATGAGCCAGTTTGTCACTGCCGTGGTCTGGGAATACCTCTGGAGTTTGCAGCTCAGCTCATGATCAGAGATGAGGAAGGGCAGGGAGAAGTCTGTATCCCACTCATTCAACCTGTCAGTGGATGAGTGGTCCTTTGGAGCCTGCTGTAATATGACACAGATTAAAGCAAGCCTTGGCTGCACTGTAAGCCTGAGACAAACTCTCTGTATTCCTGTTTGTATGAGCCTTTTGAGACAGAATTGCCTCAACAGCAAGAATGAGTGATGGGGGCCTTGTGCCAATGTAAAGGCCAGAATTGTGCACCCTGATGAAAATAAACAGAACTCTGATTCTTTAGACATAGGAAGAATTTGCCACAAAGTGAAAGTTTCAGTGGTTGTGCAAACCTCTGCTTTCTTTTTTCACTGATGGACTGGTCTCTTTCTGACTACATCACACTGCCAATCTGGGTCATTCCTAGGACTCAGAATAATTTTGGGTTAGTACTAGCTACATAAAGAACAAAAGACTTGTATATATTTTAGATACTCTTTTACTCAGTGGAGTTTTGTAGCAAAGTCTTTCTTCTCCATGCCTTATCTCTAAGTTTTGATGAGAATAGACACATGTCATGGTCTCTTCATCAGGTGCTTTTCCAAGGATTGATTAAGACTGATTTAAAGTTCAGGGATTCTGAATGCAAACGAGACTTTAACTACATCTAAATTTTAAGTTTCTCTTTCCATCAGATTGCATGTCAATATCTTATCTGTTATGCTTACACATTAACATAGAAATTAAGAGAAAAAAGTGATGTACCAAAGCTTCTCTTCTCTTCCATGTTGCCAACTCTTTCTTTCTATGGCTCTGGCAGCAGCAGAGCCAAACAGCAGAAGGAATGCCCAGTTTGTAAGGACATGTTTGAAAGGAAGAATTACACATAGCTAGTTAATCCCAGAGGGATGAAGTAACAGTCCACTGCAATGGATCCTTCAGTCTCTTGAGCAGTTTGTGAGCCAAGTTAATATCCTGGGAAAATCCTTCACACTTGGGATTTGTATGGTAACTTGAAACCAGGTAAATTACATGTTGGATTTAAGTGATCATAACTCTGGTAGGGCCATGCCTATTAGCACATCTCTTCCTTGTAACTTTGCTTCCCTACTCCATTAGGTTAGTCTGGAAGCAACAGCCTAAGGGACACAGACTGCCATTTTTATCCAGGCCTGTCAGATTTTTTTCACTTACATCATTTAACAGTTGCTTTTTAGCCTTTTCCTATTTTCTTACATATATTCTTCAACTTGACATGCTAGAAGGTCAGACACAGAGCTCTGACAATCTTTGCTCCTCTGCTCCAACATGCAAGTTAAATGTTCCAACAGAACCCTTGCCTTGAGGAATAGAAAGAGAATATGTCCATAACTCCTTTTTGAAAGTTGTATCAGCTCCTAGTTTAAGGCTGGGCAGCACTCACAGCAACTCAAACCCCACTGTCTCACAAGTACCACTGCTTCATTTTTCAAGATGTCAGACGCTTTCTCTTGATGTTACTCAGCATTTGACAGCTAAATATTGTGACTGCTGCTGCAGGGTGATTTTAATCCCTTCAAAAGATGTGGCTGTTTAAGGCATATCACAGGTCTGAATGTTCACGAAGCTATTTATAACAGAGCCGCTGTTAACATCTCTTCACACAGAGAACACAGGGTGTTAAAGGGGATAAGTACTTTGCAAGGAATGCTCTCAAAGACAGAAGCTTTGCGGCCCCTTTACCCAGGAAATAAGTACTGTTGACTTCCATAGATATTCACAACCTCAGAACTGAGAACTCAAGCATATATTGTTTTGAACATAAACTGACAAGAAAGAAATAGTCTTAGCATGGTTTTTGAGAAATGCCTGCTATTGTCTTAACACCATGTCTCATGACATCGACAAAAGAGTCATATAGTAATTATCCAATATTAATTTTTAAATTAAGTTATAGGGGAACAGGGAAATAATGGCTTTGTTCATGCACTAGCAGTTATCTTCTGTTTACCACTACTCAGAACATCCCTGAGTTATTTGTTATATCTGTCCTCCAACTGTGTTAAAACTAGGACAACATTGCACCAAAATTTGCATGCAGACAATTTGGTTGCATCGTGGTAACTCAAGATGTGACTATGGACAGGCTAAAATACATCTGGCAAATAAGAAGTGTGAAACTGAAACAGGAATAAATGCCAGTTTCCCTCAGAAGTGTGCTGCTAATAAACACAGTCTATTAAAAAGTGCTATGCATATCTTCCAAATGTATTCTCCAAAAAGCTATAAATTTGCAGAAAACAAACTGATTTAAACATCCAGCTAAAATTACGGTTCTTCCATTTGTGACACATCCCTTTCAGACACAACAGGGTTTGAAGATAAATAAAAATCTGCCTTTGGTGGTAAGCCAAAAGCACTAAAGAAAGAACTGTTGAAAATATGTTAGAGTTTTTAAATTTGCTACTGGTTTCCTAACTGGGAATTAATATCTTTTAAATTGTGTCACTATTTGACTTCATTAGAAAACATGCATGAGTTAGATTTAAACTGATCATAAATTACAAGCACTTGTTTAGAAAATGTTCTAAAACTGATGAGCTGTGAAACTTTCTGCACACTGTGTCATTTCCAAACCACTGCAAAACAAACTGTTACTCTGAGTTGATTGTTCCAGACCTCACAGATGAAAAATGCTGGGTGATGCTAATTCTTGTATAGGTTGGACTGCTCCCTCTAAGTTTGTGCGCAGTGAAAATTAAAGTGTTTGAAATTGGAAGAAAATGAATTTTAAAAGGTATTTGAAAGGTCAGACCATGTTACGCTCAAATTAAACCTAACTATGCAAGGGATTAAGGATAGGCTTTTTGTGCTGAAAGAGTTTTGGACTAGGTTTTGGAATTATTCCTCTTTTCTTTGCTGTGGTAGCTCACCATCTGCAGTCTCTCCAAATGGCTCCAGCAGCAGAGTACAGAAAATATGCAGCTCTCTCAATAAGAAGGTGACCTTTCTCCTCTGGGCCCAGTGAGTTAGCTCAGATCACTGTTATAAATGCATGCTTTGCTAGAAACTCTGCTGGAATCACTATGGGTGGAATAGTGACTGTGTTAAGTTTGTCTTTTTGTTTTGGAATTTTTAAATTTTTTAAAATTTAAACCAGTTGAAAATAAACCCTGCTGACAGCTGAATGCAACAAATAAAAGATAAAACAGTAACAGAGAAATTATTTGGATGGAAGGTCGTGTAAACAGCCTCAGCCATCTGAACATATGTGTTTATTAGATACATCTGCCAGACAGAACTTTGTCTGAATTTTATTGGTTCTTTGGTTGCTGTAAAACAATTGCCTTTGTAGAGATCTCATTGGTTCTGGAAGATTGATTCTCCTTGGGTTGATATGACTTGTGAGGTTTTTTCTTTTTTTCCATTTATACATGAGCACAATCTAGGCTGCATTCTAAGAGTCTAGTAGAGAGAAAATTATCTGTCTGATTTTTAAAACACATTGAGTAAAGGTGTAGAACAATCTTAATGGAAACTTGTCCTGGTAGAAAGAGCCAAGTCCTTTCATTTTTACTTTTTACTGAGAGCTGTGCTCTCCTTTGAGCACACATGCACTGAGAGGGGTGGTAATGGTAGGTGAGAGAGGATGGAAATCCTAAATACTAATAGAGATACTTAGTTGTCATGGAAAAAGGATGTAGACAGACTGAGAGATATAGCAACTTAATTTGCTCCTTGTTCACTGAAGATTAATTTTCTGATTTCCCTGTAATGATACCATGATGAATAGAGCACTAACACCTTAAAATTTGTTCATTACCAGCTGTGGTTCTTCAGGATGAATGACACACTTCTGCCAACAGCAGGCTTCAACAGGGCACCAACCCACTGATTTCAAAGAAGTGTCTGTCAAGTGCCCTGGGTCACTGATAACAGCCCTGACCAGCCTTACTGGGGCCTCCCACCCCAGAAGCAGGATTTAAACTCAACCCTGAGCTGCCAAAGTGTGTTTAAGCTGTGCTTGCAGCTGCTCTCCAGCTTAGGCCCAGCTTGGCCTTGCCCATGGACTCTGGCCCACACATGGGATTCCTGGTTTGGTGGTAGAGCTGTCCTGTCACTGTGGGTGTGTCTGGAAATCTCTGGGCTGTGTCTGACCCATTGACCAGCAAGCCTGGCCTCAGACTTGTCCCATCACCTTGAGCCCTCCTGATGGATGGAGATCCTGGTTAAAGCTGGTGCCCATCTCCAGAGCTGCCTTGCTCTCTGTGCCAGATGCTGTAGGATGGGCCCTGCTGCCACCCCCAGTTCCTCTCTTCACCCTGTCTGGGCTCACACCTCCACCTTCAGAGCTCATATCTTCTTCTGCTTAGTTAGTTCATCTACATATAACCCCACATTTATTCGAAATCAAGATCTCAGAAAAGTTGCTCTTAAGCTCTTTTCAGTTTAGGAACACAAAGAAGCATTTAGCATATATAAATTGCAGAAGACAGATGCAGAATATTGATGACAAAGACAGAAGAAATTTTTTTACATTTTAAAACTGTAAAATGTTAGCAGTAAGAAATCCTGTATATCCAGTTGCATTAATGCCTATGCTTCTTTGGTAGCTCTGTTGGATTTAGGGTATTTTATTTCTCATATTGGCACACTAGTTTCTTCTAGTTTCTCCTAACCCTAGTATCTATTTCTAATTTGATTTTTCAGAATACTTATGAGTCTGTATAGCTAAAAATAATAATGTATCCAAGTATAAATCAGATCACTAGAGGCTGAAATATGCCTTTATCCATCTAATCTTTCTTCAATATCTGGAGAAGCATAAGACAAAAATACCACTGCATGACTTCATAAGTATAGTGCAAGCTAAATTGAACATAATTTCACCTAAGCAAAGCATTCACAACAGAAATACAATTTGGCTATTAAAAAATAGGATATTTGGATCAGGGCTGTAATTTGGGTTGTTTTAAAGCTGTTGAAAGGTGTATTACTTTATTCGGGGAAGACAAGATGTTATTTATAACTAAAGAACGAGAGTAAGTTGTGTGTGCATAAATATATATTTCTTTTTAACAAGTGTACTTATGTTTATGTGACTTTCTGCCAGAATTCAGGGTTATACTGAACAGGGCTGGAAATATAGACTAACTGGAGCTGAAAGAGTGCTTGTGAGAAGATAGAATCCACAAAATGCCAAGGGTCCTTGAGGACAATGAAGCAATGATAAAAATTGTGATTTGTTTTTGTAGCCTCTGCTGGTCTGGTGAAGTTTATTCATCCCAGACTTGCAGCTAAGATCAAAAAGAACCTTTAAAATGTTGGCATAAGGAAGAGGAAAGATTGAGCAATTTGCCAGGGGCTGCCCCATGAGCCTTTCTGAGGTCTGATGGGAATGCAAAGATAAATGGGAATGACATCAAGTGAAGCAAACTGTCTTTGCCCATGGCTGAGATGGAGATAACTGGGTTGAGTAAGAGCTACTAGTACTTTCAAGGCAAGGTTAAAGTTTAGGAAAGGGTCAGTGTGCAGAATATCAATAAATACCACAGGATGTTAAGGCACAGTTGAACTAAGTAGTAAAGCATCTTTGTGTCAGGATGATTTCCCTTGTGCAGTGATCATTCCATTATAATTTTCTTGTACAAGAGTATGAGTGTTCACAGTTTGTCTTCTTTTATAATTTCTTAATTGACTCAGACTTCTATACAGAGTACCAATTCTTTCTAAGCACAGAGGAAACTTACCACCCATGAAAAGGTGGTGTAACTTCTTTCTTGAAAGCTTTTTAAGGCTGGATTACACAGATATTTGTGAGGAATGACATATGTCTAATTGAGTATTTCCTTATGTCCACTTTGAAAACTATGATTCTAGATACATTTGAAGTTAGAGCTATGGTTACATTTTTGAATTAAATTTTTAACATCCTAAGAATCTTTGTTCTGATGGCTTAAATAACATTTAAATTTGAGAAGTCATTTCAAGAAGTTGCCCCTCTGCCACACTGAATTTGGCTCAACATCCTGAGTGCAGCTCTATGCATTGTCCATGCACAAGGAAACAGAAGCGTGGGTTTCCAAAGCTGCTGGAACTTGGCAGTCTGTTTTGTGCTGAATTCCTGTGGCATGTGGAGACAGATGACAATATATGTGGACAGGAACAAACAAACCTCAGCCATACTACAGTCAATATTTCTTCTTAGACTATAAGGCTTCCTGTATTAAGTGTTTGGTAATCTTAATTGGTGTCATACCCTTCTGATGCTTGTGGATTATGTTATTCCTCCCCATATCCACTAGAAACCACCAAACCATCTGCAAGCTGTTGTATTTGCATATGCTGGCATCTCATAAATTCATTTTATTTCTCCTTTGTTATCCCTTGAACCCTAGCTGTGGGTTTTTTATTGACTGGCTGGTCCTGTTTTCTGCATGATGAAACAATGTGATGCAAGAATAGCTGAGGCAAATGCAAGCACATAGAGAGGCTTGTGGACTCTTGAAACTCCACTGGGAGATAGCCAGGATTTTGGAAGGCAACCCCTTAGTGAGCACGACACAACCATTTTTGCAGCAACCCTGCTAGTGGTCCTACTGCCCCCACAGGAGGCTGAGGTGGTGGGGACAGACAGTATAATCCTGTCCTCCTCACCATGGTGTTGCACCTGAATCCATGAAATAACCATCACAAAGCATTAGAGGAGTTTTCAGCAAGGGTTCAGCTCTGCAGAACTACTGTAAACTGGTGGTGGCTGTGGAAGGCCATTGAGATGGCTGGCTGGAGATGTGAGGTGGGTTGACTGCAGCCAAATGCCCACCTAGCTGCCTCCTCACTCTCTTTGTCAACAGGGCAGAGTGAAAAGGCAAAATGAAAATCTTGGAGGTCTACACAAAAATCAGATCACTTACCAACTATAATTACAGGAAAAACAGATTTAGTAAGGGCAAATTAAATTATTGCCAATTAAATTAAATTTGGATGGTCACAAACAATGTAGAGGGGACAGGGGGTTGTGTTCACTTCATAACAGCTCCTGTCTGCTGCTCCTTCCTCCTCACTCTACTCCCTGGTCCTGGATAGGCTTGCTACAGGCTGGGGTTTCCTTCAGGGCATCTCTGCCTGCTCTGCTGTGAGCTCCTCTCTGAGCTCTGTGCCCTTCAGATGCCTGGAGGACCTCTTGTCTTTCTCTCCTTTTCTGACCTTGGTGGTTGCAGGGCTTTTTCTTACATCTTTTTTTCTTGCTGCCTGGCAGAGTTTTGCCCTTAACTGTGGTGGTGTTGGTTTTTTGTTGGTTTTTTTTTTTTTTTTCAGAAGCACCACCAGCTTTCTCTGAGGGCTCAGCAGTGCCCAGCTGTGGAGCTGTTGTAGAGCCAGATGGAATCAGCCCCAGCCTCCACTCATAGTGGCCATTCCCACTGGCAGTGCCCACCACAGAAACTTGATCCAGGGTGTCTGACAGGGCACTCTGGGGCACATGGACCTGCCCAGCCCATGGCTGGCTGCCCATGGGGTCAGTGTCCTGTGGGAGCCCTGCTGCTTCATGCAGGTGCTGGCTGGAAAGTGCTGGCAGCTTTTTGGGGTTTAGTGAGCTAGCCCCTACTGCCCTGTGAAAGTCAGTGAAGCTGCAGCTTTTCAGCAATAAAAGTCAAGTCCTCTTTGATTAAAACCCGTGTTCTTCATACAGAAAGGCTCATGATGCTGGGGTCCAACATGGTCTTGGTGGTTGGTTTGTTTTCCCCAGCTGCCTTGAGTGAGAGTGTTGGTCATGGCCCTTGTTAATCTAGGAAACTCTGATCACCTGATCATCATTAGTCTTAGTTGCTTGCTGCTGATTTCAATCACAGAAATAAATTGGGCAAGTATATAAGCAGCTGCAGAAAAATAGTGTGCTAGGGCTTGGGTAAGGGTGGTTTTTGTTTGTGTGGTGAATTAAGGGCTGGAGCATGGAGCAATATCTTCTCTGTAAGAAGATATTGAGACAACCTTGCTCAAACTACTGAGGACGCTTGGCTATGAATACTGGAGCTGATTTTAGTGACGCCTGGAATTGTGGTTATGGTATGTATGCTTTAGGAAGCTCTCTGATGTAAACAGGAGTATTTTATGAAAGCATTTTGGAGTTTTATTTCTTGAGTATTTTTATGAAACTGTTATTGGTTTTGTTACAAATTAAGGCTGTATTTTTGTGTTTAGTATGTGAGCTGTTTCCACAGCCTTTTCTTTATGAAAAACTTGTGTGTGTGTTTATTAGAATTTTGCCTTCAACTTTTTATGCTCCATTTATACTGTAATAAGACATTAGTGAAGTTGAAAAGATAATGTGGATGTAGTCTGGTGAGTTCTTAATGGATATTTTTCACAAAATTAATGAAATCTTTAAGCAAAGCCAACTTATTTGTTTAGTAGTGCTTTAAAGTGACTTTTAATAAATATCAATTTGACCATTTTTCTTTACTAGTGGAACTAGTTTATGAGGTATTAAGGATAATGTTCTAGAATGATTTATAAATATTATTTAATGAGTTTGCATAGAAGTTTTTTGTGTTTGATAACTGCAGCTAATTTTAAGAGGTCTGCCCATTGTGAAACCTGAATGAAGCATTGACACATTTTCATAAGTACAGATATATACATATGTATGTGTACCTATACAAATACTAAAGTTGTTAGTATTTGTTCATTAGCTTTACTGAATGGAATTATTAAAACTTTTGTGACTGTTTTTGGGCACAGATGTTTGAGTCAAATTAACAGCAGTTAAAATGATGGAAGCTGGAAATAAATAGTAGGGGCATTCACATTTAGGTGCTCAGTACACAAATATGCCAGGGCTTGGGGAAAAAAAGGGGGTGCAGAAAAATATTTCTACTGTGCCAGTTGCTTTCATCTTGGCCTGCTGCAGGAATGTGGGACAGCTGTGGCAGCTCTGTGTGACAGAGGGCAGCAAAGTGAAGCTTGGGGCACTGGAGGGCCCTGGGTAGTGCTAGGGGCTGGTGGGAGGCAGGAACTCGCTGGAGCCAGCTGCTCCCAGCACTGAGGAGCTGCAGCAAGCTGCTCCTGGAGAAGCAGAGGCCCTCTGCCTGGAGTGTGGTCTCGAGCCAAGTGGTCTCTTTGTTCCTGAGCTCCTTCTTGCTGTTATTTTCCACTGAGCCCTGGCTGAGAGGAAGGCTCTCTGCAGTGAGCTGTTGAGCAGTCAGGCTGTTGGCTCAGTGGCTCTGGTGGGTCCTGCTGTGTCACTTCACCGCCCTCTTGGCAGGTCCAAGCTTCCTTGCTGAGCTGTCTGGACCTCAGACTTTGGGGGCATCTTCAGTCTCATTTTCCCCTCCTTCTCTCAGTTTCCCCTGTACAGTTTTTTTTCCCCCTGTACAGCTCTGAAAGGGCAAAACATTGCATCATTCAATACAATGTCCACAAGAGAACTGAAAGTAGCAGATGGTTGTTATTCTTTCCAATTTCCAGCACAGATTAAGAAAAAAAAATCATTTATTTGAGCTACTGTCCCTTTGGAATTTTTCCAGTATTGAGACTCAAGATTTTGGTTTTTAATACCTCTTTTCTTACAGCTTGTATTTGAAGGAAAATTTACCCCTTGTGTCTCTATATGGTATGCATTCATATGCTTGTGTGTGGCTGTTCAGGAGTTTGGCACTGAGAAGGGCAGCAGGGCTAGAGGGGAGCTTGCTAACTGTGAGGAGAAGTGTAGGAAGGGCTCAGTTTGCATCAATGAGTTGGCAACAGTGTAGGTATCTATTTTGAAGAATTCATTATTTTTATTTGTATATTAACAAAATGAGAGGGTTGGTTCTTTAGAAGTAAAAAAAGAGCACAAAAAGATACAGAACAAAATAGTTTGCCAGACTATTTCCCTTGAGGTACAGAAAAGTCTAGAGCAAGTGCCAGGGCAGCTCTGCCTTGCAATGTCATCACCATTATATAACACTATTCCTTTGAATTCCATTTTATGTCATGTGAAAATAGGGTAAAATACAGTTCTACAAGAAATGGATTGAACAGAAGGGGCTAAGTGTCTGCCTCTTGTTCCTACCACATAAATACCTCTCTATTCTTGTGAATTCTCATGTGGATGCAAATTACTGTTATAACGTGTTCTCCCAAAATAATCTCTTCTGTCTATTAATGTGTTGTGCAATATGAAATGTCCTGTTAGGATGAGATGAAATACTCTTATTAAGGTGCTGTGATATGTGTTTCATACAATGGAAGGGTGCAGTGCTATGAAATGGTCCTCACCAGCCCCAGTGTGCAGTGGAACCTGTCCCAGGATGTACAAATCAATGTTTCCTAGGTTTTAGACTGCTTCTGGCTCTTGTGTTCATTTGAGAACTGGAGTAGTAGTTGAAGTCTTCCTCCCACCCCCATCAGTTTGTGGGTCCCTATCCTCATTGACCTGTCTATTGTGGCTCTCATCTGAGAGGGCGTTCATCTGTGCCCTCTAATATTGACCAGCAGCTTCACTGTTGCTAGAGGTCTGCCTGTCTTGTTTTGATTTGTTTCTGGCTGTCTTAGAAGTGTTCTTTGATCTGGAGGACCTTCCTGTGACCCCTTTCAGCCACTCCATTAGCAGTCGCTTGGTATGGGCTCCTGTTGTGTTATTTTTCTGAAAGGTTGTTTTTTTTCAATGCCACAGGATAAAGAAGACTGTTTCAGCCTGACTCCAGCCGAACGTGGGAGTGCTGCAGTGCCGCGGTGATGGCTGTGGTTATAAACAATTGCAAATGGATTTCTCCTGCCTGGGTCGCTGTGGCTGTGGAGCAGCAGCCAGCCTAGAGGCACCTGCACTCTGAGTCACTCGTGGTGGGGTGTGGAGTACCACATGGGGGCAGCAGATATGGGTCTGAACCACCGCAGCTGACAGTTCATGGTAATTTTATAAGCAGGGAATTTAGTGTACTCCAGGAGGAGCTTGAGAGGCAGTGTTGTGTTAGACAACCTGCCCGAAGAACTGTGTTCAGACATAACTCAGTGGAATTACATTGAGATTTATGCCAACTCTTTCCCCCCGTTGACCTCAATGAGCTGTTTGAATCGTAGTTAAGTCAGCTGTGACACTAGAAAGTGTCCCTTTGTTTTTCTGTATTTCTGCAAGTGGGCACAGTGTGCAGAATGTGTGCTGCATGATTTGAAGAAGAGATATATTCTGGCTTTTGATGTGGCTTCAACATAACATTTTGCTACGAAGTAGTCCCAGGGGGGATTGTGTTAATGCTTGCATAATTTGCAGAGGAGAAAAAGCATGCAGGTTTCTTCTGCCTTTCTCAGAGAGTATATTATGCTTATTTGGATTGCTCACATAAGGAGAAGTAAGAATTTTGTGTGGAGACCTTCTTTGTGGAGTGCTTTAAAAAAGTTCTGTGGAACTTCCATGTAGAGACTGATTCCTGTGAAGAAACAAAGTCCCCCATATAGGGTGTTCTTGTTTTCTAAACCAAAGAAAAAGAAATAGCAGTGCCTTGAGTAAGTTCAGGGAAAAACCAATAAGAGCAGTGTAATGATTTGTTTGTAGTTGAGTCAGTGGGTAGCTGCTCTCAGCTGTGGGTTGGCTCTTTCCAAGGCCATACTGATACTCTAAACCTTTTGTTGCTTTGACTGTGTGACTACTGACTTAGGTTTTCATTCTCAACATCAGGGATTTTCTTGTCATTGAAATAATTTTGTGAGGGAAGAAAAAAAACCCAAACACGAAAACTCCAACCACAAGCAGCTTTCTTATTTCCAACATCCATTACATGCTCTTCAAAATGTTCCTGGCTTTTCACATAACCTGCAAACACCTTTGTTGGGTAGGTTGCTTCTGTGACCCCACCTCAAAGCTAAACTTTTCTTGTGCTGTGAAGTCATAACTTTTACTTAAAAGGATACAAATATCTGAATAATACAGCATTCTATTCTATGTAATCCTAAATCATCGGACAATTTGGAAACTCTTATTGAAAGATTTAGGGTGTTTTCCCAAATACTAAACAAGTCAAAAAGAAGTGTGAAGCAAATGGAAAGATGAAGAGTGGCTGTGTTTTTAGTTACTGATGTCAAGATGTGTCTCAATGTTTGGTTCACTAATAGCCTTTCTCTATATGTGGAAGTGTATGTTATTTATTCAGTACTTATTTATTATGGCTGCCTATTGGGAAGAGCACTGAAATACTGTATCTCATTTTGCTGTGGATGAGGGGAAGAGAGCCTTTCAACGTAGGGTTTGTTATTTATTAGAGAATAGAGCTGTACAAATTATTTTATGAATTCTGATTAGGAGAGCATTTTTAGTTAATGAACTGTTTGCCAGCCAGTCCCAGCTTCTGAAAACCCTCTTGTAGCACAGTGGTCACTAATGAATAGGTTTTTTAACTGGTAATTTTAGATAGTTGTGTGAAAGAACTCAGAGTGCCTGGCTCAGTTTGTTTTCATTATGATTGGTCAGCTAACCCAGGGTATGATTGGACTTCCAAATGCAGTTGCTAGTTTTCAGTGTCTTGGTATTTGAAGCTTCTGTTTTTTACAGTATTGTCCTGACCTCTTCCACCCTAAGCCCCAATGTCCTCTAGGTTGCTCTGACAGGTGAATATCCATAATTTTGATGAAATATATTAAATATGTATTGTTTAGGACCCCCCCTCCCCCCAAAAAAAAATTTTTTTTTGCAATGCTGTTATTAGAAACTATGGCTGGATATATGTGGCATCATTTCCTATGCCCTCATGGAATGTGAGGAATAGAGATGGTAGTCCTAAAAAAAAAAAAAAAAAAAATTTTTTTTTTTTTTTAAGNGTCATATCTCAGACTTTGTTCGCAGTGTGCCAGAAATATTTGGGCATGTCTGAAGGCTCTTTAAGAATTCAGGGAGTGTTCCAGTTTTCACAAGCCACATGATCCAGCCTGTGTCTGTCATGCTTTGCTGTAGCGAATGAAAATTAAGAATGCACTTATATTAGAGATCTGGCTATTAGCTTTTTGCTAGTTTTCATTGAAAGCTATACTGTTTTGTGGCTTTTGAGGAGGTTTGAGGCTGGGTGTGCAAGCTGGTTTTTAGAGATGGTTATTCCTGTGGCAGTTTGATACATTAGCAAGTAAATCATGTGGAGCTTATGAACTGTAAATTAGAAAGTCTTGCCTGTCTCTGATTTTTTTTTTTTTTTTTAATACCTCAGATGTACTTAGGGTCCATTTATATGAGAGAATCTGCTATCTCTGTAAATGCAGGTTTTTAACGTGTCACCATTTCTGTAAGGAAAACCAGTTTATTCTTAAAATGGAGTTGTGGTGTGGTGTCTTTTTTTTTTTTTTTTTGGTGGTAAATGATATCACTTGTTACCTGTCTGGTGCTAGCTAATCAGCAGGCTTTGACAACCCTTCCTTCAGCTGTGGAATTGTGAGTATATTGCCCATCCAGCTGTTTCCAGCTGCTGGAGGGGAAGGCTGCAAGGTCCCTTGCAGAGGCCCAGGCTCAGGCTGTGTGCAGCTGTGGGGGTAATTGTCATCTGCTAAACCAGAACTGTGAGAGAACAATAGAAGGGCTAAAGGATTGGAGATCAAGGTTTTAAAAAGCTTAGATGGGATATCTGCAGTGGAGTGACCTTGCTTTCAGGGGAGGAGGTTGCACAAAAGCTGCCTGGCTTCAGTGTCTGACCTGTCCAGGCCCCAGTGGGCAGCTGTTTCCCACAGCAGCTGGATGTGTGAAGCAGCTTCAAGATGCCCAACTCCTACAGCAGGTTGGCTTTTTAAAGCAAATCATGTTCTGGGTACCACAGGCAGGAACACCACGGAAGAAATGCTCTGTAATGGTTTGAATACAGCAATCACTTGTTCAAGTACTTTATATTTAAGTCTTAATGAGAAAATGACTGCATGTTAAATCACATAAATCCACTAAGTGAGCAAATGGTAACTTGAGGATTATGTTTGGAATGGATGTCTATTTTGTCAATTGCAGAGATGCTACCTGAAGTTAAATATGCTTGGGCAGGCAGTCATTCTTTAATTGTGGTATTTTAACTAGTTGAGTTGCTGTTGCTTTGATTATGGCAGCTGGTAGATATTTCATTATCATTAACAGCTGTAGGTTGTGGAGACCCATATATTTCTCACTCAGTAAGAATTTAACATATTTCTACTTGCCTCATGGGATTACTAAAACCTTTTCATGAAGAAGGACTGAGTTTAGCTTTTCTTTTGTGACATGATAATAGTCCATTTGAGAAGTGTTTTTTTCCTAAGGATAGATCAACAATCCTACATAGTGATTCTTAGTCATTCTCCATCTCTAGGGATTTGAAAATGAATTTTGTAGAATTCTGTGTGCCTAATTCCTATGAAATTTCACAGAATTTGTATCCAAGTGGCATTTAGATCTTAAGCCAGAGAAAAATCAGTGTACTTGTGCTAAGTTCAGTAAAGCTATGTAGGTTTCTACCAAGTAAGGATTAAATTTAAGCAGTGTAATATTTTCAATAGATTTAGACTTTTTTTCAAAGAAAAACTTAACCCCCTGGATATTAGGTCTTATCACTTAGCAATGAATGTTTTTCTTTGTCTGGAACTTGCTCCCACATTTGCTCATCAGAAGCTTCAGAATTGTTCCTATTAAGCTGCCACCCTTCTTTATTTGTGATAAATGCAGTGCTCCCAAAAAAGAAAAAAAGAGCAAGATTCTCTTCTTTGCTGCATCCCAAGTGGTTTTCTTGGTTGCTGACACCCATTTGTTCCTGAGGGTGTGAGTGTTGGGTCCCAAGCCATGCAAATCAGAGTAGTGCTTGTTCTGAGCATGGTATGGTTGCAAGTTGTATGGTTGGTCCCACACTGTTTTTAAGACCATGAGATTTAAGCTTAAAAGATCCCAGGAAACATCCCTTTGGCAACTGCTAGTATGAAAATAAAATCTAGTGCATGCATTTTCTTTTAAGTTAAGGCTGCTATTTTTCCTGGCTCTGACTGCTTTTTCTGACTTGGTAGATTTTTGGATGGCAGAGCTAGGCTTTGAGTTTCTAGGTGTCTGTGGTCATCCAGTTTGGCTGTTTCCAGCACAGACACAGTGATGCTGCTGGAATTTTTAAAGCAGTAGCAGTCCTCAGGTGCTGCACTTGATGTGGTGTGCTGTGGTTGAAGGCTACATGCAGGTTTTCTATAAATGTACCATAAGATCTGGCCATGGCAGAATACCTGTCAGGGATTTGGGAGCAGGAATTTACTACAGATAGCAGAAGCAGGGCTATTGAAATCATGAGTCTGAGCAGCTCTCCATAGACCAATGCTAGTTTGGAAACCCCTGGCATTTCCTTGCAGATTCAGCTACATGTGTTCCTCACCCAAACAATTGCCTTTTTGTGGCCTCTAGTCATTCCTATTTATTAGAATTGTCATTTAATTGCTGTTTCTTTTTAAGCTTTTCTTGTGATCACCTTCTTTATGCTTTCTCAGTTCTATGAAATGTAATCGTATATCAAAAATATCAAAAATTGTATATCAAAAATTGATGTTTTCAAGCTGGCAATCTAGAAAAGCAGCTGAGATGTGGAAGAGTTGACTTTCTAGAGTTGCTTCTTGAATGGGCTTTGTTATCTGATCAAATGTGGTTTTGTGTGTGTAACTATAAGCTTCTTAATATGATCTGATATCCCAGAACCAGGTCTTAAAACTTGACATCCTTGGTGTTTCACACCTAGATGAAACACCAGTTTAAGGGTTATAGCAACATTTTTCTGCAGCATTTTATATGGTAATAGATCTGGGTTTCTGGAAGAAATTAATGGTGTCATCTCTGGAATCAATGTATTTCTTTTCTTGATATGGATTCTCTTCTTTTATGTGAAGTCTGGTCTTTACTTTTCCGTGTCATTGTGTGACTTTAAACTGTTAATTACATTGACCTTTTGGTGGACAGATGGCTAAATAGATTGCAGCAGTTGTAAACCCTCCTGTACTGCCATGCACTTTTTTCATTATGTTCATAAAGATGTCAAGTTTTAGCATTTTTTTTAACCTAGTTCACATTCAGCCATTTCAGCTGAACACTGTCACTGTTTATATTAAAAATTTTCTGATCTAGTCAGAAATGCCTGCCTGTGGGCAGTTACTCCTTGCAGCATCCCTACAGGTGCTTTTGCCAATAAGTGATTGCTTCCATGTGACAGGAGAATAGCTGTCCTTGTAGTTAAGGATAGTGACTGCCAGCCCTTGTGTATAAGCTCAAGATCATGAATAAGTGCCTCATGTTTCTATTTTATTTCCTCCTAATTTAATATTAATTTAATATTCCTGTTGATAGCTCTCATCATTTCAAAGGATTGTCCACCTTACACCTGCAGTACAAGTTTATTGCTATGCACTAGCCTACTGATTACTTTCCTTCCTCATGATTTTATTCCATTGAGGTTATGAGTTTAAAGTATTTCTGAGTTTTAGAAAATTTCGCCAAGGGTTTACTTGTTTGCTACAAATTCTCCTAAGAGGCGTGTCTGATAGCCTACATCTTATTGAAAGAGTTTAGAAATCTAGGCCTCCAACAATAATTACTGTGAGGGTACAGAATACAGTGGAACAGCTCAAACAGTTCCTTTTTGCCATAAAGCTATTTGTTTTGCAATGGATTTCTTAAAATCAATTGGGAGACAAGGTTTCATTTATGTAAAAGACACTTTACATTTTGTTGTGGAATCTGAATAAAATGAAAATCTCTGTATATTTGGAACAAGAATTCTGGAATGGCATGTTTTGGAACAATAAAGATGTATGACAAAGTTATAGGTACCAGATGCTAACTTCAGTTTGCTCTCTGTTGCAGCAGACCAGGACTTTGATTTCAGATGTGTTTAACCTTGAGCATTGTGGTGGTGGGTTTTTGTTAGGTTGTTTTGGAGTTATGTATCCCAGTGTTTTCTCCCAGTTCTCCTCCTGATAAGTCAGGGACTGTCCAAAGGCATCTCTCCTCCCTGTCTCTGTGTCCACCTCTCCTGCCCTGTCTCTGAAGCTTCAGTCAGCTGTCTGTCTTTCCCCTGACCCTGCCCGATGTCATAGAAAAACTCCTGTCTGTCTGTCCTGGGCCCAATCACCTGCTTGTTTTATGCCCCTCACCCCCTGGTTTAAAAGTATGTGTGAGCTTTGTCTCGCCCCCTATTTCATCCCTTCATCTTGGGGAATAAAGGTCTCTGAGAAATCATATGGGGAAGAGCCTTCTCTAGTCCTTGCTCCAAGGCCTGGGCTCTGCAGCAGCTGTTTCTGTAGAACAGCCCTGTTCTGCACTGTTACCTGAGACTGCGGGCAGGTTTGGGAATGGCCTTGGCACAGCTGGGAATCAGAGCTAGCTGGGGTTCTATCGGCTCCTGTCAGTGCATCATTGCTATCCAAAGGAGAGAGGCTTGCTGGAGCTGTGGCAGAATGCAAACAGCACTCAGCAGAAGTGCAGAGTTCTGCAGGGTGGTGCCTGTGTGACTGCTAAAAGCTCTGCTGGGGTGTCTTGGGGCTAGGAAGTGGAAGAGGAAGCTGCTGCTGCTGTAGAACACAGCAGACACTGAGGGGAGGCAGCCTTTGGCCCCATTTGGGCCAGGGCTGCTCCAGGACTGTGCTGCCAGTGGCCACCAACTCCTTGTGCCAGCCAGAGCCCCCTGTAGAGTGATGACCTTGGCCAAGTTCACAATATTTGAGGGCTTGGAGGCTCTATACTTACACAGAGTCTCTATATTTAAAGATACTTGAATTTTACTGTACAGTTTATGTTAAAGTGAACTGGATGCAATTGCTGAATCAGGTTAGGTACCAACCTTGCCCAATATTGGCTGAAAATGATGGAACTTAAACAGTGATACATTAAGTGACAGGATTTGTAAGCTCAGTTTAAAGTGATAAATCAAAAAAGAAATCCGTATCTTATAATATCCTGGGACTTTTTTTCCCCCTGAAAATGTTGTCCTTATTGGGTATCAAATTAAACTGCAGTTAGTGAGATGCTGTTATGTTTGTTTTCCTATCTTCAAATCTAGTTTCTTTTAACAAAGAGGAAATCAACAGCACATATGCTAACAATATTTTTAGGAATTATTTGCAATGAACATATGTAGTGCTTTGGGAATTGAAGAAAAAAAAATCACAAAGTTACAATAGTTCCGATCATTGTCTTTGAGGAAAAAAAAACCCAAAAGAAAAGGGGGAGAAAATGGAACTCCTGTGGAAATAATTGAAGCTGAAGCATTTCTTGTGCTCTTGAGACGAGCTGCAGAAAGCAAATTATATGGAAAAAAACAAAGGGAGAAATGTCATGTGTCAGCTCTCCTCATTTTCTTCTTGGCTGCATGCCCAGTCTCTAAATTCATATTAAGCTTTGCCATGGCAACGATATCAGTGAGGTGTTTTCCAGTCCAGAGTATTCTTGCTGCAGCTTTAGGGAGTAGAGATTTGGAAACTGTTTGTCTGTAATCTTCTACTTCACTAACCATGAGCCTTTGGAGGAACTGGGTATTCTGTGTGACCAGAAAGGTTATAAAAGAAAAAAAAACGCTTTCAAAAAAGCAAATGGAACCAACTTTCCATTAAAATTGCTTTACACTTTTTCCTATGGAAAAAAAAACCAACAAACTACAGACATGCTATGCATGTAAGGGAGTGGAAACAAGACCAATTTGTGGGTTCTTTGATATTCCCTACTGAAGAGAACCCCAGGAAAGCATTGTTTAGAGCAACAGACTGAGGATCAAAGGGGTGACAGAAATTCAGTAAGAGAACAGCTGGTACTAAAGAATTTAAAGCTATTTAGATACATGAATTTTCTATGGACAGGACATTGTATAATCTTAACCTGGATTCTTGCACTGAATTACTCTATCTTACCTGGGAAGGCAAACTTTGAAGAGGCAAGGATACAGCTCCTACCTGCAAATGAATTCATGCTGAAGCTATAATAATATAGAAATAGTCCTTTTTACTGCCATGTCAATTCTTTGACAAACAGCATTAGAAAGGAATCATTTCAGTATCAAATGTCCTGAAATTTTGTGGAAACAAATGAGAGTCCTTCATTTTCAATTTATATAACACTGTTCTGGTGACAAATGCAAAATGACACCATGCCAGCTACTCTAAGGAAAATCGACTGTCCTTTTCTTGCCTTTCCCCCCTGTTAGCAGTTGTGTAATTGCAATTATTCAGGGAAATATTTAGTGAGCTGAGTTAGGCAATGGAAGGATGAGAAAAAAGAAATGCTCTTTTACCAAGAGAGCCATCTCCGTGTGTGATTGTGATACACTCACAAATTGCTGCATGTCCATGGCTGGGCAGGACGGGTTCATCAGAGTGCTGTTCATGAAGTCTAAGGGGAATTTCTCAGATCACAGAGCAGCATGGAAAGGAGGGAAAGATGCACCACCACAAAAAGATAGGATATTTTTGAGCAACAAAATGTATTCAGTGTTTGCAGTGGAATATGATTGTATATTTTGTTCAACAAGTATGTACTGTGTTGAAATAGCAATTCTTTGTAAATGTTGAAGTACATTTCCTTAGTAAAAAGGAAATGATTTTCTTGTATCTGAACTCAGAATACTGTGCTTCAGTGTAACTGAATGTTTCTACTTCTGACATAGCAGCTTTTTAACATAGGCTATAGAAGCAAATATTCCTGTTAGTGCTGCTATTTAGCTGAAGAACAGGTCTGTTTTAAGAGCTCTGGATATGGACATGGAAAATCTATGGAAAACCTATGTCTCATTCTGAGCTGTCATGTGCCTAAAATGTACCCAAAGGTAATAATGCAATATGTGTCTTTAAGAATCTGTGTTCTCAAGGGCAAAACAAACCATAAAGACTTGTTAATCACTTTGTGATTCACTGGTAAATAATGCCGTTCAAAAGCCAGGTATGCTGGTATGACTCATTAAATTAACTATTTATTCAAGCACAAAGTTATGCCTTTCTATAATAAGCTTTCTTTCTACGAATCCATGGGTAACTGAGTTAAAACTATCTTTTGACATCATCATAACTGGTTTAAAATATTCTTCATTTTTATCTTGATCAGCATAGGTACTAATCTCATTTCTTGACCAGAATCTAGCAGCCGGTGAGATTTTGACTTATTCACAGCCAAGCAGTGGAATGGCTGTGTCTGTTGGAGGGCAGATGCAGTCTCCTGTGCCCTGCTCTGTCTTGTTTCTGATGTCCCCTCCTAAATCCTGTCAGACAGTGTCACATTTCCCAGCCAACACTCTTCTCCTTTGGAAAGGAACACAAGCATTTGAGCCAAAAGATGATGGGAAATGACAGATATACCTCAAAATGTATTGGTTTCTAACATACAGACAGCTTATCACTCAAGACCATGTAAATGTGTTTTATTAAGCTCGTGGAATCCCAAACATTATCACCCTATTAGCTGTTACTGCTGAGGCAGCTTGTAGACATGTTGGTGGGGGATTAGGGCTTCAAATATTTAGCAAATACAATTTAAAAGGTGGTATATACAGTCAGTAGTTCAGACTGACCTTTCCAGGTAGCAGCTTCAAATCTAAGCTCAAGCTCCCTCAGAATTGTAGTAATATTAAAACAGCCACCCTCTCCAAAGCCCCACCATGCTCTTTACCTGTGTGTGCTTGTGTGCACTTCAAAAGTCCAGTTCTACACAAAGTATTAAGAACAATACTGCATGTTTAAAACTGTTCTTTTTCTTATATTTAGAATTTCATTCTTATTTTACTAGTTTCTTTGCAAGTTTAAGCTAGTTCCCTCCAGAAGAATCAAAAGCACGTATTCACAGCGCTAAAGTATAATATAATGCAATTAGTGTGTCTCATAAGCAAAATGAGACCGTATCAGAGCCAGGAAACCTGGAGTGATGGCACATCTTAGCCTGGGTGCAGTAGAATAGTTATAGGGCTGTGGCAGTGTGTTGATTAATTAATTTAGGTTTCTTGGCCAGTTTGGATTGTGTATTGTTCCCCCATCTGTGTTGGTATCCCCCAAGTCTCCTCCTCCCCACAGCTGGTACCCTCCAACCCTAAACCCTGCCCAGTCTCGTGTCAATCCTACCCATATCCATGCCCCTTGTTACAGATTCTTCCCTGAGTTACACCCACCTGGCTGTCAGTTCTCTTAGAACCCTTCTCCTCCTTCAAGCAAGTCCAGTTGCACTGGGTAGGCCATTGGCTCCTGTACTGTCCCCTGATTGTGCTGTTCACCAGTCAGTCCCTGGCTTAGCCCTCCTGTGCTTCCCCTGTTTGGTTACTATGTAGTGTACCTCCCCTAGTTAAAACCCCGTGTTCCCATTGTTCCAGGCTCTTGTCCCTGTGTCCCCATCCCAGAATAAATCTCCTTGGGTACTGTGTACCAGAGTCCCTCCTTCCCTCTTTGCCATTGCTCCTTGATGCATTTTTATGGCTGGTGACCACTGGCCCCTGTCCAGAGAGCAGTCTCATCCTCCCTGCTCTGCTCTGCTCCCCAGGCCTCAGAGGGCTTGGGGGCAGCCCCTTACCTTGGCATGGATTGTGCAGCAGCCTGGGCTAGCAGGAAGGGCTCTCCAACCAGCTGTGGCTGTGTCACAGGGCTTTATGGTGCTCCCCATATATATATATCCCAATAGTGCTTCTGCTGGTTTAGATATCTCCATGTTGCCCTTCATTTTGCCATAGAGACATGCCTGGGAAAATAATGATAGCCTGAGGTCTTATTTTGATTGCATATATTTCAGTCCATGGTACTGATGGTTCTAGCAAGGAGCACTGTAAAATTTTGTATTTTGGTGTTGCTTCTTCCTGGAGGGAAAACATTTTTGTCATTTTAACATGTAAACTTCTACTGATACTATAGAATTAGGCAGGAGAAAGAAAAAAAGACGGTTTTGTTTTATAGTTACTCTGGAGCTGAATGAAGGATGTGGAGAAGGCCAAATGGTGAGGGGAAGCAGTGTTTTCATTGAATATGAGATCATTCTCGTTTGGACACTTCTTTTTTTTTTTTTTTAAACTTATGCAGTCAAAAGTTAGCCAATCAGGTCTGTGCCAAAGCATATAATTAAACAGCTTATTTTCCATAACTACTCAGCTACTAAGGCCAATAAGAGCAGATGGTTCTCAGCACTTCAGAAGTTGAGGCTGTTTCTTTCAAGTCCTCAGTGCAAATGGAGATGACTACCTTTATAGTCTACACTTGAAAATACTGATCTTGCCTATTAAATACTGTTTTTAATCTATTTGCAGAGTATGGCCCCCAAAATGTCTAACGTATTTTTCTGCATGAAGGGACTCAGTGTCGGTAGAGAACTTTTTTATAGCTCTGTGCTGTTTCTTTGGCATTATTTCCTGTGAGGGTGGGTGTGTTCTCAGCCAGCACTTACGAATGACAGACAATTGCTGAGTGAACCCTCAACACTGAGCACTCTGAATGCTCTGGTGGTATCACTTGTGTGATGCTCTTCAGTTGGTGGCAGTGAGTTAGAGCAGGGTATCAATAAGGCTGGGGCTGGCACCTCTGAGAGAACAGCAAGAGCCTGCAGGAAGGATTGAGCAACACAGGTTTCAGGGTGCTGGAATAACCGTAAGGGAAACAAGGAGTTGGGGGAGTAGTTGCAATCAATTTCAGGGCCATCAGATCTCTTATGTAGCTATTTTATTTTCTGCCCATGAAGAAGAAAAGAAATTCATCAGATGCCATGGGTAATGTTCTAATGTTCCACCCTTGGTTCTGATGACTTTCCTATTTACTGTTAACATCATGCTTCTGTGATGACCCCAGTTTTGGTTTGAAGAATTGCTCCCTATCTCTGTACTGCTGCAGTGATACTAGTTCCACATTTACAGGACCCAGAGATTCAGGTGTGCTGATGTAGGGAGGAGCAGAGGACAAAAATTACCACCTTGTATTCTTTTGGTGAAAAAATTTCTGAATCCCATTGGAACTTGAAATAGTATTTTTAAAATAAGCAGAAGGAAAGTGAATTTGTAGCACAGACACCTTTGACTGTAATGTATCCTGAAAATAGAAAGTTGTGGGTTTTTAAGATTTTCTTGATGTCTTGTCAATACCTTGGTAGTTATAAATGTTGTCCAACATTTAGGTCACACATAAGGAATCAAAAAGTTGATGTTGCTGTAGCCATTGCTATATCAAGTGGGACACAACAATTTTTTTTTTCTTGTGCAGCTATTTGAATACTTTTCTTTGTTTTTCTTGCAAGAAACGAGAGAGAATGGTGACAAAACCCTCCTAACATATAGCACTTGCTATCATCTCAACAATTCTTTTAAAAGTATTATTGAAACTTACAGCAAAGTGCTAGGGAGATCTAGTAAGTCCCAGGACTGTTCTATGGAGACAGGTCACCTCATAAATGCTTAGCACTATATACAATGCATGTTATTAAGATGTCTGGTTTGCACCAAGTAGCCCAACAATAGTGAATTGCAGTTGTCCATTGCTTGTTAGTAAAGGAGGACCCTGGCCTCTAGTTTTTCTTTTTTATATACCTAAAAGTTGGATTCCTTTCTTAATAACCATTTTTTGCCTTTTGAATAATAAAAGGCCTGCACTTGGCTGGTGTCAGGAGAAGTGCTTTGGTCTGTCTTGGAAAAGGACAGGGATCACTGTCTTGGTGTGAAAAATTCCCTCAGAAAAGTTCTTTATTTATATTATGTTTTTTTATGATTTGTGATTTCAGTGTATCAATTCCCTCCTTGTCTGTTTCCTCTTTTCATCCCAAGAAAGCAGATAAAATTCAGTTTTGAGCCTGGAAGGCTTGTTGTCTCAAGTTTGTGCTGGTTAGGATGGATCTCCAGTAAGATTGTGAATGGCACACATTATCTGGGCCATGATGGGGATTTTGCATCAGCTCTGGCTTCTGCTCAGTAGTTGCATTCTATCATTTTATATGTGCTACATATTCCTTCAAGCTAATAAAGCAGCTCTTTGCTATGCATGACCCACTCTGTGGTGTGACTGACTGATAACTACAGCATTTTAAGCCTGGCACTACATTATTAGACCTGCTGCCAGGCCCTGGTTATTTGTCAGAAATATTTTTTGCCACTGGAACTTCAGAAGGATGGAAAGTAATTTTATAGGGTCATTGCAAACTTGAGGAATGTAAAGTGCTGGGATCCATCACAGCCAAGGCATTACCTACCAAACTTATGGATGGTGGAGATATGTGCTCCTATGAAACCCTCCCAAATGCATTCCCCATTGTGCTGTGTCATTCTGTCTGTATCAGGTACGAAGTCACTTCAGCTTCACTCTGCTATAAAGAAATTTATCTAGCTGCTGAGAGACTATTTTCCCCCCTAATATAGATAACACCTTAATGTGAGGCAGGTAAGATGTAGTTTGGGGAATATAGGATGGCTATATTCCTGTCTTTGATGGAAGTGTATTATTGCTTTTCATGGGAGCTAGGTCTATTTTGTGCCTTAAGGAATAAATCTCTTTGAAGGCACCCTTACACATCTTTAAGATAAAGAGTAGACTTGGTAAATCTGATTCAGTAGTGCCTGTTAAAAGATCTAAACAATGTTAGAAAAAGCCTTTTCCCCTTAACAGCGTGTCTTAAGTCCAAAAGATGCCCATTGAAGAAGCCACCTCTTTCCTCTCACATTCTCCCTCAGCTGAGATCTCCAGTCTGAGTTCCCTGAAATATGAAGACAAGGAAATATCTGGCAATGTATTCTATACAAGGAAGTCTATCTGTGTTTTCCAAGCACCCCTTGTTTAGAAGGGCTTGTGAAGTTAAATGTAGGAATTACTGGTTCACTGAAGAAGACAAAAGTGAAGAAATGTTTTCTTTATGCAAAGTATATAAAATGTGAGTTTACCTCTTGTTAAGCTGTGTGTTTTCTAGTATATGGAAGTGTTTTAAGCATATTTATTATATTTCCCTTGGAAGAACAGAGCTACTAACTCAGATTTCACCAGGGATGGCATTATTTGGTGTGAAAACCTCTTTGGTCATGACTGCCAAGACAGTGTGTTGAGGGCAACAAAGTTTCTTTAGTAAACTCCTTCACTGGCTTAATTATCTTTTCTGAATCAGATAATCAATAACACAAGAAAAGATACTAAATCTTGCCTTAGGTAGGAAGAAATTCTTTACCTTATGTATGCAAATATCCTTCATTTGTTATCACAGTATCTAAGTGTTTCTTGCATGTGCTGAAGACAAAGATCTTTAGGGTATATGGAATGTGAAATACTCATAGGCAACACTCACATCATCCTGTTAGGGACCTCCTGGAACATCTAATACCAAAGTAAAAACACAGAGTGGAACAGCAGCAGGGGATGTGCGAGTATGAAGGACTGTTAGAGAGGCAGGCATAATTTGCTGTGATTGCTAAGCTCTAACCCAAGTATCAGATTTGCCCTGCTTTTCTGAATGGTGTGTTGTTGAACAGACTGGATGGAGAATAACACACTGACAATAAAATGATTCAGTCTTATTTTCCCTGTAAGTGTAGGTAGTTTTATAACAAGTTAGGGTCAAAGACTGGGATTCACAAGTTTGGATGATTTGACTTCTGACTGTCCATTATCACATACATGAAATTGCTTTATTTTCAGGGGAGCCAAGTGCAGAGGTAAATATTTTTATTTTCATAATTTGTAATGCATGATGGATTTTGAAACTTTAGCCAGTATTCATCTCATTTTGCTGCAAGAACCATTTTCACGTTAAAATGGTACTCCTGTTCATGCTATTTTTCACTATAAGCTCTTTGGATCCGAAGAGTTGCAGTGCAAAATAATTATAGTAATTTGAGGAGCCTTAGTATGGAAAACAATGGCCTTCTGAATTGCCCCTTCTGAATTGCCTCATGGTGGCTGGGAAAATGAAATGAATAATGTATCTGCTTGAGAAACACTTATAGAATATGTCTGATCATGAAAGAGAAAGTGGGAAACAAACCTCACTTCTCTTTAGACAATAATGTCTATTTTTTTCTCTTCAGTGAGAATAATCAGTTTGTAGTCAGTTACTAGGTGGCAGATGTTGTACAAACAGAGAACAAAGGCAGGATCCCTGTCCCAGAGGCTTTATAATCTGTGTACAAACAGGCAGCAGGTGGGTGCAGCAGATGTGTGAAACCAGAACAATGAGAAGAGAGGGGTCAGCACGGGCAGGGTTGTTCATGTTTAGATGCCATTGTGGTTAATGGGTGTTTGGGAAGACTTGGAAGAGTTGTTCTGGAGAATCCTAATTTACTGGTTACTTATGCTGCAAAAAAATTGTTAGCAATTCAAAGCAGAATTCAAACACAGGTTTGACATGCTGTTTCCTCAGATCTCTTTGGTGGTTTGAGGTAGAGCTTTATGGAATGACCTGTAAGATTAACCATCAGTTTCTCAATGCTAGCAATCATTTAGATAAGATTGCAGTATGCTTCTAATAATGACATAATTTGCAATTCTGACCTGCAGCTTTTTATGGTTTATCTTTCTGAAGGCTATGGTTATATCTTATGTGTCATGCAGAGTTTGTGTTTCTGAGTTAATATACCAGATTTGGTCAATATATAATGGGATTAAAGAATATCACATCATGTTTAGTTATTCTGTTATGGCGGCCAAAATATATGGTTAATTACTTGTTAGTACATACTGTTTATGCTGGAATTCTTTGACTCATTTTCAGAAATTTCATCCTCTTTTCTGTCTTGTCACACTTCCTCCATTCTCTTGCCATTGGACCTCCTTACCAACCCTTGCTGAAAATGAACTCGTTTCCCTCTAAACAGTGGCCATACCTTATATTTTCACTCAGTTATTAGAGTATTCACAAAGTTTATCTTCCCTATAGCTAGCAAGTTGTTTATTCCATCTATTCAGTATTTATGACACACCTTTAATAGTACAGAAACTTGTTTTCTAAAACAGGTGCACAATTTGGAGATAATGCCTTTCAGTACTAATAGAACATTTTAGGTTTGGATTTTTCTACTAATATATAAAAAATAAATCTGTAAAACGGGGAAAAAGGGGAAATATTCTGCTACTTCCTTGGAGTTGGCTTTGATGTCTTTTTAAAGCTGCAATGAGTTTACAGCCCTCTATCCATGTCGTTTAATCAGTGTCACCACTCAACAGTTAAAGCCGCCTTTTGGAAGATGTTCAGCATTAAAGGCTCAGAACTATGGATTGTTGGGTGTTGAGGGAGATTGTTCAGGGGGGAAGCATCATTCCACATTTACTCCACTTTAGTGCTTTTGCTGTTGGTCACTGTTGTAGGGAGATAAGACTAAATAGACTTCTGTTCTGACCCATCAAGGCTATTATGTCCTTATTCAGTGTACAGTGATGGAAGCAGAAGTGTATTTTGAAGTTCTCTGGGAATAGAAAGATGAAAACTTTCCTGTAATATTTTAATTTGATGGTATTAGGGTTACTCTGTCACTTCACTAAACAGTAGCTTCTCTTGCTAAATCTAAAAACTAATTAATATTGGTATTAAATGAGGGAAAACAGGGGAAATTAAAGATCTTTGAACCTTAGAGATTTTGACCCAAGGGGTCTGGTGTTAGGGGGTGAGCTCTATGGTATGTTTGGGGAGTCCTTATTATTCCAAGCCTCAGTTTCTTGTCTGTAAAATGTGCATCATATTATTTCCTTCCTAAGTTCCTTTGTTTATTGAGTACTCAGATACACAGCTAGTTTTATTAGCCATAACTTCAAGTGGAGCCTGGAAGCTCACAATTCATTGTAGCTGCTAATATTAAAGTAAAGTACTTCACCTGTTATTTAGGGCACACAATGTAATCTGTGTAAAGTTAAGGAGTCTAAGGGCATGTTCTAAGGTATTTTTACGAATATTGAACTATATGCTGTTATTCTAATACTAAACATTGTTTCTTTTTGGGGGGAGAAAATCCTTATATTCAGGTGAGCTCAGTGGGAATTTTATCTGAATGACTTCAGTATGAAGTCCGAGGGGACATTTCCCAAGAAAGAGGTTATTGGTGTAAGCACACGTTGGAGGATTAGGACCTTCAGGTAAAAGTAGTCAGACTCTGTAACTGAAGTGAAGCAATAGTTTTAATTCTGTGTTTCTGAACTTCTATTACTGATTCCAAACTTTAGATTTAAACTTTTGGTGCAGTTTATTAAACGTATGGTAACTGTCACTGCATAATCTATTCTGTTCAACCAGATTTGAATGCTCACAGACACGAGGCAGTAAAGTGTGAGTGACTGCTTTTTAAAAGTCTAATAGCAAAAGAAATAAAAAGTGGTAAACCTCTTTAAGCACACATTTACACACACTTTTAGCCTGCGTGGGAGAGGCTTTTGTGTTCTCTGTTTGCTTGCCTGTGTATGTTTATATTGGCACTTAGAAAACTGAATTCCCACTCAACCTAGTGCCAGGGCTTTAAATGTATTTGCAGTTTTGCAGACAATTGGATATATTGGTATCTGACATAGCATTAAATTACTTTTAGTGAATAACAGCTGAAGCATATTGCTACTATGTTGAAATTACTGAGAAATTTTTAGTTTATATTTTATATTAGTCAAAACTTATGGAGCATGCTGGGGTTGTACCAGCCCCTTGTCCATTAAAAAAGACAGAAATCATATTATTCCTTTAGATATTTTTTCATGGGTTTCATTTTGTATTCTTATCACCTTTATTCTGTGTGTGTGCCTTTTATAATGTGTTTTCAGTGGTACATGGTATTTGTATTCCAGTCAGCACACTCAGCTGCTCTGCTGCAGCTGGGGATGCTGCACAGGAATGATGGGGGCACTGGGCTGCTGGAAAACCTGGCTGGGGACATGACAGGAGAGAAAGCTGCAGTCAAGGGATGTTTGCTTCTGAGGTGTTGTTGGAGAGAGCAGTGAACAGGGTCTTAGGAGAGCTGGGCTTCTGATGTGCAAAATAAATAAGGAAAGCAACTGGGAAAATGAAAAGGAGAATCTCATCTGGGAGATATTTCTTCCTTCAGTTTTCCCAGCTACCTCTCCCAGCAGCAGTGCTGCTTAAAGAAGTGGGATGTTGTTCTGAGGGTGGGAGGAGAAGAGTGTAATGTGAAGACAGAGGCAGCTTACTGATGTGGAAGAAGCTGTCAAGCTCCATGAATTTAAATATCTGCTCCTAGTTCTGGTTGACTTTCTACACATACACGGTGTATGCAAACAGTGACTTTGGGAATCATGTGCTGTTAATATATAAACATAATATCTTCTAGAAGAGTTCTTTTGTCACAGAAACTGTCACTCATTACCTCTTTATGCTTGATGTTATTCAAATTGAATGCAATGCTACAGCTTTGTCAGAAGTTTCTGTTCAGAACAGATCCTGGAAATGCTGGATTACATTTCTGTGATCTGCACACTTCCTGATTTGTATTCCAAAATGGAAGAAAATTTAAGCTGTACTTATTTGGAGGGGGACACCCCTCCTCCCAAATACTCTTCTGAAAGTAGTGCTATTAACTGAAAAAGAGAACAAAAAATCAGCATTCAAAAACGTTTATCCAGCAAGCATTGATTTACCAACTTTGCCCTCTGTAGTTTGAAATCCCAGTAATGAAAATCTTCTTAAGTATGTGTTTGTGTAGCCCATTGGTTTAATAGGGCACCAAGATTTTCTGCTTTCTTTGAAAGATTTTTAACAGATCTTGTGTATTGGAAGAATGTTGCTAACCTTGGCATAGCATTTCAGCGAGAAGTGCTGAAAGAAGTAGAGTGATGATAGGTGTTTATTCTGAATTCTTTCAAAAGGGAAAGTTATGAGAACTGTACCCCTTATCATTCTTAAGCCACTAAGAATGAGCCTTTATTTTGCAATGCTGTTAGGTTTATCAACTACTGTATTATAAGGGGGCTTTAGTTATGTTTTGGTTGGTCTTTTAAAAATAGACTGTTATTATTATTTTGAACTGAGATGTTTTAAGATTTGAGTATATTAGACTTATTTGAGCTTCTTAGACTTATTTGAGCTTCTGTAAGACTGGTTCATTTCAGTGGCACTTGTGTAGCCAAATACCTTTTAAAAACCAAGTACCATCCAGGTACTTTTATATTTCTTTAAGTTTTTGAATTCCTTTACAGATATGATTTAAAATGCCTGTTTAGCTCTGTTCCGCTCTCATCTGTAAGTGTGGAAGCACAGGAAGCTGCTGGAGTGCATTCTCAGGGAGATTGTTGTGGCTGTCTCATCAGAGATGCCCTGGAGCCCTCTTACAAGCTTACTGAAGTCAATGGAAAGAATCTCTTTAACCTTGTAAGCTTTCTATTTAGCCCATGAGCTTGTCAGGCCTGTATTTGTCACTTTATTTTATATTTGTACAGTTTTGGGCACCACAGGACTATTCTTCATTGATCTCTGGGCACTGTTACAGCAATATGCAGTTGAAATATTTGTAAAGTGTTTTGTTCATCATTTATCATATCTCATTTCAGTTGTGGTACCCATTTTGCTATACTTGTGTGCTAACAACTTAGGGACAGGCAGTGGAGAAGTTCAGCTTTCTGTTTCCAGTCTGGTGACCTTTAGGTTCTAGAAAGCATTTTTGAGGTCACATGGTTGCAGTTTTGGAAATCCATGCAACCACAATATCTCCTTTTACTATAGGCTGGAATAAAGGCAGACTGTGTAATGTGTCTTTGCAGTGGAATGGCCATTGGTTCTGAGAAAGGGATGGATGTTGTGGGAATCTCCTGGAAGCAGACATGGATCAGGCTCTTGACCTGTACAGCAGTGCCTGAGCATTGGGTGATTGACCTTGACTCCTGGACACTGCTAGAAGATGTGTACTGTGCTAGAGAACAATACCTGTGTTGGCAATAGTGTGCTGCAGTAGAAGTGATTGGGATTTAAAAAGCTGTTTTCATGCTGCTGCCCTGTAACAGAAACAAAATTGTGCCTTCACCTTGTTTTTTCTAAGCGCAAATGCTCCTTTCCTCATAGACAGCAGGAAGAGTGGACTGGAGCCAACGATTTGTAGAAACTCCTGAACTCCCTTGTGTTCTGGTCATTTCTCACAATGGTGAATGCTGGTCAGGGTGTTGGAGAGAATGGAAAAACCTATGGGGAAAAGCTAAGTTTGTGCCCATGCTGCTGTAAGTTTTGGCAGCTTGTAGTGTCTGACAGATCAGTGTCTGTAATAGTGTGTAGTAAGATAGGGAGAAAAGACTGAAAATCTAAGAAAAGGTAGCAGATGAGGCAAGACCTCCAGCAGTTTAATATGCAGAAATGTACAGACTGCTCTGGAAGCAAGGGGCCAGACTCCAATGCTTGGTGTGCTCTTGGGCAATGTGCTGGAATAGCTGTGCAGCAGCTGACCAGACATGCAAGACTGGCTGAGGCTTTGTCATGCTGGCAGGCAGTAAAGGCCCTTTCAGTGGCTCAGCTGCCTCCTGGCAGTGGGATCTGGCTTGAAGTCAGTAAGGATGCATACACTGACAGTCCAAATCTCCCATGGTCGCAGGCCCAGGCCTCTCCCATAAGCAGGTAGAACTTTCTGTCGGGATGAATTTTTGGCTCTCAGATCTTGTACATGAGCATCCACAATGTTTAATATCCATGTACTGAACCACACGTGTCTTAAGCAGGTAATGCAAGAGGTTTGCACTTCTGCAGCAACTTTGCAGTGCTCAGCATCTCTTTGTAACCTGAGTCTGACACAGTCTCCTATTACTCATAATAAGGGTGTTTCCATAATACCTTAACGCCATGCTCAAAGTGCTGGAAAAACTTTAATAAGTACCTCCAAATAACATTTTATTCAGCAAAGGAGAAGAGAAGCTGAAACAGTTCCACAGATGTCCCAAGAGAGCAATAATACAGTTTAAAATATTTGGAAATTCATGACCCTTGGGGTCTGCTATCAGTGTTTTTTGGATACCAGAGTTAGCAAGACAGTTAAAAGACTTAGACTCCATGCTCAGACAACTATATTGCTTCTAACGTGAGGCCTGCTTTTTCTTGGTCTAATTTACTATCCTACTTGTGGGAAGTATTTGTGTTGCGATGAGATCAGGTAAGTAATATCTTGTTTCATGTGCTGATCATTAAATTTTGGCTATTTTTCTCTGGCAGTTTCTGCATGAATTGAACATTTGAGCCTAGGCTCAGGGACTGAGCTTGTAGCATTCTGCTCTCTGTAAACTGGGCTTAAACAGACACAATATTGATGAGCAGCTATCCCTAGATTGACTAAATAGATGGCTGTATTAAAAGTAATGTAAGATTTTTCTGCTTATCTCTAGAAATAGAACTTGTGTGAAATTACCTTTTAATATTTGCTTCTCCCTTTATATTTATGAACGCCTAGTCACAGCTATAGTATCGGTAAATTATCACATTCTGCCTTCTATTAACTTCACTCAGCTTCTGTAGGGGCAAGAGAGTTCAAACCTTTTATGTAAAAATGCCTGAAAACAGCCTTACTTTTGAATCAGGATGTAATTTTTGTGGATCTGGTAAATAAAAGCATGCATAAAACTCTACTGCTGCGCCTACAGTTTTTCTCCCAGCTATAAAATTCCCTGCACTCCAGCAGGTGGCAGTGAGCAACAGCCTGAAATTTGAATGCTGCAAAAATGAATAATTTCTACCACTGAAACTGAAAAGATAGTGGATTAATTTAGCAACTAAATGACACAGATGTGGCAGGTACCTGAAAACACCTAAACAAATGAAACACATTTTTCACAGACTGGTGGCTTTGAACTCAGCGCTCGAAGGTGACATTTCCCTTCTCCCTACATTGCCTCTGTTTTCTCCCTGGGTGGGTGCCACAGCTTTATGCTGTGGTGCAGTGCTGTGCAGACAAGCGTTGTTGGCTTTACTGCATAGAAAACAATTCACTCTGTTAGATTAATAGAAATGCAGAATGTGTTTTGAATAGCTCATTTTACATCTAGGCCTTTTTTCATGGAAGGCATAATGAATTGGATTGGGATAGGCAATTTAATTTATTACAGCTGTCAGCCAGTGAGCACTGCTGCACTCGATTTGTTTCGGTGCCTCTTGCAGGTTGCTGCTGAGCTGGTTGTCATTACACTTCATTTTGTGAACTACTCAGGTGGGGAGAAAGGAAAAGGTTACTGGACAGAGGGGAGCAGAGCTTCCTTTTCTATAGATTTGAGGAAAGCACTAGGAGAAAACGTTATATTCTGGTTAAGCCCTTTTGTACTGAGGTATACATTGAGCCTTTGTTTAATGATATGACATTTGTGGTTAAATCAAGACCTAAATACATCCTCTTGTTCCCTGGTAGAGTTTACTTTGCTCTGTAGGGAGGAAATAAATACTTTCTGTAATAAGCAAAACAGAACTGAAAGCCTGATTTAGTAGCTGATTTTGTTATTCCTTTGCTTACCAGTCTAAATATAAAAATCTAGGTCTTGGGTGCTTCTGACAAATAATGACATCTGTTAGTGTGGAGGTTCATTTTCTGCTTCTGCTCTTCTCCAGCTAGGGCATCTGCTCTTCCACTGAAGGGCGTTTTAGTGTTTGAGGTGTCTGAAAGGTCTCTGATTTTTAAGGATCCACACAAACTCCACGATTCTTACATTGCAAGAGACTGCAAGGTGAGACAAACTGTCCTGTAGATGTAGAGAGCTGTGATGGCCTCTCTTGCCTTATTGCAGTTGGATGAACCTGCTCTCCAGAAAAAGGAGGTGGGATTTCTTTCCCTTCTATCTGGACCCTTCCTGAAAGTCATTGTAAATGAGCTTATTTGCCCATGCCATAAAAGGAGCCTACATCTATTTTTGGCTAGAGTTCCAGTATGCTTGAGCCATGCTTGTCCTGGGAGGAGCATGGCTTAGCTTCAGGGGATAAAGGTGAGGACTAAAAGATGAAGGAACATGTTTCCTTCTCTGCAGTCAAATTTAGGGGAGAAATGGTGAATAAGAGGTGCTTAGCTCCTGCTGTATGTTGTGTGGTGAAGGGAGCACTGCTGCACAGTGGTGCTGTTGGAAGTACAATGATGTTCAGGAAACCACAGCAGCAGAAGGTGGCAGTCATGGCTGGAGCATCTGTGGTGGGATGGTGAGTTGTGACTAAACTATATAAAACACCGTGTAAAACTCCCTTAGGTGAAGGGTGTAGAAATCTTTTCTTTGGTTCTTAACTTATCTCTGTGGGGATTAGAAGAGATGTCTGTAGCTACACGTGTAGTCCTTGGTGTAGAAAAGGAAGCTTTTAGATGTGATTTGAGGTGATTTTTTGCATTAAATAGGAGTAGAAAAAAAATCCTGTGGCTGGAGAAAAGAGGGGACTTCAAGCCCTTTCATTTTTGCCATGCTCATTGCACATGCTCATTGCATTTTCAATATTCCAATTTTACTAAATTTCTCATTTATATGTGTAAAAATGACAAAAGATGCAAAGAGAATCACTCAAAAACCTTGGTTTGTTTGAATAGAGTCTTTTAGATTGAGTAAAAACAAATGTAGAGAGGTTTTAGTTCCATTTAAGATAGTGTGCTTTGGTTCTGTTACTTAGTTATTGTCATGGAAAGAAATAAATATAAAATAAAAGTAATACCTAATCAAAGATCTTAGCTTACTGATTAGCAGTGCATTTCTTTTAATCAGATTAGTTTGTTATTGAAAAGGCATCACTCCTGTGTAATCTGTCAATATAGACTATACCGGAGGATTTAATGTACCAGAAGTCCTTATTCTTGAGGACTAAGTAGTAGTCCAGTAGTACCAGAAGTCCTTAGTCTTTCTCTAGGTATCCACATCTTTCCTGTCACGACTGAGTGCCAGTGCCCTGGAGAAAAATCCTCTCCTTTCAATGCCTCTTCAAATTCTAGTTATACACTGGGAGCTGTGAGAACCCTTCTTTTCCCTGGGGTGAGCCATGAGAATCCCTGCATTTGAGATGAATTAAGTTTCATATCAGGGTATGGGAAATAAAAGTGCCTCAGCTCTGTAACTCAGCATGCTTTTTCAGTTGCTGGAGAGGTGGCTGCCTCAGTGACCTCTCCTGCCATTACCAGTGCATCCTTCCTGAGTGATGGATTGAAAGGTGCACTTTGCAGCTTCATATGTCAAAACAAACGAAGCAGTTTCAGTCTTTGAGTACAGCAGCCAGTCTGAATGTAAAGAGAAAAGTGAATTATAAAAGATGACTTATGCCACTAAGGTTAGAATGGTGAATGGAGCTGAATGTTCTTTTCATAAACTGGAATACTGCAAGAAGGACAATGAAGAGCCCAGCTCCTGTGTTATACCTGTGTGATTCTGGCAGGGCACTGTGAAATGAATGTCACTATGTGTTGCTAATTCAGCACAAAAGAGAATCTGGGCAGAGTTACACTGAGAGGAACTGATTTATGTGATCTCTGTTTAAAATGTTTATTGGATTCAAGCTTTTGGATGTTGTGATGACAGCAGGCTTTATCACCAAGTTGTTATGGATTGAAAAACACACTTTGAAATGAAACCCCCAACGTTTTTCAGATGTGCACTCCCATGCATATGTTCTCGTTGCAGTAAGCTGGAATTTTTTCCATGAATTTACTGTCTGTTCCACACATCTGTCTTTTGGGAGCTGATGAGATTATACAGGCAGTATTTTGGACTTTTTTCAAAAGTCCAAGCACACTCTAACCTAGCTGATCAGTGAAGTGGCATGTGAGGAGACTGTGAGGTGATGAATCCTAAATATAGGGAAAATTATAGAGCTGGGTAAGAAATAGATATTATTTTTGACATATAAAATATCCCAAAAGAAAACAGCCCATTTTAAAATTTTGTAATTAAAAAAGTTTTAAACTTCTTTCAGATGGATCCAAAGTTTGCATTTTCAGAAAAATTAAAGACAATTATTTCTTTGTAAGTTTAAGGATATGTTTTGTATATGGCAGATTTCATACAAGCAGTTTCTAAGTGGTCCCTAACAAGGTTGAAAAGGTCAATTTTAATTTTATTCTAGAATTAAATCAAGAAAAATTTTGTGAAGAGGTACTTTGGTTTGTGACTAATTGTCTGTCTTGCTTCTGTCCCTCTAATTTCAGCTAAATGTTTGACTCACAGTAGACAATAAATGGGCACCTGACTATCCTCTTTCTATAGGGCAAAATCTCATAAAGTTGAGTCTGCTTTGTTCAGTCTCTGACTTGAAAGAAACTTATAATAAATAACCTGTCTCACCTGCAGCTGTCTGTTGCAGTGAGTCACTTGTCTTTTGTATCTTCCCAGCATGTTAGTTTTGCACTGTCAAAATCTGAAAACCTCTCATTTTGTGCAAATCTCCCATGCTTGCTAAGATTGTTCCCTGTTATTGCAGGCTTTTTCTTGGGAAAAGTACTTCACTTTGGTGTGGATGGAGCAGGTTTCTATTAGTTTTCTTCTTTGAGCTGTGTACTTGGCATATTTTTGCTTATATCATTGTTTACCACTCCTGTTGAGCTCTCTGGTAATCCCTGTAGTGTCTTTCACTTAATTTTGTGCATCCAGCAATATAAAACTGAGCAGGCAGACTCCTGCACAACATTAGCAATGAATTCCAACAAAGTTCAGTAAGCTCTTAGTCATCAAAACCCTATATTTTCAGCATATTATAAATTTGCTTCTTTGAGTACAACAAATCTTACTTTAGCACCTTCTTGAATTAGTGTTTGAAAAATAAAGGAGACAAATAATATTGAACAAGTTTTTTTGACTGTTAATAGAAATGGCATGTTTTGGTTTATTTAATATTGAGACTGTTTGCAAGTGGAGACAAATTATGTGAGTAATTTTAGACACACTCAAGGAGGAAGCCAAGGACTGGAGATGCTGCAAGCCAGCCACGGCACTCCTGTGAGCAGCTGCTCTGTCTGGATGAGGAAGACACAGATGCTTTAATGCTTCAAGTGTTTTAGACTAGTTATCCTATGTAAGAGTTCTAAGCACCAGAATGGGTTTGGAGATGCTTCTGCTTTTTCTATTATTTGAGAGAATGATAGGATAGGAATGACCCTGGAGCACTTAGCATGGGTTCCAATTAAAGAGATGCTTGGATTCCAGTCCAGACAAAAATGACTTATGCATCTGGCAGTTGTCAGAATTTGAGAGTATGGGCTTGCAACCCACACCACTGAAGAGTTTGAATTGCTCCCTGAGCAGCTTTGTACTCCTTTGAGTTGTTTCTTTGTGTACAGTCCTTGGTTTAAAAATATTAAGAGAGACACAAAGTTACAAATAACACAAACTAGAATTCAGAGATGTCGCTGTGGGGGTTGCCGAATTTATTTCTTAAGAAAGTGGGAATTAGTATAGTATAGAAGTACAGATGTCTTTCTGGAGTTAGCTGCAGTAGCTGGAGTCTCCTTGAGGGCCTGCTGAACTTGCTGCTTGATCCTTAGAATTACAAATATGTGAAATGAAGGTCTAAGAGAATTTGATTACATAATCTCATGTCCAGTGCTTTCTCAATGATCTGATAGGCTGGTTGGGCTCAGGTTGTGTGAAGGAACCTGTAGTACATGGCAAAATCGACTGTGCTGTCATCTGGCTGAAGTGGTGTTTTAGTGCTGGGTTCAGATGATGGGCAGATAGGGGAAGAAGTATTGAGTATAAGAAGGAAGGTGAGGTGAATCCAGTTAGATTTTATTTTCTGTTGTTCAGTTTTGGCCCATCTGCTGCTCTCATAAAAAGAATAGGTTGGCTGCAGATGCATGTCTTGCTGTAATTAACAGTGCAGTGTGATGTGAAGAATTCAGTCAAGTGCAGCAGGATGGGTGCCAGTCAGGCTTGGCTTTTTTGGCTTGCTGACATCTCATTGTAAGTGACACTTTCATTAGCTCGTTTATTGCACCACTACTTCTGTAAGTGATTGTCAACCAGGAGAGCAGGCTGTTTACAGCAGCAAGGTGAGTCAGGGTATTTTTAGCCCTCTCCCTGTTTGTGAGGAAGGCTGACAATCAGTCCCAGCCAGTATCAGATTGATGGCTGCATTGAAACCATTTCTTGTCACTTTTTTTAAACTGATGCGGCCCCTGGGTGGCTGGAGGATTGAGTGGGCACAGGAATTGATGGCACTAACTCTCTAGTGGGGTTTATGTCTGCATTTGCAGATAAGATGCTGTTGACTAGTTTTAGGAGTAATTTTATACCTCATGTTTGAATTACTCAGCTGCTTTTTGCCAGAGGCTTTTTTCTGTAGTTAATTATAGGATTATAATTGCCAATTAAATGATAAGCCACAAAAGAGCTTGTATTCCTGAACTGCTGGTGCGTGCATTCAGAGTTTTGTGCAGCACAAGTAGCATAAGAAGTGACATAGGATGCTTATGGCTGTTTTGTACAAGGCCCATTTTTTCTATAATATATTGTGTATTTTAGAAAGACAAGGTGTGGGAAGGAGGTAGGATTTCTTTGTGAACAGTGCAATTACAAATGGTAACAGAAACAGGAGGAGGAAAAGAATGATTTTTGTTTTCTTTCCCCCACCAGTTCTCTTTCCGTGCCCTGCTCTGTCTGTCCTTCCTTGTGGTTTAATTTCGGATCCTTGTGGTTTAGTTTGGATCACCTGAGGTTCAATTCTGTTCAAAATACTCTGTTCAAGTGGATATGCTGTATCATTCTTAGGTTAAATTACAGTGGTAAGAAATGAAAGCAGTAGAGGCATTTTCTTTAAATCATTCTTTATGTTCTTTAAAGATCTGTTACAACAACTCCAGCTGAGATGCTCCAGAACAAATCAAAGTTGACCATTGTCTAGCATCAAAAATAGTGTGATTTAGCTGAAATGCTTATTATGAATTTGTTTCTTCTCCAAAGCAGCAGAGCAATTTAACTGGAGCATTTCATTGGAGGAATGTGGCATTTCTTGATTGTTTTCGTAACTCAAGGTGGGAAAATAGCTTTACTGTCCTTTAAACATTTAGACTTGAAAATGTGTTAATCTACTTGTGGATCACAAAGGGATGCTTTATCTTGACAGAAAATGTTAAAGGAAAACTGTTGTGAGAAACTTGATACAAATGAGTTGCATTTTGTGTTTGTGTACAGTAGTGAGGGGTGGAAATTTTCTGCAAAAAAGAAGAAAAAGCATGCAAATTTTACCGAGGTGGAATGCTTCAGTTGTTTCACTTCATTATGAGCAAAATCAATTCTAACAAAGTGAAGTTGTAGTAGTGTGACAATAAAGTCACATCCTGATTTAACAGCCAGACTTCAAAGGCAGGATACCAGGTTAAAAGCCCTCTCTGTGCAGAGTGAAGAAATGTACTTGAAGCAAGAATTTGTTCTCGAGTACGGTGCTAACCATCTGATCAAAGGATTGTTACTAGTC
Source organism: Cisticola juncidis (assembly GCA_013400215.1). Taxonomy (NCBI): domain Eukaryota; kingdom Metazoa; phylum Chordata; class Aves; order Passeriformes; family Cisticolidae; genus Cisticola; species Cisticola juncidis. Next base: position 3,213,938 of record VXBR01000779.1, read on the forward strand.
TAGTCACAGGGCTAGCAATACTGAAATCAGCTTGTTATTATGGCTTACTTGTGATGATAATATAAATATGTGCAAACTTTGTAATCTGTTTTTGGCATTGCCCTTTATTCCCATGCTACTTTAGCCTCTAGGGTTGCAGGAGTTAATTTTCCTTGAAAGGAAGAGGATGTAATTTTGCAATTAATTGTCAGCACACTGAGCCCTTTGCTGAGGGAAATGTGGTGATGGTTTCTTCCCCCATGATTTTGCATCTCCTTTGGCTTCTTTTTGTGTGATTGCTGAAGCAGTCTGTTCACTTGCTTTCCCTCCAGTGAGTGTAAGTGATGTTGTATTGAAAATCTGTTATTTGTGTTATGTTTTACACGTGATGCCTGTTTGTTCTTTGGTACTCCAAGACAGGTTTTACCCAGCTCCTAAACTTGCACGCATCTACTGACCGTAAATCAATCTTTTGTGATTTGTTTTTGTGGTTCTATGGTCTCTGTTGTCATTCTGTGGTTGTTGTTTCAAAGCTTCTGTTGTAATTTTCTCCCTCTATTTTTGGGCTGGTACAACATCTGTTTTTCTTAGATGTCACTCAGGCTGTGCTTAACTGGTGCTCTGTGAGCAAAAGCAAGTCTTGTGTTTCAGTTCTTGGGTCACTGAGAGTTCACTCTAAAAATAAGAGATCCACTGGAAGACACACACGAATAGAGACACAGAGCCACAGTGCTGGGGTAGCTCTGTGTTACAAATAATCTAGTTATGCCAATATCTCTATGTTCTAGAAACTGCAGCAATGAATGATCATATAAAATTGTAATGGCTAGGCAGTAAGAATTATTATTTGAATATATTGGTGTGATTGTACACTTGGAAAATCAGATCTAAAAGATGGAAAGTCATCTCTGAGGATGTGCATCTGTGGAGTTTATTGAAGGGCATGTGGATGATTTTGCTATGTCTGTCGTCTTTATTATACCTTATGAAAAGTAAGGTATAAGAAACAATTTGATTTAAACGATAAATTTTAACTGTCCTTCTGGACTTCATTTCCAGAGTTCTGTAATTTTTTTTTATTGTGACTGGTCAGAAACAAGCCTTGTAGAAGGAACTCTAACATCATCAACATCATCACTACTTTGGCCATGAACACAGAATTTAAGACAGTAAATTTTACAGTTTGACTCAGAATCATAAAGGTTTTTTATCTCCTGCAGTTCTTGGCAATTACAGAACACACTTCTTGACAGGGAGAATGCTTTTCTGTGGATTTTTCACAAATGTTAATATATTACTACAAAGAAAATCCTTAACTTTCCATTAAACAACGTTTTCTAGGCAAGCATTTTTTCCGTAAAATTCCTGGTCTCGTCTAGGTTTTGTGTATCTGCATTTAATTGAATTCCTGAATTTCTTTGCATTCCTGGGGATGCAAAGGTATCCAGGAGTTCCAGAGAACAATTGAGTAAGCATTTGAATAAATCAGGAAGGTAGATTCCAAAGGTCATAAACATGTGCCTTTTGGAAGTGGTCACAAAGCTTTTTAGGCTCTTGGGCCTCTGCTAACCAGCTCTATTTCACAGACTGGTAAATGCTCTCTGCATTAAAACAGCTAAATCTGAGCATGGAAAGCTAAGCACCATTTCTGTATTGTGGAATAATGAAGCAGTATAATTCCGATTAGATGAGAGTTCCTTAGCACCAGATTCTGAATTCTGGATTTTAAATCAATATTCTGCTGGAACTGAAAGCAGTGTAGGCTAGTGCATTTTAAAAATTTTGAGGAACTGTTTTTGGAGGAAAATATTGATACCACTTACCAAAAAAGCTTAACATGAACACAATTCTACAAAGAGAATGAAAGAGAAATCACAAGTTCTATGACATCTTAAAAATCCCAAACTCTGTCTACTTTTCTCTTGTTTCACACGTGTGGTTTTTCTTTTTTTGTCTCATCAATCATGTTTTCACTATTCATAGAGATCACATGCTTCCTGTGCAGGTGCTGTGCAGCTTGGCCCTAAGATTGTTTTCAGGCCAAGAGATTTAGGACTGAGATTTACCCCAGGTGTTTGCATATTTCCGTGAATCCCAGGTGAGTCTGAAAGAACTAAAAAACTTTACCCATCACGTCAGGGAGTCATTCATCCATCCACACAGCTGGACATTGCCACAAAAAGGCCTATTACTGGAGTACAGCATCCATTCCTGGTAAGGTGTGGCTCTGACTGATAAATGGAAGGTTAGAGCTGCAGTTGTTCCCTTTATGAGATAATGGGAAAGTTACTAGAACTTAACTTAGGGCTTTCCAAGGGAGAAATATAAAAAATGTAAATGTGAGAGGCAGCTAAAGGTTCATACATGCTCTTTTCTAGTGATCCCAACTCATTTCAGTCACTTTGCATGGGACAACCCAAGTGCCCAAAGATGTATCCAGGATTCCAGTCAATGTAAACTTTCTCTCCTTTTGTTTGTGTTTTTGTAAGAACAGAACTTTAATTTGGTTTACATGTATCTGCTCTGCTTATGAGTATGACTTTTGATATCTAGGGTGACCTGAGCAAGATGAGATGTCACAGTAGTATTTCAGCTCTGCAGAGTCATGATTCCAGCTGCAGATTTGGCACATACCTTCAGGATAATGAGCAAATAAGGGCTTGTTTCTTCTGATTTCTTGCTGTAGGATACCACACCACTGTGGGAATAATAGTTTTAAAAGCCAGCAGGAAACCCTGTGTTTGGCTATTCTACATTGCATGGCAGGGGCTATGGTGTTTAAAAACTGATAAATCACATAATGAGAAAAAACCACACAGGGGCTGCCAAACTTGGGGCTTGTCTTGGTCCCTTGATATACTGGGTCACTGGCAGTGAGTTCATGGCCTTTACTGAATTCCTTTTGCATTGTTTCTGCTGCTTCATTATTTCTTTATTGAGCCAATGGCTCTGTGCCATCTTCAGGTGAAGTGTAATAATATTTTATATTTTTAGTATTTATGGGGATGAAATAAATAAATGCTTGGTTGGTTTGTCATTTTCAGCTTTCCTGTTTCAAGTCTCATTTTGCCTCTAATTTGATTCTGGGCTTTTCTTATTCTAGCAATAAACTAATGACATAAAAGCATAGTGAGTTGGCATTGGCTGTTGGAAGTCACACAAATTGCTTTGGGAAAGGAGAAGTTTGGTGGCAAACAATGATTTTTTTACAGAACCCAACCCTTTGGTGACTAGTGCCAGTATGCAATACTTAAAGGACGTTATGGGAAAAAAACTCTTTCAAAGTTGGACCTCATTCATCCCTCCCCCACCTCCACCTTCCAAAACCAAACATTTAACCACAGCAATCTCACCAAAACCAGAAAAAACCTCCATGCTTGAAAATTATGTTTTGTTAATATTGTATATCATCAGATAAGAAGAGTGCCTCATCAGATTTCATAGAGGAAATGAACCTACCAGATAAGCAGTCAGATGGTTACTGCAAATCACCATAGCCTCACTGACACTAGAAGAGGATTAGTTGCTTTACTCCCTCTTCATATGATATGGCAGGTATTTGCCTTGATATAAGCGCAGAGAGAAAGATGTGTTTGTCTGGGATTCAGCTTATATGTCAGTTTTGAGGAATTATTCACTGATGTCCCGTTTCTGGTGTGAACACCATACCAGTTAGTCCAAAAACTTGCACGGAGCTGTGATGGTTGTGGTGGGGATCTGTCATAGGCAGAGGACCCCATTTGAGTGGAGCTTGCTGTAACAGTGGAGCCTACTCTTACCCTCAGCTCCATCTGTCTCAACAAGAATTTTGTCGCAGACTTAAAATGAGCCGCGATCACGTCTTGGAATCGGGGACAAATGTGTTGATTAAAGGGAGCCACAGTTTGTAAATAGTGTTCAGTGTTGTCAAACAGGCAGCATTTATTAGCCAGACACTTTCTTTTCTGAGCAAACTGTAGAGGAAATGTGGTGGTGCCTGAGGAGTGTGAGAGGCGCTGGCTGCAGCAGGAAGCAGATGGGCAGAGCCGCGTGGGCCGGCGGTGCCGCACGACCAGCGCAGCACCAGTGGGACGGACGGGAGAGGGCTGGGACAGCCCTGGCTGCCTTTGAATGGCAGGAGCTCGAGCAGCTTGAGCTCCTGAATAAAACTGCTCTGTTTCATGAACAAAAATAGCTTTTGCAGGAAATTTATGCTCTGAAGCATAGAGTATAAATACAAGTGCAGTGCCTTGAAGGGGATCAGACTGCAGAGTCAGTGGACAGTGCTTAACCTCAGAGAGATGGAGCAAAACTGTGGGAGTCTTCATGTGCTAGAGCACAAAAATCTACAGTCAATTGACAATCAAGTCCAATATGAAAAATCTATTAAGGAACTGAGGCATCCACAGCTCAAGAGTAAAAGAGTAAAAAGGCATTGTGTCATTGGCATGAATTGTGAGTAAATGTATTGTGCACTGATAAATAGTGAGAATTCTTTGGCTGAAAAGATTTCATTACCCAAAAGGAAATGGCACAGAAAGGTGCTATGTTAGTAAAAATAGTTTTTTTGTCAGTCATTGAATTTATTTTTCTTTAGTTCAGTTTTCAAATAAAACATTTTTTGAGTAACATAATTTAATATGATTTCTCCACATTAATTGACAAGGTTTTGAAGTTCAAACACATGCATCTCTTTCTTACTGATATACAAAAATAACAGTTTTTAAATCTTCAAATGAGAATTATTTTACATGTCAAATTCTTAGAAGATTGGGGAAATTTACTATTCTTCATTCTTAATTATACCTGAAATCCAGAATAATGCAATTACTTGATAAATGTGTTAATTTAGCAGTAAATATATGAAAAGTCACGACTTAAATTGTTTAAAAAAAATTAACCTTGTGGCTGAATTACTCTAAAAATGCTTAAACATCTAATTTGGAGATCAAGCATACTCTGAATATTAAGTAGAAGAGCTTTAATGCAGCAGCTGCTGGTAGATAAAGATTGCAGATACCTGAAAATTGTGTACAGATCCTGAGAACAGACCTGGTTGGCGCTTTTTTCATTTTTGGAAAATGGAAAAGTGTTTTATTGTGGATCTGATTTAAATTGACAGCTAAATTATGAGCTGTAAAAGGGGGTGTCTTGTTTAGTATAATAGCAAAGAGTTTCTTGTCAGTTTAACCAAAGTTAAACATTTTCTCATGGCTGTTGTCATCAACTGGAATGTTATGAATGGCAGTGCTGTATTTTTATGACTTTTAAGCCTCAAGATAAAGAGAAAAATAAGATGTTAGATATTATGAATGAGGCTTGGATTAGTCTCCTGCTAATATGCTTTATTCAAGTTGTTGTTATTAGTCCTGCTAAGGTTTGGAGTAATTTATTCTGAGTCATAGAGTGTTGTAATTTATTTCCATTAATCAGTGTTACACCTATGTATATGTGGGGTCTGAACAATATAAAGGTGTAATGAGGCATGATGTTTACTCTGCATTTTGCAGCAATACTAATCTCTGGAAGAAATGAACTGAAACTTCTTTTGGGGGGGTACTTATTAATGCATTTCACTGGATATGCTTTTTTGGTCTCACCTCCCATAGCAGAAAGCTTTTTTTTCCTTTGGTCAATTGAGTATGGCACAAGGGTAATAACAAGTCTAATGGATGCCGTAAACCACCACTTTTTAATGCATAATGTAATTGAATCAGAATATAGTGTCTAGACTGATGGAGTCCCTGGTGCTTTAACAACTGAAATTATGATTAGAAAGATCCAGATAATGCTGACTTCTCATATATTAAGCCCTTATTATACAATTTCTTTTCTACAGCACATTCACTTTTACTTTTGAATTATGTAGTGCCATCTTAAACAGTCTAATATTACACTGGAATAAAATTCAGAGCTTGAAGAGAGCTTAATCATTTCTGTGGAAATACATACAGAATAAATTTGTAGTGGTGCTGTATGACTAATATTTCCTCCAAACAGCTCTCCCATCAAATTCCGCATTTAAAATTGCGTTCTTTGGCAGAAAGCTTATTGTAAAGCCAGTTCTCCTCTGTTGGCCATTACTGAACAGAATGAAGAGCAGAAAGAGCCTCTGCATTGTGTGCTGAGTGTGGGTGACAGGGGTTGCTGCAGGCTCTGGGATAGCAGAGCTCTTTTCCTTTCATCTAAAGGACAAAATCTGAAGACTTTTTCCAACATAAGTAAATGGGAGATTGTGCTCTTAAGGCTCCACAGATCATCTAACCAGTGAGCTGCACATGGAATTTGTTGTACTTTCACTTACAGGGATAATTTCTATATTACTAGCTGACAAGATTCTTCATATAGATGGTAAAAATAAAAATTTCTAAGTTTTTAGCTTTCCTTGAGGTGATTGAAATAACCGATTTTCAAAATGGCTGTAACGTAAGCAATTATTTCTGCTGTCAAAGAAAAATGATGTTCAGATGAAGTTGTTAATGGAGTTTTGGATAAATGCAAGGCCATGCAGAGATGGAATTGCTCATGCTGAGTGGGAGCTGCCTACAAGCTCCTGTTAATACAATTCTCTGGCTGAGCTCCTCCTGCAGCCAAGAGCTCAGCCCAGCCTAGACCGAGGTGTACACGTGACACAGCACCAAGGTTAGCTGTGAGCTGAGCCTCAAACTCCTGGATGTGAACCAGCCTTTGGGTTAGGGTCACCACAAGAAGGCACATCTCAAAAGGCATTAGCTACAATGGCACAAGTGTGGATAAACTGTTCTCTTTTGTGCGCTTGAAATAGGAATAGGCCAAAGGAGGGAATATGAAATCTTGGAAGTGCCTACTGAAAACTGGGTAACCATTATCTCTCTCAGTTCTAAGCCTTCAAACAGCAGCTGGATAATTGAACTCCTTCCTGTTGTCTTAGACTAGAAGATATGCCTCCTCAGGCTTCATGTAGTTGGTGAGGCTGTAGTGATGAAAATGAGTATTGGCCCATGCTCACTGCCCTTCAAACCAGCAAACTGACTTTTTGCTGTGTGTGGAAAGAGGTAATAGAGTTTGGATTTACATGTAAGAAGTGCTGCACCTTGAAGGGGATCAAACTGCAGCGTCAGTGGACAGTGCTTAACTTTTGAGGGATGGAGCAAAGCTGTGGGAATCTTCATGTGCTGGAGCATGAAAATTTACAGTGAATTGACAATGAAGACCACTATGAAAAATCTATTAGCCCTGAGAACATGGACTTAAACTTGCACCACTTGGTGTTATGTATTCTTGTAGAAGTTGGCATAATGGGCAGAGGCTGAAACTTGCTTTTTAAATCTTAAACCTTTGGGATTTTAATCTAGCATTTATTCAAGAAGTTACTTTCATCATCTTGGTGGATATGAGACCCAAGCTTCAGTGAATCAAGCATCTACATTCAAATAAAGGCACTGAAAATTGCTTGAACATTTGAGATGGCTGCAAGTATCCAAGAAAGCTGTAATAGAAAATGCTATGAAGTACAGCTGATGGATTCTTAGTTCATGTCCTAGCATTATCACTTTCCTTCAGATCTGATAAGCATGTTCTGTTCGTGGAAACTGAATTTGTACACTTAAGAATGCTTTCATTAGCACTGTGGGCCAAGTAAGGTTTTTCTGAAGATCCTAAAATTCCTAAGGAGCTCTATACCAACAACGAAACCAGAAAGTTTTGCTGAGTGAGGGTTTGATGCAAATTGAGGCTGACAGAAACTGTCCTTTATCTGACTGAACTGTCTGAGAATGTGGATGTCATACTTAATTTTCAGTCTTGGATTCAGATCTGCTGCTTTTTTAACAGAATCATACAAAGATTCTGGGTATATGCATGTTCTGTTTCTGTCATTAATGCTCTCAAGATTAGCAGGCCACATCTTTCAGACATCAATGAAAAGGATAAGTATCAGGTATGCTCTGGAAATATTTGTGCAGCACCACTCCTTATAGACATCTGGAAGTTTGTGATCCAAGAGTCTAATTCCAATTATACTAGAGGTCACAGAAATACAGTATGAAAAATAAAACAGGATGCTCCTTTGCTTCAATAGAACAATGTTTTTTGAATGAGAGTCTTCACTTTAACTGATGTGAATGACTCAGGCTGCAGCAGCCCCATGCCAAAAACAATCAGCCAAATAGCTTGGCAAGTGTTCTGATAAATTGCTTTTGCTGGCAGTAGTTTTGTAACTTCAAATGAGTATTAACCAAATGACAGTCTTAATTTTTCAAGTACTAGCTGGAAATAAAGGTTTTTAACTCTGTTGCACGTTCAATACACAAAACATTAGGACTTCAGTATGGTGTGTGTGTGTGTGTGTACACAAATAGATTCACAAAATCACCTCTTAGTACATTTGGGATTGCAAATCCCTCTTCATGGGCTCCAGCACCAGCATCACATAGCACAGATGTTGCTGTCTCTGTTTTCTTTTCTACAGAATTGTTATACATTATAGAATATCTTGGGAGTGTTTTGCTATTCAGTGTTTATCCCAAGTTGTTCCTGCTGTAAAATCTTTTGTTCTTGTTTCTCAGCAGCCTTTTTCCCCCTTGTAGTAACAAAATTCCCTGAAGTCAGCTGTCACAAGGGTAAATTTTATCTACAAGGAAACACATAAGCCCTTGGTGAGATTGCTTATGGCTTTCTCAGCCTCTCAAGTCTTAAATTTTTAATTAAACACAGGAGGAAAAATGAGAAGTATTCCTTCATGTTGATGACAAAGGAACAAGCTCATGCTTGTGTTGCAATCCACGTGCAATCCCTACTGACCCAATTAGCACCCAGAGTCCAGCACCTTTGTTCTTCCCTAGTGGCTCTTACCTGAGATGTGCTTTTGCAGTGGAACCTGTTAGGCTTTTCTGCAGGGGAGTTTGAGTATTAATTCTGAGTGTCTGGCAAGTTCCCATCTGAGGTGCTGTGTGGGTGAGGATGGGAAGCGTCTAAAGCTCTACTGTTTCTCTTCATTTTACTGAAAAGAGAGGGGACTGGTTTGCGCAGAGCTAATCCACAACCTCTTTTCTGCTTCACTGGGGCTGTGTTTTTCTCCTCCACACAGATTCTAGTACAAATCCCCAAGTGTCTTTTCAGGGGTTAACCTATTGCATGGGTTGTCTGTGTCATTCTGTGGGATGAGACAGAAACTAGAATAGTGCAAGGAAAAAAAAAAAGTGTGTTTAAAATGTGTGTGCTAATTTATACAGCATCAGTTGTTTGGAATTGTACCAGTGCATATGGATATGCACATTACTTGTGATGACTGGTCTTTTAAAACATTTTCAGTAATTTTTAGCTTACAGGAAATGAGGGGAGCGAGCTCAACCAGGGTATCAGCCAGGTAGTTTCTGCGGTGTTTCCTGCTGTGTTGATTTTTCTGGTCCCCAGAGACTTCATAGCCATCCCTGACTTCGTTCTCAAGAGAGGGATGCATTTTTATACATTCTTCCCTGACTGCAGTAATCCTGTGAAATTGGTATATATTCTCAAGTCATGAGGGGAAAAAGGGAAGGAAAAAAGTGAGGAAAAACACAGTAGCACTATGCCTCTGAAAGTTGTCTGGAGCACTTATATAAATGCTGGGTTTATTTTACTCTAAGATGCAATGGGAACAAAGTTACAGACTGCAGCAAGCTGAGAAGCAAGATTTCCTTAAAAGTTCTACTGAGCAGCACTGGGGTTTTCTTAATGTTCACTGCACTGCTCAGGCAGCAAACTTACATTTATATGTTAACAAAAAAGTATAGAAAAATTGTCTTTTTGACACTAATCTTAAAGGTTTAATACTAATTCTTTTAGCATATCAATTATGCTTAAAGTGGTATTAAGTATTGTCTAATATTCCTATTAACTGCTGAAATGTCAACTCTTTGCTGATGAGATGCCTGATGACAGCATTGTGTAGACAATATAGTAAAATAATAAAGAGTAAAATCTGAAAAGTGGAAAAATAACTGTCAATCACTTTAAATCATAAGCCATGTCAGGAGATGGTAGGTAAATAAGGTGGATTATAAATGCTATGTACAATTAAATTAATTAGGTGGTCTTAAACAGTTGATTTATGTTCTTATGATCTCTTAATTGTAGTAATAAAAAAAGATGTCATATTCTTCAAGACCTGCTTATATTAAGCCTAAGAAGCACCTTTGAAGTTGACAGCCTTACTCACATATGTGGTATTATGCAACTGTTTAAGTATTCTGGTGGACTGTAGCTAAAGATTTTAAACTTAAGATATTGAAGTGGTTCCTGTGCATGCAAAAATAGTAAATTACAGGTATAATTTTTTACATAGGTCTTTTCTCCTTTTATTTGAATAGTGAAGTTTCTTATAACTAATTCACTAAACCCTGTAACAGATGATGTTTCTAGGGTTGACTAATGACAGAAATTCATAATGTTTTGGAGTCTTTCCACAGAAAAACCTGTTTGATTTTGTATGTATGAATGTATATAAAAACACAGCTCTTGTGTATTTCTCAGCTGTATAGATGAATTAGTTGGGGTTTAGAAGTGAGCAGGTATTTGCATTTGTGTAGAGCAGATGTAAACCCTTACATTTAGAGTCCCAGTTCCAAAATAACATAACTCTGACCAGGAAGTTTATTTTTTCATCTGGGGTTTCTCTTGACTTGAGTTAATTACACAATAGCATGGTGCTTAGTGATGACCCAAATGATAGCTGTTAACATGAGCGTGTAGGCCAGATCAATAAATTTAGCTTTTACATTAGGTGGCTCTGAAAATTTTGGAGTAAGATTTTCAACTGTACTGGCCACCAGCCAGATTAACACTGATTCATCACATACTCAGAATTTGTCTTCATTCTACCTGAGCCACAGCCAGATTAATTTTTTCACAAATGCATCTTTTGCTTTGCCATTTTTTCATCGGAGACTGGGACCTGCATATTTTTGTTTAGTGTAATTTTAGGGTTGTGAAAATCAATCTCTTCTTTCATGACAACTGGAGAAGAACTGCAAATTTCAAACTATAAAACATAATTATTTGTTCAGCTTGAGTTATTAATGTTCAATTGCATTTATTTTTGAAGTGAATATGTTCAGCTCCCTAGAATGTGGCACAAGGGCTTCTTTGTAATGTAAATTTGATTTGATTGAAGGTTCTGTAGAATCCAGATGCATTTGGCAGTGATCTCAGGCATCTTGAAATGAAACCACAGAGCTGACATACAAAGCAAACTGCTATGCTTGTCTGTGTACATGATTTGGAAAAGACTTCCAAAGGTATTAAAACTAGATATACACAGAACTAGAAGATTTTTAGGGTTCCTTCCAACCTAAACATTTCTATGTTCTAATTATTTACTGAATTCATTTTCCAGTATTTAGAAGGATATCACATCCTTTCCTCAACATTTTAATTAAGGTTATAATTTTCTTTAAAAGTTCTATGTTGTCTGATTTCAGCAACTAGTTTTTTTCATATAACTATGCCAGTATTAAGTAATGATTGAGAGGGGAAAAAATTTAATGACATCTTTCCCTTTTTCTTGTCTGTATTTGGTTTTTAAAAGTAATTTACACCTCAAAGTACACTGTTTACCACAGAAACTGATTAAAAAGAGTTTAAAAATTAGAAATAATAAAATAAGAATAAATTGTAAAGGAAATAAAACAGCTGATTTGATTCCTGGGCGCTGCTGTGTCAACAGCCTAAGCTAGAGCAGTCCTAGTGATGCTTATGCTGATAATGCGTGATCAGCACTTAATGCATCAGGAGGTGACTTTGAGGAGGAGAGTGGTGTACCCATAAAAAATGACTGTTCTGCCTGAAAAATAGCATTTGCAGTAGCAGTGGTGTTATTGGCAGCTCGTTAAGGTTATACAAATGTAATGCAGACCCATATTCAAACAGTGGCAGTGTGGGAAACAGAAGAATGCAGTGCTTTACTACCTGATGCCAAGATCTGCTGGGGAAAACCAGATCATCCTTGCATGATTCCGCTGCAGTTCAGCCATAAGCTATCAGGGCAGGCAAATGCTGAGAAGAAGCAATATCTCTGTATTTGGCTCCTGGCTTCAACATTATCAAACTTTAAACTTCCTCCTAGGGGGAGTAGCAGTTTCTCCTTCTCACACCAGTAACAAATTTAAGGTTGTGGAGGAAAATGCCATCATTATGTTCTGCAGATAATTGAGACTAAAGCACAGAAATGAGAAACTCTTAGTCTGACACTTAACTTACCCAGTGGTCCTGGTGTCCCAGGAGATTTTTTATGAACAATTATCTGTCAGAGAGCACACAGTGACATCAGTCTCCATTTTCTTTTTACTTTTACTCTATCATCCAATCAGTTTACTAAGAAAGCAGATTTTCTTCTATTTTCTCCCAACAGGTTAAGTCTAAAGTGAGGAATGAATAAGTTATAACAAAGACATTGCATTAATTGGTCACTAGAGGATTAATTGTAAAAAATCAATTAAGTTTAACACCTGAAAAAGATTAAACAAACCCCTCAAAAATCTGACCCAGAACAGAGCTATAAGAAACACCTTGGAAAAGAAGAGGCAGGCAAGACAAAGCATTAAGAGGTTCCAAGGTGAAAGGCAAAATACTAAAACAGAGGAAAGGGAAGTCACCATGTATGAACTCTTATCCTCAGGAAGGGACAAGATTATGGATTTTATAGTCTGAGCATGAGGCATCCAGAGTAATTTGCAGACCAAATGACCAGATCCTGCTCTGGATCTCTTCCCAGCTTTTCCCCTGCAATTCAGTGTGCAGATTGTTCCTTGCTCCCTCCCCCTTACCCACTGGCTTTCCCTTCAGAGCAAGTGAAAGATTTCTCCTTTTTGTTTGTTGTATTCCTAGAGTAATTTTTTCTTTTTTCCTTGGCATAGCTCTTTTGATAAATTCTGCTTTGTAGCAATGTCCAGATAAAGTCCCCAAGCATCATAATATTTGCTTTTAGGAAGTGTGATTTGTGTGGGTTTTTTATACTTTTACTGCAGTAGGTACCAACAAATACAGTGGAAGAAAATGAGATGTCAGGTTTTTTGTAAAGCTGTATGTCAGGTAAAAGATTTATTTCTCAGAAAGATGGATAGCTGAATACACTTGTAAAAATAAAACTGAATTCTTTGGGGACACTAAAGGCTGTCTGTGGCTCTAAGAAAATGGAATCTGGAAATAAAGTTTTTTGAAGGCCTGCACTTGTATATTGGCTTCTACTGAAAACTATATCTGATTATGACATATCTGTAGAAATATATTTTCATGAGACTGCTGAAATGTGAGCAGTTTGGGTTTTTTTCCAAGGAAATTGTGAAGAAAGAAACATCTAGCTTTCAGTTGTAAAATAGGAGCACATTGTGGTGATTGATCATGGGATGGCTGTGCTTGGTTTATCTCCCTTGGGATGGTGCAGAGGCAAACTGAGGTCCTCTTCCCTTTTATGTGAGCATGGACAAACTATTAAAGATGAGGAAAGCAATAAGTCTCATATTGAAGAAGAAAAACGAGTGGAAATAGCTTCTCAAATGACTTAACAATCAGGGCAAGATTAGCAAGAGAACCTTTCCAGCTCCTTGTTTTATGATGCTGCAATGATGTAATTGCTGAGACTGCTGTATCCTTTAGGTACCACAGCCAGTCCTGCTCTGTCCCACTCAGCTGCCTGGGAAATGTTTCGCAGTTTGCTCACCTGCGATGGCAGAAAAGATGGGAGATGCCTGGAGCTGGGTCTGTATTTGAAGTGCATTGTAGTATATGTGCAGTTTATGGATGTTACTAGTAAAACATGCAAATAATTCATTGCACCTAAAGAAAAGAACTCTGAAACAGAGATACATGAGAAAAGAAACAAGACTGGGAAGCAACAATATGAAAAGATATAAATTAACTTAGAGCAGAATAGATGACAGCAAAAGAAAACAGATCACTTTTTGCATTAGAACCAAACTGGCTGTAAGTTGGTATTACTGGTTTAATGATTTTTTACATAGGATTTGTACCTATTGTTGTTTTGTATTCTTACTTTTAGAAATCATTGATCTGCTCCGAATAGTTATGAATTCAGTTTAAATATTTTTTGTCTGGAAATGGCTATTGATTTCTAGGGATCTCTTTGTTATTTAGAGATACTTGCCAGACAGCTCAGCCAATACATTTGCATGATTAGGTGACTTGGGAGCTGCTAATTTTGAATTTTCATGGTGTGTGACTAGTAACTTAACTCATGCATTATTGCTTCTGTTCCATTTTTCAGCAGCAAGCTTTTAAAAAGCAGGAAAAAAATGGTGGAAAGTTCATAACACATACACAGAACATGTTTCGTGTGAACCTTGGGTCTTCCTGAGCACCACCTTTGAAAAATTTAGGCTCAGTGCTTCTGTGAATAAATCCAGGCTCAAGAGCAAACTTGAGAACAAATGAATGAAGTTTCTTGCATGTGAAAAAACTTGAAAAAGTACCTGAGGACTTGCTTTCCCCAGATGTGTGGTGAGATGGGGCATGTGAAATGCTTAATGTGTATGTTTGTATCAGTTGTGTGTTTCAATATTCCCTATACCCTTGTTTATAAAAATTGTGGAGCTGGTAATGACCAAAACTTAGTGGAGTGTGAGGTGGTGAATGTTAGATTTGCCTTGTTTAATTCTCTCTAAATTTAGGTCACATTAAAATATTTTTCAGAGAAATATAATTAAATAATCTCGGAAATTGCCTGTTTGCCTTCAAACATCTTCAGAGACTATTTAAAAATTTTCTTCAAACAGCATCTGAAATAGGTGTGTTTATTTCATTTTGTTTTTCAGGTCTGTTTTAGGCAGGCCACACTGGCACCAAGTCTTGTATCTCTGTGTTTTACTCTGAGGAGGAAATGTTAGACTGGAACAAAACCTTCCCAGCTGGTTAAGGAGTTACTTTAGAGTCATCCCTATATTTCTGGTGGATGTTGGCAGAGTGAAGTTGCAGTAGGAGTGTTGCTTATCTGTTTGTTTCTTCTAACAATTAATTATATCTAAATGTAGAAAAACACAGTTTCTGCTTACTTTTAGCTAATATTTTTAAAATAATCCCCCAATGTTAATACAAGTGATCAGTAATGGACTTGTTTATAGGAATGAATTGTTGCTGATTTATTTCAGGCAGTATTATGTTCATTGGCTTAAACAACTGATTAAGTTGGTGAAGAAAAAGCCTGACAGCTCAGTGTTGATCTGGGGTTCTGATGGGTAGCAAGCTTTAATGCCAGCTTTGTCCCATCTGCTTTGTGCTAGTGTTACTACTGAGGTCAATGGATTAAAATATAAAAATGTAGAAACTGTGAACCGTACAGGCTTTTGTCTCAATGGATTGCTTTTTGCAGATTTATGAGGCCGTATTTATTCTTTAGTCATGTTTATGGAATTTACTGAATACCATGGGATAGTGCTGGATATACTTCAAGTAGGAATTAAAACCATGTATTTTCATTGTCTGAAAAGGAAGACTCCCTTCCTTTCTCTAGTGTATTCTGTGAAGAAGTATTAGACAAAGAAAATAATATCCATGCTGTATAGGTCTGACTCTGCTCCCATCTGAGTCAATAGTAAATCTGTTACTGAATTTAATGAGGGTCACTTGGGACAAAACAAGGCCTGAAAAAAAAAATTAGGCAATTTAATAAGAAATTGTAATAATGTGTTGAAACAAAGCAATTATTTTGGTGACCACAAATGGAAGTTACTGCTTCTATGTGCAGGTTTTAGAATGGGTTTATCCCACTTGTGCAAAATTAGGCATCTAATCAGGGGTAGTCATCTGGACCTTCCTTGTGATGCCACAATGAAGCTGAAGACCCTCAGTGGGTCAAAGGTAGTTCTCCTTCATCCCAAGGAAATCCTCTTACAAAAATGTTGTTGTTGTTTTGTTTAGCTGCAATCCCAATTTGTAAGTATGAAGAATTTATTTATAGTCAATGCAGTTGTGATGTTACAAAGGTCTCCAAGAATATTTAGACTGCAACTAATGTTTTAAGGCAATTATTACTGTGGAGTGAGGGGCAATGTTCTACAAAAAGTGTTAATATTAACAATTTTCTTTTGTAAACCCATTAACTTTGTAAATCAATATTTCCACTTTCAGAGATTGCCTTATATGAAAATGAGGTGTATCTGAGATTGTGACACAATTAGGAGTTGAAGGCAGTTTTTGTCCTGACACTGTCCAGACAGGGTTTGGAGCAGTATGATGAGCATGGTAGAATTCAGTTCCAGATGCTGCTTTTCCATTCTTATAAAACACTGATATTCTCCAACAGCACTGTGGCTACAGCAGATATTGGTACTGCATTACCTTAGAATTAGTGTCTGACAGAAGGCAGCAGGGAGGTTTCAATTCTGTTTGATCATAAATTTTGCATTCTGTGCTGTGCATTCAAGCAGAATCATCTGAAAATGCAGTTTAATTAAACTCAAACTAATTATAGGATTATATAAAAAGGTCAAAATAGATGCTGAAAACAGTTTAATTTTGATATAGCTGAAATATCTTTATTGTCCATCTTGACCCCTTTTTGCTTTGTTTTTTATTCCAAACTTTCATTAATATGCTACTTATTCCACTTCCCACGTTTGATACTGTAGATTTAGCCTATATGTGAAATTCAGTAGTTTTTTCAGTGTTATTGAGGTATAATGCCCCAGTGTTAGACAAAACTAATTTATATGGAAGTGTGTGTTTTAAAAACTTAAATTCCAATTCTAATTCAAAGCAAAATGAAATTACAGAGTGTAAGTATTTCTGGAAAACATAAATGGTTATTTATGGGGTTTATAATGGGATGTTACAGTATGAGGTTAGGACTGTTTCTGATTTAAGAGTTTGTTCAGCTGGTTTGACATTGTGCCTGGTTTTAGGGAGCTTGTGAATGAGGCTGTCAAATGGCTTTATATAATATTATAGAGATTACTTACATTTAAGAAGATAAAGCAAAATGTTTGGTTCATAGGGAATTGCTGCTTTGCAGAACTTCAGAGAAATGTAACCATGTGTTCACAAGTTGCTG
Organism: Cisticola juncidis; assembly: GCA_013400215.1. Taxonomy (NCBI): domain Eukaryota; kingdom Metazoa; phylum Chordata; class Aves; order Passeriformes; family Cisticolidae; genus Cisticola; species Cisticola juncidis. The sequence continues at coordinate 3,230,916 of VXBR01000779.1, forward strand.
TGAAGTCTTGGGCAAATGTGAAATGTTTGTCCTGGACTTCACTTAAATTTTGCATATATTCCTCGTTTTGTAAAAATACCTATTAGCCCAGCTGTCATGGAATTGGAGAAACAGTCACCATAAATGCAATTTCTATGTAGAATTAGCCTTACGACTAAGAATACCTTTAAATATAGAGCATCATGTTTATCTTTTCAGCTGATGTCAATGGAAGTTGAGTTTAGGGTTTTTTTTACCAGACAGATGCAGAATATTTTTTGCCCATTGCAGTAACTGATTACTGTATATTCAAAAGTAGTAAGGTTCTTCTAGTCTATCTTTTCAAATTATTTCTAACATTTGATTTTAAAATAGCAGGAGAAGCACGCCTTCTCTCTGACTCCCAGTCAAATCCTAGTTTTGACTGAGGACAATGAATTTAGCTGCTGCTGCTGCCCATAGTTTGGGCATGAAATTCTCCTTTTTTCAACACTGTTTCAGTCTGTAGTAGATCAAGACCCTGTGTTTATCCTGTCTGTACACTTTCCCAGTTCCAAATAAAGTCAATAGAGCTGCTATTAATCATCAAATTCAATAATTAAGGCAATGAGGTCTATAGCACGCAAAAAGACCTTGTGTTTTTAAGCACCTTGTGATGTAAAAACCATCAAAATGGGCTTTTCAACAATACCTTTAAACCAAGGCATTTATATGCACGCGTAAATCGTTTCTTGACCTTGTTCTCATTTTTCAGTATGGAGATACCTTGGAAAACACAGCTTCAAGACAATTAACAGCCTAGAGAGAAACTGGACAGACATAAAAATAGCAAATGACTCTCAGGTAAGGCAGCGATTAATCGTATCAGTGTTCCACTCTTATACCTATGCCTTAAATATTTGCTTGATTTTTTTTTTTTTTTGGTGCTTCATTATTTGCTATTCCCTGTTCATAGTTTGTTTTTCTCTTGTTTAAACCATTTTAGCTATTCAATAAGAGGACTAGAAACATTTTATTTAATTAAGCTGGCCAAACATTCCAGACATATAAAAGTGTAGTACAGTACTGAGGCAAAGATTTTACAAGGGTACCAAGGACTCAAAATTGTTGACATAAAATATTCAGCTAATTCTTGCAGGTAATGAATGTTTGAATAAAATGATGGTCATTTCCTAGACCATTTGTGATAAGAGAGGGGCTAAAGTCACAAGAATATGATTCACAATGAATAATTCAGTTGAAGCAGAACAAACATTTGAAAGTTCTGTTTCCTTCATGTTTCATAAATTCCACATCCTATCATTTATTTACCAAGAGTTATTCTCTTATAATTAGTTTTCTAGAAATCTGAAGTCATATCAATTTCATAAACTTAAAAGAATAAGTTTCTGTACATGGTCCTTGTGTTTCTTTGAAGTTGGTTCAGTGTTTTCATAAGTATGAAAACATAATTTAAGTTGTCCTAATGAGGAGAAAATCTTTTTACACATCTGCAGAAGGAATTGCTGAATACATTAAATAGTAAACTCTAGAAATTCTGGTACCTAGGTGTCTTATTAAACTATTTTGTTGTCTTTTGATATTTCCTCTTTTGTTGAATAGCAGTATTTTGTTGTAGGGTTTTTTTTTTCAAAAACAGGACTTTACACGTGAGTTGATATTAAAATGATCAAGTCTTTTCTGTTTTTATTGCTGGTCATGAATTATTTGGCAACAACTAGGGACACTTGTGTTTCATGGGGGACACAATGTATTCTGTGTATTTGTCCTCTTTTAAGCTTGCCACTTACCCATGAAGACGTTAGTTCATTTGTTTTTTAAACTAGTTTCAAAATAGTTCTTGATCTGCAGAGAAACAAGGATGCAGTGTTCTTTGACTTCCTAAAAATATACTTGATACCAGCAACATCTGTGGAATGGGAGTTTGCCTCTTAAAAGGCAGGATTCTGGTGCAAATTATTTCAGGGCATGTTCAAAATTAACTTTCAAAAATATGTTGCCATAATTTATTTCTAATTAATTGTCAATGTTGCTTCTGCCCTTTTTCCAATTACTCACAGAGAAAAAGTGGACTTAGCTGGTGAGAATTCCAGGCTGCATGGGAAGTTGTTTGATGTAAACTTCAAATTAGGCTGTTAGCCTCTGAATACCTTTAGCTTAAAAGATATGAGTTTGTTATGACACCAGTTTATCAGCAGGAAAAGATTGAACTTCTTTGTGTCAGAGATTTTTCACAAGATTATAATGATAAAATGGAGAAAACAATAGGATTATTGTATCATGAATCATATAGACTTGAGATGGTTTTTAAAAAAATTGTTGCTGTAATTAGTTTAACCATAAATGTTGTAAAGCCCTGCTGTGTGTGTCTCAGGAAGGTTTCTATTTGCTGCTGAAGATTTTGGATTAGGCATTTTGCATGCAGGCATTTTAATGAAGACTTTTTTTTCTCCTGTCCCTTGTATGTACCAGTGGGTAGGGGATAATTGAGCTGCACCACATATTTAGAAGTCATTGATACATGCCTGATAACACAAATTTTAATTTCACGAGATACATGCCGTGAAATCCTTAAACCACTTCCATTTTACAAAGCTTTGCTTTTGGAGGCTATAGGGCCTACTGGGTCTACCCAAATGGCTTGTGAATATTGAAGTAAAAACCTGTGATGTCTGTACTGCCTGAGGGCTTGGGAAAAACCAGATAAGGATATCTTGGACCAAACTCAGATAAGGTGAAGTAAATTCCTTGATCCTCAAGGAAGATAATTACTCTTTCTCTCTAATCCCCCAAAAGACGCCTCCTTATTAATATTATTATGTCGTATACCAGTTTGTCCTTATCTCCTGTGACTGGCTGATTATTAAAATCCTCCATTTTTCTCCAGCTGTTGTCTTCCCGAGTAAACAAATCACCAAGTTCGATTGGCTTCCATTTGCACTTCATTGCCCCTTGACAGCAAACATGCTGTAAAAATGAGCTGCCTCAGGCTCTTTTTAATCTCCAAAGGAGGAAGCAACAAATGCACACATAATCTCTTTAATTTTATTAATACTGTTTTCCACAAAACGTAGTATTTAATTTTGAGTGCAAAGCCGTTTTTTCAGTAAGCTAATGTCAAGGTTACAACAAAATACATATTTTGTAGATGGGAAGGCGTAAAGAAACCCGTCAGTGTTTCAGATTCATTTCTGTTACAGTCCAAATTGTTTTCCAAGAAGTGCAAGGTAATTAAAAGACCAAAACAGGGTTAAGAAGTATATGGCTTTACTTACATGCAGTATTTCATTTAGAAATAACTCATAGCAAGTGAAACAGTGAACAGGCTCTGCTGAAATATATTTGTTTTCTTTCCTTCCTTTTAGTGGGCACAAATACATCAAGATGTATCATACCTTTCCAATGAGGAATTGTATTGTAAGCTTTGTATATTTCTGCTACAATAAATTAATTCTTTAAATCTTTTCAGATCATTTTCTTTACATATCAGGTCAGGGTAGATAATGACTAAGTAATGGGTGTTAAGAAACCAAATTTTTTAAGAAGGTCTTAGAATTTTGGCCAAGAAATAGCCACAATCTGATAGTTTGCTAGAGCAGTTATTTTACCTGCTAAACAAAAACCACCCCAAATTGTTTCAAGATTCCTTAAAAAAAAAGGGCAAAAAAAAAAAGCTCCACAAGCTTAATGTGTTGAGTTATTACATATTATTTCCTCTGTAATTCTTGACCTTTCAAGTCACTTTCCATTCAAGAGATTTTGTGAAATAGTGAAGATAATTTAAAGTGATAGTCTTGATTTTTTCCCCTGTATTGCAGGCAACACAAGTGGCAATAGAGCAATTCAAGGTGCACAGTACTTTGTCCCTTTACACCTTTACTGGAGTTAAAGGAGTCCTCACATGATTTTTGAGGGTATAGTGCCTGGAGGATGGCAACTGCTCATCCTCCCCTTTGGATATACTAGCTCTTCCCTGTAGGAAGATCAGGACTGTGAAGATGTTTTGCTTATTATGGTCTGCTAAGTTTCTTTAGCTCAAAATGTTGACGAAACAGAACATTTTTTTGTTTCAGTGAAATATCTGTAGTGGTAAGAATACCTCAAAATTATCAGCATGTTTAGTGAATTTTCTAAATTAAATAGTAATCAAAAACTCTAGAGAATTCTATTTTATATCTGTTATTAAAAAGTGTTAACTAAAGAAATTTTTTTACCAAGTCTGTATTTCCTATTAATAATATTAATAATTTAAATTTAAAGTAATAACTTAAAATTATGATTGAAAGAATATGAGACCTCATACACTCATATAAAACTAATGCCAAAATTAGTACAACTAATTACCCCCAGAGTTAATAAAAAGCAAATGTCAATTTTCAGAATCATAAGTTTCAACCATACTAGCACTGGTTAGAAATCCATATGTGTGTTCTCTTTATTTATTCTCTCTCTGTACAGTGCCTTTATGCTTGGTCTCTTAACCTCCCCTGTGACTGCAAGGCAAGACTTGCCCCTTACTGACCAGTGCTTGTTTATATATATAGGGAGCTTTCTGCTCCCTGTCCTTCAGACTAACTCTGCTCTTCTAGGTACTCTGTCCAAAACCAAGAAAAGCCTTGCTTTGATGTTATTTTTAAAAGACACAAAATGCTATTTTTTAGCAAATTGCCAAACTGAGAGGAGTGCCTTATTGACCCAACTGGGTCAAATTTATGGATCAACTCAGTTTTAAAAACACCATCAGAACAGAAATGTGTGTTGATAGATGAGAAATACTGTGCTTTTGCCATTCTTGATTTCATTAAATCACAGAATGGAAGACAGGGGTTCTCTGGTTTAATTATGCAAGAGGTAGAAAGGAAATTAAAAACGATCTCTTTGGGGCCTATTAAAGAAAGAGGGCAGGGAACACCAGAGGCTAATGTGGTTGTTGTAGTGTTGGGAAAGGAGCAGTGCAGAGCTCTGATAGGAACTGGCAATATGAAAGCTGAAACAGTTCTTGAATATTTCAAGTCTGCAGTGTTCACTCTGGGGAAAATACTCAAGAAGCTAATGGAAACAAGTATTCATTAATATTTTATTTAAGATATTTATGCAAGTCATGTGTTTTCAAGTATTTCCAGGCTAGTTCTATGAGATGGGAATATAATGAGGCAGAAGAATTGAGGAGTAATAACATATCTAAAGCAAGTTTGCTAAATGAGTTTGATCCAGATTGGCCACTTCAAGCAATATCAAGTGAATGGGTTCTTGCTGTAGGTTACTGCTTGCTGCAGCATGGGAAATCCCTGAATTCATACCCAAATAATCCCACCTCTCAGAGAAGGGGAAGAGCTGCAGGATTCCTGTCACACAAGGTGCTTCTGTGGTGTATTTTGACTGAAGTTAGCAATTCAGGAGCCTTTGAAATTAAGAGTTCAGGAGAAGTTTGTTCTTAATTGTCAGTAATGAAAAAGGACAAAACCCAGCTACAGCAAACTGAGTTGCTGAAGCGCTTTGTGCTTTGAAGTTGCCTGCATGCAGGACCCCAGAAAAGTTAATATTGAGGAATGAATGAACAGGAGATGTGTGGTGGAAAGAGGAGCTGTGCACTTTTCCCCTGTTCTGCTTGTCTCCTCTGCTTTAGAGCAAACTGTCATAATAATGGTATGGTACATGCACAGCCTTATGTTAACAACTTTCTGGAGATGATATTCTATTCCCTTTGGGCAGCCTGCATGCCAGCACTTGACATATGCTCAAAGAAAGGAACTGAGAAAGGGAGAGTGGGTAATTCTGTGATCAGCAAGTAGCTGGGAAACTACAAGACAGCAGGCTATTTCCTACAGCTTACTGATAACTTGATTTTTTGTCACTCTTTTCCTTGAAAAGATAAAGAACCTATTAGATTTCAAATCCTTTAAAAAATGAATAAAGGGAACTGATCAAAAAAAAAACCCCAAACCCCAACCAACCAGCCAAAACCCCCCAAAAGCTCACCTTAAACAAAACCAACATGAACAACAAAAAAGAAAATCCCCAACCCCTCCCTCCCCTTTCCCAAAAAGATCTTTAAGAATTTGGAGTATAGTGGTACCAGTAGATTAGAGTTACAAATGTGGTAAAAGCAGTGTCCTGGTAGAGTTTTAACCTGCCAGACTCTGCTCTGACAGCTCATAGAAAAGGCAATAATGCATAAGTGAAGCTCTGTAATTGCAGTTGCTATGGGAACAAGTCTTAGGTTTGGAAGTTCCCTGAGTTCAGTGGATTGAAATTTCTGTCTCAGCAGTGCATCAATATACTATTTTGAATAACATCTCTTTAAATTATCTCCCTTTAGATGTTAGATTTGTTATGGACATCAATCAACATAAAATAGCCTCTCCTGCTGTAATTATTAGCACACATTTGTATGCATTGTTGGTAGATCTAACTTAAAGCAAAAAATTCTACTGACACTTTTATATGAATCCTTTTGTTTAATTAAAAAAAAATCTTGTTTACTTTTTGTTATGGATTTCTTTTTGTAATGAGTGTTAAATTCTAAGAATTGACTGACTTGGTACTTCTTGCAGAGCAGCTTAAACTGCTATTTTTGAAGACTTAGGAGAAAATGAACCATTTTCTCCATGTAAAGGAACTTAGGAATATGGTTTAAAAACATAATTCAGAGGAAATTTTTTTCAAGTGGTGGTTCATGAAAGTAAAGATATATATTTTCAATTTTTAATTTCTGAGCTTTTCACTAAGGATTGGTCAGATTCTTAAAGTGGTACCCATTTTCCAGATTTTGTTTACCCACAACTTTGGCCAAATTTTCCAGATACAGTCTGGATGCTTCTTAATGGTAATCATATGAAAAATGAAATGCCATCATGTGGTAATTTCTATCAGAATTTTTAGAGACAATTTTTAAAAAGAAACCTTCTTGAAGAGTCATGTGAGATCTTTGTTCTCTTTGCCACATCTCTTGCTTTGATGCTTGAGTGGATCTGTGGTGAGGTATCAGTTGATGCTCTTGGCAGGAACATGTTTTGCATCAAAATATGAGCACTTGCTGGGTGAGCCCTGCACCCAGGAGCTGCAAATTTCATTAGCTCTGGTTCCACTCTGCATTAATATGGGGTAGCAGCATGTCCTGTCACTGCATTAACAAGGTGACCTTCACAAAACCTTTCCTAATTTATTAGAGACAGAAATCATGCAAATATAATCCATTAGAAGTAATTATGTGTGTGCTTTCTCCATTGCTTTGCAGCATGGGAAGCCATACATAACACGAGGTAATAGCACAATGCAGATAAAAATGAGGAAGTTATGGAGTGGTTGAGCATCCTGCTCTCTCTGATTGCTGTTCTGCATTATCTTCCCCAAGGCAACTACGTTGTTTCTGCATTGTTATTGCAGAAGGAAGTGAGAAATACCAGGAGATAATCACCAGGAGAAATAAAAGTCAAAGAGCGTGTAGGAGATAATGCTGTCCTGCACAGTGTGGGGAGGATGTGATGGCAGCTCTTTTACCAGCTAGCACAACAGGTGATATTTCATGGTGTGCACAGCAGACCACTGAGCTGAGCTCCTCCCATTGTTCTGGGGGCAAAGACAGCCACTAGGCTTTCCCTCTTCCCTCCTAAGGAAAACCTGTGCTCAAGGTGGACAGTAGTCTGTATTTGGTCACTGAGTGGAGTTTGAAAAAAGGCACCAGATGTTTTGTGACATCTAGTGCTTAAAAATTCAGCAAACTGACAAACAATGGTAATAACTTTGATAACTTGGAAGGCTTTAATTTGCCCCAAGGAAATACATCTGAACAGTTGTATCCAGTAGTAGCAGCTGCAGCACAGCCTCTCAGCAGTTAGGCTTCTTGTCAGAGTATGATGTCAAACTGCAACAATACAATAAATTGTATTTTTTTAATGGTAAAAAAGCCTGGCCAAAAATATTTTCATAATTTCCTAGCGGCAACATATGGCCCAACAGAAGCAACAGGTATGTGGGGATATAAACTGTACAGATATTCCATTTCAGTACAATAATATGAGGAATAAGATACTGCTCAGTATTCATAAGATAATCAGAACCAGAATATCCAGAATGAATATTCACAAGCCCTTTGGCTTGAGTTTTCTGGTTGCTGGGACAGACTAATCTCAAGATTCAGCCTGCTGCTTCGTGCTTGGTATTTTTTATTTTCATGTAAATTAGGCATCTGAGATGTGACAAGCAACACTTCGATGTATTTTACAGAACATGCTGTTTGGACACTTCAAAAATTGTGTTTTGAAAAGTAAAACAATGTTCTGTAGAAGTACTCAAGCTTGGCACACTGATTGTGGAAAAGGATATTTCCCATCTGAGTTAAGAAAGAACAGTAAGTCTAATAGTGCTCACATTTCATCTCCTTTGGAGGCACACCCCCATGAGCTTCCTTGGGGCTGTACTAGGTCATATGAGGAAGATGAAGCTCCTCGATCCCTCTTCATAACTTTGAAATCGAATCCCGAATGTGGAAATTCAGCCCAGGCAGAGGCTGTACTCCATGCATTACTCAGTCACTACTTTTGTATTGGTGACCAGGGGTAACCTAGAAGCATAGGCTGCAGTCCTCATAAAATATTATCCAATCCTCTACAAAGAATTAGCAAGAGAAATCCTAATTTCTGGAGTTCCTATAAAACACTTTGGAAGAGGTCCAAACCTGTATAAGCAAATGTTAGTGGTGATCTCTGTGCAGGTGCTTTTCCACCTGGGAATGTTGTTGAAATATTTCCTCTGGCTTATTGCAGTGTCTCTTCACGAGTCTGAAATGACCTGTGGGCCATTGCACATAATCACAAATCCCAGCTGGGGTTTTCAGAAAGAAATTGCTGCAGCCGAGTCTGGGGTGAAGTGATGCCTTTTCACTGTGATCTGGCATTTTTAAACAACTGTGTTCTATAGATCAGTGTAAGAAAGCACTCACCATATAGCCCTTAATCATTCTGTTTTTCAAAACAATCCTGCATGTCCAGGGCTGCTAAATTATATGCATTTATTGTGTTAAAAATGAGAGTCTAGCAATTGGTTCTATTGGACAGCTAAGGTTGCCTATTGGTAAAATAAATCCTGATGCAGAAAAAAAGGTAGGTTAGCTGTCTGCACTGTTCTTCCTTCTTGGAGTATACTGGATTGTAGCAGCCTTTGGCAGGCTTAGTTTCCCTGGCTTTTGCAGAAAAAGTGGAATTTAGAATAGTTTTGAAGCTATTCTAGTTTACATCAGAGAATTAGTATGTTCAGTGTGTCCCTGCAAGGCTTTTTGTTAGGTCAACAAAATCCCCTTTCCCCAACCTCTTTTAAAAAGGCAAAGCCTTTTAAAAAATACAACAGTTTTAATATTTTGGCCTTGATCATAATGAATCCATTCCAGAAAATGTAAAATTCCTTACAAAAATAAAATATGAAGTCATCCTCAAATGTTGTTCTTTTACTTCCGTTTTTCTGACCGAAATACTTCAAGGTCTCTGCATAAATGGACTATTTTTGGGAGTCAGAAAATGGATCTACTACCATGGTCATCCTTACTGTAAGATACAGATGGCACCAACTCAGTTTCTGTTTGCAATTCAGGTTCTGTGCTTGTACCTTCATACACGCCAGGGAGGTGATGAAACTCTGCCCTCCGTTCTGGAGATTGTGTGCACACTTGCAAGCACCACAGGGGGTGACACTGTCCCTGAAATAATTTTCCTTTGCTGTGCAAATGACAGTTCATTTTTGCTTTCTGCTCTTGTCTATAACATCAAGGAAAGGCTTTGGTTTTCAATATCCTGTGAGTTTTGGGAATGTCTTTGAATGAACTCAGCAAATCAGAATTTCTTTTACTTTGAGCATCTATATTGGAGTAGATGGGGTTGCTAAGGATTTTCTAACCTGTGAGACATCTTCCCTTAGATGTATTTGTAGTAAAATATGACTTGTTTTGCCTGTGACTTCAGCAGGCAAGATACTTGAATAAGATTTAGTAACAGAGGAGAGCTGGGTGAGTCATGGTTATAGCCCCATTAATTTTGGACAGATTATGCTATAAAGCACATGGATTGCTGGGTCATTTTTGTGTTTTAGCAAAGAGTGAAAGGAGAAAAAGCCAACAGACAACACATCTGATCCTATCTGCCATCCCTATTTTAATCTGTTTTTAAAATATTGTAGCTGAAAACATCTGCAGAATTTTCAAGTGGTTTCTCTTTTTGCCACCATCATATTTTTAGCACATTTTAAAATTTTGTAGTCTTTGTATCATTCTGAAGAATGTCAAATGCCATATTAGAAACACATTGTTTACATGTTTCTCCTGATGTTGTGTGAAAGTGTTTTTCAGCTTCTTTAATTTGCTTGTAAACAGCTATTTTTATCAACATTAGGCTGCTGTTAGTCATGTCGAATTGCCCCTGCCTTTCCATCAATTTCTGTGCCTGCAATATTCATGGGAAATTAACTACTGAACAAGCAATTAGTCCTGGGTGTCTATTTGTGCAGGGCATCCAGAGAAAGAAAAAGCTACAGAGCTTGGAAAAACTTGTGTGTTGAAGAGATGAGAGATACTCTCATCTTCCTTTGTTTAGAATGAGACATTGGTCTGACCAGTCTCTCTCAGGCAGCTTTTTGTACAGGTATAATGGAATCAATATTCACAGTATGTTATGCTGAAGAACTGAATCAATTTTTCCTTGACATATGCTATAAAAAATCTAATGTACCATCTACTTTTATAATATTTTATACCATTTATAAGTAAACTCATTAACATGATTTGTTCAGATATATATATACACAAATACAGATTGTGTTATAAGGGACCATAAATTAAGATATTTGGAGACATATTGTAGAGCATTTAAAATCATACTTTGGTGCCATTTTCCGACATTTGGTTGAGAAGTATTGTTAACAACCAAATGTTGCTGAGGTTAAAGGCAACTCCAACAGAGTCTGGAGAACACACAGAACCTGACTCTTAATACCTGCAAATATCTCTGGCTGCTCTGCTGGGAGGAACCTAAAAGGCCAAAGAGCCCCTACCAGTGTAGATCTGTAACTTCTTTCAACAAATGTGTAGATATGATGTCTTCAACTTAATTGGGTGCAGAATTAGGAGTTTCTCATCCTTATTCTCAGTTTCTTGTCTGAGATCTGCCTTTGTAAAAATCCCATAGCAATCTGCTCCTTTCTTTTCACCACTTGTGCAGTAAGGGTGAACTGAAATGTACTCTAGACTGCAGTGGAAGTTTTGTTTCCTTATACTCTCCTCCTCTCAGCTTGACCACAATTAAAATAGAGAGGAGCCAGGCAGTGGCATTGTACCCTCTCACTGGTTATCTGGCAGTTCTCATCCTGCCTGCAAGGGAATATGGAAATGGGAGCCCAGATGACTCTAGGGCCTCTCATCCTGGGCCAGCTCCTGCCAAGGGCTGGTGTGTGCACAGGTCTGGTACAGCCTCGTTCTCCTGTCAGCCACTGCATTGCAAAGGGAGGCACTGGTACTTTAGAAATAGAGAACCTTTCTGTTATGGAGAACTCTTTGACCTTGGAGATAACTGTGCAGAATCTTGTGCCAGCATAATAATAACTCAGAAAATATTTTCCTAAAACATTAAACACAGCCCTTGGAGTTTGCGTTGCTTCTGCAGCTCTGAAGTTCTTACCTCATCCTCCAATTTCTGAACTGTTTGGATATGTAGTACAACCTGGCTGGTACTTCAGTTTATTTGTGCTATAATTTATTATTTATCTAAATGGTATTTAAAAGTTCTAGGGTTGGGATTGCAATTTAGGGATGTCTTTTCATGGTCTGAAACTATTGCATCCTAAACACTTCAGGAGGAAGAGCAAAGATATTTTCTGGCTCATTGATTCAGTGTTTGCATTATATTCAGTACTACTTTCCACAGCTAAGATATCAAATATATTTTGATTAAACACCTCATTAAAAATAAATGAATTGTATACTTGGTACTAGAACTGACTCTTAGTCTGGATTCAATTGAAGAATAAAGCTGTCAGATCATGAAGAGAGATACCCAAAAGCAGTGAAACCAAATCCATTAGTATCAAGTATGTGTTTGTTGCTGTAACATAATTGCAGCACTAATTATTTGTAACACACAGTAATAAAACTACACATCAGTAAGAAGACAGTCTACAGACTATATATATATAAATTGGATAAGTGATATATAACCATAGAAATTCAAATAACTTTGAATCAAAAGGATCTTAACTTTAAATAAATTGAATTGATTGGCCCCATGTGTCCACAATTTATTGATTAAAGAAGTAGGCAATCTACACTGAAGACCTAATGAAATGCTTTGTATAGTAAATAATTTTTTTATTGCCTGAATTCAAGGGAATGGTTAGACATATTTTAGCAACATTCATAAAAATCTTTATTTTCAGAAGGATATCTCTTCTAAGTGAAAAAACTTTGGCCCTGTCTTTGCCAGAATATATAAACAAGTGTAATCAGTGTACAGCACACTGCATTGAAATTAATGAGAGGGGATGTTTCCAGAAGAAATGTTGAAGATACAGTGGTTACATTCTCAAAATTAAGAAGTCTGTCTGGTAAAACTTTGTAAATTCAGATAATTTCAGACAGACAGAGTCTAAGCTTTACAAAAGTGTGGCTGCAGTAATGATTGCTGTCCTATTTTATAGGCAAAGAGTGGTGGCAGAGGGAACAAAATCCCCGTGAGAATTTCAATATCTGACTTTCAATTAAAAACTTGTTATCTGAGAGGCTTTGTTATATATGAGCAGACAGAAGCATATGTTAATCTGAAATTTGATTAGTCCTAGTTCTCAGCTGTAATTATCAAGATATCCAGAAGATCTGAATGTGAACCTAAGAGGTTTTTGCAATGCTTTTAGAACATCTGCAAGCAAAATTCTCAAATGTGCTCTTTGTAATCCCCAAACTCACCAGTGCAATAGCAGTACAGAGCAGCATAGCCTGAAGGTGGCATAGGAACATCATCTCTGGGGTGGAGGAGCAAAGCTGCACCCCGGTGTTGCAGGGGAGTGTTTGGGCTCAGCTGCTGTCAGGGCACACCGGGGGCACCTCCTGGGTGTTCTCCCTTCACCCCTCAGAACGGCCCCTGCAGCTGCTGCAGCACTGTGGCCTCAGGAACCCTGAGGAGGAAAGGATGGCTCAGAGTCCAACTTTGCCTTGACTTTACCAATATCTGCTTTATGAATAGCAACAGTGGATTAAATATAAAAATACAGTCAGTTCAATCTATTTTAATTCACCCAAATATAATAAAATCGGTATAAATGGAAACCATTGCTTCACTTATCAAGTTGCATTACAAAGTCACAATGTTTCAGCATATTGATCTTTCGGGGTGCTTGAGCAAATATTTAGCTGTGACATACTCTATAATAAATTCTTAATGTTCATATTTAGCGGTCATTTGTTACTGGCTTTTTGAAAATCTCCCACCTTAGCATCGGTCAATTTATTATCCAAAAATTCTTTATACTTTCCAAATAAAGTATATATCTATAAAAAAATCAAATCAAAGTATTCTTGGCAATGCACATCTAAATCTGCTCCCAAGACAGAGGAGGTTTTCTCCTTATAAATTCAGAAAGATAAGTGATTGAACACCTTTTGTAACAAAAATCCCATCAATTTTGAACTGATAGCCCAGGTACAAACCTTCAGCCTGACTTGATTTGAAACTGTCTGATAACAAGTGTACGAAATTGGGGGCAGAATTGTTAAAAGCTTACAGAGCATTGTTTGAGCTCTTGTCCAAGTAATGCTGAAAAATAAAGGTGTTTTTTCACCCTGTGTTTTTGCATTTATCTGTAAAATATTGCTTTTGGAGTAACTGCAAAGCGAAGACAATTATTCTGTAATACCCTGTATTTTCTAGATGAGTGCAGGGCTAGGATTCATAGTCGTTTCTCTCAATTACTGCTTTCAACAATGTTCTTACCAGGATATTGCTTTTTGGGCACTTAAGAAAACTGAAGAAAATTGGATTTTATGTAAGATGAACCATAAAGGGAGAAACCACTCCACTAGCACAGGGTTACTGGCCTTCAAAACCATAAATTGTCAGCTTAACACTTGCTGTCTCATGAAAGTTCTGCTATTTTAAATTTTTTTTTAGTATCAGGAAAAGAAGGTGTAAGAAAAAGTTGCATAATCCACATGAAACCTATTAAATGGTATAGTAATTGCCTTTTATGTTTCAAAACACATGTGGCTCTAATTTTAGAAAAAAATTAATATATTTGTTCCAAAAACCAGAGAATTGCTTTTAATGGACTATTGGCTAAAAAAAGAGTAAATATATAAATGTATTTTGCAACTATGGCTAGTGACAGGAATTTCTGCTGTGGAGATTATGAACTAACTAAAATATTTTGTACTCTATCTCTTTTTACATATTATCAAATGGGAAACAGCTATATCAGGATTGAATCTTCTTCAGGGGCAAGATCCTAAAATTATAAAAGTCGATGGAATTTTTTTCTTCTTCCTTAAGAGAACTATGTACCTTTTCCGTGCCTAATAATTTTTTTTTTAAATAAGCTCATTCACTTCAAAACGTGTAAGAATTGGCCACATATTTAATTTATTCAACTAACAGAAAGATAGATGAGGGTTAGGAGTGAAGCAGCTTGTCCATATAGTGAGAATATTTTCCATAGCCTGAATCTCCTTTTGCAGTTTAAGGTTGTTACTTTTCCTTCGCACAATGAATGTGGAGCAGAGGTTACTTCTGTCTTCTTCATTACAGTCTCATAATCACCTGTCACCCTCTGATTCCTCAAGTTTTTATTTTCCCTACAGTAAAGAAACCAAACTTGTTCAAGAAGAGGCCAGAGTTTCCAGATTTCAGATGATGTGATGAGCTGGGCTTTGCCCTGTTAATTCTCATCTTCCTTGGATGGGATGCTGCAAATTAGATACAGCATTACAGCCCATGTGATGAATTCCCAGAGCTTGTAAGATTTAGTTCACATATTTGTTTAACACCTCTACTTCTATGTGACTTGTATCAACATGCACTTTAGTACAGCTGATTAATTTTTTTTTCACAGCAGGAGAGTTTTAATATTTTTTTTCAGTTGTAGAATAACACTATAAACTTTCTTCTTTCAAAACTGCTATCACTGTTCTGTATTTTCCTGGTAGACTGAAAATACTACTTAATCCTCACATCTATTGCACTATATTGCTTCTATTTCATACTTTTTTTTTCCCCCACCAAGGAATAGAAGAATATGAAATTTGCATTTCATAATGCAAATAAGGTTAGAGCTTAGGCATCTAAATGGCCATGTCTTCCTTAGAGAGGTTTTTTCCTTGGGGAAACAGGCATGGCTACTGTGTACCTAAACTATTTCTAGGCTTGGGTGAATGGAAAAAACAGTGTGAGACACTTTAGTGGCTCTTAATAACTGATAGTTCAGGCCATTTTTGAATTGTGCCAGTATGTTTATTTTACTTTTATTCTCTGATAATTTTCCTTTAATGAGTAGCAAAATAGTGTCCTGTGTTGAGTGTGAAAAGTTCTCATTTTCACAGTTTCTTGGTGTTTCAACTATAAATAGTTCCACAATACCTTTCAAGGAGCCTCTCCCCAAAACACAGCCATGAGCAGACACTTGAGAGACCTGTGTGCCCTGGACCTTGTACTGGTGCAGATGGGGCTCAGTTAAACTCAGCTCCCCCTAGGCAGGGAACTGTTGTACCAAAGTTAAGATTAGAGATCCCTGAAGCTGTTATGCTGAGGGATTAGGTGAGTTCACGTAGCTGCAGAGTTCAGGGTTGCCACACCTCTAGGTTAATAATTTTGGCTGAGTACTTAAAGAGGTGGAATAGCTGTAGCCAAAACTGACTAAAACTGTCTTACTTTGATGAGGTGCTATGCAGCTGTATTCAGATTTGGCAGGGCTTGACTTCTTTGAATTAACCTGTGTGCATGGAGTCTAGGGCCAGGAATACTCTTACAGGACTTGTTCTGCTTCTCCTAAAAGGAAAAGTCTGACAGAGGTGCCTTATATATGTAGCAAGGTTTCTAGCAATGATGTTTGCTATAAATGAGACGTGCTATAACAAATGCTGCTTTCAGCTCAGTGCCTCTTAGCCAGTGCTAACAACATATGTGCAATTCACTTCACACAGAGCTAAATTGTCTTGGTATAAAGTTGGCTGATATTACTAGTTTTAATTATTTAAAATTTGTCTACAAGGAAACGTCAATGGAAACTGGCTTCAGTAGATTTTTGAAAACACTGTTAAAAAATTTACTTTTAAATCATTCTCATTGATTCTGTCATTGAAATGTCAGTAGTTGAACAGATTTTGATTGTGTCACACATGATCACCATAATGAATATATTAAAATTTAGAGTTTTGATTTGCTCTAGACACACTTTTTTTTAAATATATACCACTAATCCAAGAAACAATATATGCTGCAAGATGGATTATATCCCTGTTTTTGATTTGTTCTTGGATACAATGTTCTAATTATTATCTTACTCATTGTCAGCCTGTGTTTCTACAGACTTGGAAAACTGAATGGAATACTAGAGAAGTGCATCTGTGCTTCTCCTACACCCTGAGAGAGCCTGTGCTTGTATACTTGGGGTCTAATCAGTGGAAATGTCCTTACAAACTCAGAATCCATTTGTTCTCTTAAAGCTCAGAACCTGTGTGATGAACAAAGAACAGGAAAAATGAAATACAGATGCCTGTGCCTGTGGTAAATGAGCAGGTCCAAGAAGCAGTAGTTTTCTGGCCAATGCACTGGAGAGGAGATGTCTCTGAAATGCCTTGTTAAAGATTCTCCTTTACTTTGTACTTAAGGCAAGATTTTTGTCTGGAGGGTTGGAACAGTTCTTGTTATGCTTAGAACTAACATTTCATTCAACTATGCAAATGGAGAAGAAATGAATAAACATTGATTAAGAATGAGTATTTTGTGTTATATCAGGCACACAGGAGACACTGTATGTTGCTGAAATAATTATTGTTGCCATATATGTATAGCTGAGGCACAAATGGGAAAAATTGAAAAAGCTCTAATTAGAGGTTTCAGCTGTTTGCTAACAGTGTGACTACAGACATCCATCACCCTTAAGTATTCTTTATATTCCTAATGCTAATTGATTTTTTTTTCCTATGGAAAAGCTAATGAACTATCAGGCTGTTTGGTTTCTTCAATAGCTATGTTATTGTTATAAAACACTTTGGCACTTTTCTTAGGCCCTTGTATTTACTCTGTTGAATTATTATTTGGGAGATATTCTTGAAGGATTGCAAGTTTGTGATCTACTTGTTAAAATGTTACTTCTTAGTGTTATTTAAAAGTATTTATCTATGGTATTTGTCAGCTGCAAAAATTCTTATTTCTGTTATAGGAATATTGGTGATATTCCTTCACATGATTTTGATTTGAACTATAGAAAGAATAGTGTGAGTATCCACAGGTATGTGTAGCAGCAGAGGGGCTTTTCCAGAGATACCAAAGCAGATTTGCTTTTCATGGATCTGATTTCTTTGCAGGGTAACCAGTCCACCTTGGGATATTGTTTCTAACCAGTACCTTGATCCTGGGGATCATGAGGAAGGATTCTACTGTGAAGTCATAATTAACTGTGGCTTTAATAGAGAGCATTTAATTTTCAGAAGTAACATTTACCAATGGGAAAACCCCTCTGATTCATTGTGAGGGGTTTAAGAGACTTGATGTGGACTGCTTCTCTTCAGGCATCTCTGCTCTTCCAAGGCTGGGCAGTTTTTGGGCAGTGGCTCTGTTAGTGATGTTTAAAAGGCTGTAGCTTGAGCAGACAAAGCTGTGTGGCTGTGCTTGTGGGACATGAGTGAGAGGCTGTGTCACTGGGAGGAGGGATGGTGGGGCACACATACGTGGTGTCTGTTTGTCATTCACTTAGCTGATCTCTTTGCCTTTTGTACCCCTTAGCTTCTATGTACAAATGGGAATTGAAGGCAGCATTTATTTTCCTGTTTTTGTCCTCCTATCCCTTTTTCCTCTGCGATGGCATGGGAATTCTAGGGTGTAATGTTCACCACACGTGTTCTCTACTGCTCAGTGTGTGTAAGGAATCCTGTCCTGGCTAACCAGAGGTCTGGGAAAAGCAACAGCACCTGGAGTATCCTGGGGATCATGAGGAAGGAAAGGACAGAGGGTGACTTGCCCCAGTGTCCTTTGCTGTGTGAGGACATGATTGCAAAGCACTCCTTGTTCCATAGCTAAAGTAGATACTCGTTTTTCTCTTTGCTATTTTCCAGAAGTGATTTTTAAACTGCCTGTTGCCACTATGTATCAACACACAGAAATGCAGGAAAGACACTATGCAGGTGTGAAAAACCAAATTAGTTGTGCCAGTCTAGAGTGCAGGAGAGTCTCATTACTTAGAAATGGATTTTGTTACAGGAAACATTGATTCTGGATTTATTCTGTTGGGGTTTTTGGGCTTTTTTTTTGTTTGACATACAACACTAACTACTAGATAAATAAAAAGGAATTGAAGTAAATGCTGCTAAATATTTCTCCTTGCAATTTGAACAATAGATGTTGTCTATTGCCAGATATTATGTAGCAAAATAACTTTTTTTTTGATCCTATTTAGTATTTCTTGGAGGAAAAAAAGAGTAAAGAATACAGTGTCTCTATCTACTCATATAGCATAGTAAATTTCCCTTTTGTTTTTCCAAAGATGAAAAAAGTTGTGACGCTTTGATTTTCAAAATATTTTCCATGTCATCTTTTAAAGACAGGTTTTTAAAGTGCTTTCAGCTACAGGCTCTTCTGGTTCAAAGAAGGGAAAAGAATAGATACAGTACTTGGCATTTTTTTCTGACTACTCTTAACACATTTTTTTTTCTTCCTGCCATGACAGTTTAAATTTATGTATGGTTGTACTGTCAATGCAATGTCTATCCATCATATATGCTGGAGAAAGGTCAGAATAGAAAAATGCCACAGCTTTAGGAGGGGAGGATGAAAAACATTTGTCTGAGCTAAAGCACTGGAAAATAAAATCTAGATTCAGCCAACTACAGTTTAACTATATATTTTGATAAAGTTGTTTCATTTAACCAGATACCTTGTAGGGTGGATGAGCTCTATTAAAATAATCAGAACTGATGATTTTGCAATGCACTGAAGTGAATGAATGTTAGTTCAGTGTTAGTTAACCTTCACTGCACTTTTCATTTTATGAATATAATTGACATTAGAGAGCACATTTAATCTATTTGTCTTATTTCTCCTCATGATCAGAGATGGCCAAGGTATGGAACTCTGAAATAGTCTGCAGACTACACAGTTTACTGTGTCTTGTTGCTCAGTCATCCTGGTCTTTAGTAATATGAATTTGGAAACTACTGAAGAAAATGGTCTTAAATCCAGGTGCCTCTAGAACATAAGACAAAGACAAGATGATAAAAGCTGCTCTTGAAGTCACACACAGAGACACATCTTTCATTTCTCATTTAGTGTTTTAGAGCCAAAACCTCCCTTTCCTTCAGGGTTTTATCTTCAATGACACACAGTGAATTGTTATCTAGACAAAATAAATAATATTGGCTTCAGTTCGGGTTTGATGCTTTTAATGCTGCTTGAATGATCTGATTTATTGTTTTACATGGTGTTCCTGAGTGGTACGATGTGCTCTTTTGTACTGTAATTTTCAGTCATGTGTCCCATGAATTCCACAAAAGCACACACCCCCACCATTTCTGTCTTATCAATACAGCCATAAAACCTCCTAAAAATCCATCAAACATGAATTGAAATACTTGCTGCTAGCCAGTGTGAAGAAACTGAGACAGTTTGTTTGAATTTAAATATGGCCACACACAAAGAGCATTTGGAATTGCTATAGAATGCAGGAAAACCTGTTAATACCAGCTATCAAATGAAGCTCCAAACGTACACTAAAACTGTAAAAGATGAAACTTAATCATGGGAGAATCAGCATAGAAAATGCCCTAGAGAAATTCCTCAGAAAGCTGAAGACTTACAGTAGACTGGTTAAATGTGCATCCACAGTTTTTCTTAACCTGCAGTTTCTGGAAACAAGAAATACATTTGGCTTCATGTGCTTGTCTTTACTCATGCAGCAAAGGTAGGCTGCTTGTGCAGCCACCACCAGGGCATTATTCAAAAGGAAATGCTGTTTCAGCGTTGGTACACAATTGAACACTGAAGTCCTTAGGGAAAAGAAAGAATAGCACCAGTATTTTCTTTCTAGAACATGTTACTGGAATATTTTGTCTTGCATCTTTTTTCTTCACATGTCATGAGTGTTTCAGAAGAAATTTCTCTCCCTGTTGGATAAGTTCACACCGTATTAAACAAATATAAAGGCTTTTTTCATACATCATTCTATACATTTAATGACATCTTTAATTTTCAGTGTTCAGAGTATTTGAGGGGAAATCTGGTGTAATCCCTTATTCTGTATTCCTGGCCATTATGCAAGCTACAGCAGGAAAAGTGCTCATCTCCAGGAGTTGTTCTCATGGTTTGATCTTTCTAAGGTTCTTAAAGGTACTTAAGTGATTTAAAATGGTATTATCAGTAACTTCTTGATTTAAGGAAATTAAAACTAAGTTTTTTTAGGAATCATCATTATTTTGTTGCTAAGGAACAAGGCAAGAACGCTGGCTAATATTCTTTCACAAATGTAATCCCTTATAGCATTATTTCTATGTATTTATGCACAGAGCTGCTGATGACTGAATGGAAATAGGATTTAGTGGGATTTAATAATATTCTCAGTAGAAAACCTTAACTTAATATGCAAGTTCTAGTGGGAATTTTCTTTCCCAAAGATATTTTATAAGCATTTAGGTACTTTAAAGTATACAAAATAGAGATCCAGCTCTCAAGCAGAAAAAGCAAGTCCCATCAAAGTATTATTGCATTTAAATGTAGACCTTTATAGAAGCTGCATACGAAAGTCCTGAGCATAAAATGTGGTATTATTTATTTTGAGGCTTTGAATTGCCTGTTCTCTTACCTGTTATTGACTGCATTTAATACAGCCTTTGAATTTATGCTTAGTGTACTAAATAGAGTAAAAGATTTTTTATAAAAATAGTAAAAATAGCATGAAATTTTCTACAACTGGTCAATGATAAAGAGGGGTGATAAATAAAGATACAGAGTGCACCAGCTGGGCACTCCTCTTAGAGTCTGAGCCCCCTCTCTGAGATGTGCAGTTGTTACTGGCAGTGATCCTGAGAATGTCTTCTCTCCAGGAGTGACAGGTTTGGCACAGCTGCTCCACCCTGGTGTGACAGCACAGATAGAAATTTAGCTGGAAAATTGACTATTTATACAGGTTTTTGCTTCCACAAGGTAGCCATGGAGCTGGTAGATGATTTTCTCCCCCCAAAAAAGGCCTTGACCTCAATGGTTGTGAACAACTGATATAGTCTGGCAACTTCAGCTTCTGTAATGAATTATTAATGAGAGAAAAGCTATTTAATACCTCTGGAAATTGTAGTTGAATACTAGGATAGCATCTCAGTATTGTTGTAAGTGATACTGATGAATGGGCTCTGTAAAATTGAAATAATGGAAGAGTCTTTAGAATATTAATGCAGTAAAAGCTGTCTGCCATGAGTCAGTGACACAGCAACAACTGGTTACTTAGTACAGCTTTGGAGATTCTTCAAGATGGTTTACTGAGCCAGAAAATTGTCTAATAAAGTGTCTTTTCTTATAGATGTTTTGTATAAATTCATGGTTATCTGCTAAATTACAGTCCATGTAATTTTGTAATATAGTGTGAAAGGTATTTATTTCAGCCTTCTCAGCTGAAATTAGATGGATGTGTCTGGATCATTTATTCAAGAAAATACTTCCTGCAGAAGTGATAGTTACTTTAGAAAGACAAGAACTCAGATACCACAGAAATAATCAGAAAGGTGAAACTGTTGTCTTCATATATTCTCTTAGAAATATTTCTATCCATAACATTTTAATGTAGTGACTTGGAAGTTGAGTAGACAAAGAAAATATTCTCACTGGACCACTGTTGCATCTTCAAGGATGAAAACAAAAACCCCAAAATTAAAACAACTGGGTTTCTCTCTTTGACAATAACATTAAGTGGAAATTTGGAAGTCTCTAACTCTCTCCTGTGTATTTGTAAAAGAAAAGGTGGTGGTTAGGAAAGATGGCTGTTACTTGCAAGCACCATCCAGGCACAAACCACAGTGATTAAAAAGCCAGACATAAATATGTAGAAGTAAGAGTGAGATTATCTGGTGTCTAATACCTGCTAAGATTATTTGGCTTGTGGTTATTTCACTCTGTTTGGGTTTCTGTATGCCATGCTGGGACAAGGTGAGTCTCCTGCCTGAGATTTGCTTTTTCTGTTGGACAGGCACCCAGGCAGAGCCGCTCAGGAGAATCTCTGCTGTGGGGAGGGGTGGAGTTCTGACAATCCCTGTAACGCTTCTCTCTCTTTACCCAAAGAGGTTTAGAGGTTTGCTCAGCCCAATCCATCAGTAGCTCACCATCATCTATGATCTCTTCCTACATAGCTATTGTAACATCCTTTTTCTTTTTTTTAAGGCAGTTTTCTTAAATTTATCCAAAAAAAGAGAAAATCCATTTGCTGCATCCCACTGTGGTGATTGTTGTTTTAACATTTATATTTCATGTTCCATATTAACTTTACTGTAGTCAAGATAGAGGCCTGGAAGAATCTATAATTGGAGGTTGTAATAATGTCCCAAAATCTTTCTTTTCTGTTTAAATTAATTTGTAAACCAAATCAGTGAGTGCCACATGTATACAGCATGAGACACTTAGGGCTGTTTTTGTGCCTATGTGGCAATATCTGTCTAGTTATCTATGTTCTGTATTCCCCCCTCCTCATTATTTTTTTTTTTCCTATTTAGATTATTCCATTTGCCAATTACACAGCACCCCACACAGTTGTATCACCTCAAATAGGCTGTGAGTAGTATCAGGGAGTTGGAAACAGATAGGAAGAGAACAAGAAGCTCCTTAACAGATTTACTACTACTGAAATGAAGTGTAGAATGATACTCTTTAAAAGTTTATGATGAGTCTTGATTTCTGGCAAGACTGTAACAGTCATTGAAAAAACCAGAAATCATCCTACAACATTTACAAGTAAATCGCTTATCCAATATAGTCCCAGTCTGACTTTTATGTTAATGACAATTGTTGAAATGGATTAAATGCTGGTATCGTACGTATATTACCAAAAGACAGCCCAAAATAACCATTGTTTAGCATTATCTGACTTCCTGAAGCAAAAGCTCACAAAGGGGTACTCATAACAACTTCCATGTGACTTTCTAGATCAGTAATTTCCCTAAGTGCAGGAAAGTCCAAATCGATGAGACAATTTTTAAATGTTGACCTTTTTATGTTTCTTGAAGCATTGCTGTGTGTTTATTCACTCTTTATAAATCTGAATGGAAGAGTGCACCCAAAAGTGCTGATAAGTGCTTTAGATCTAAATCTGTCAGAGATTCATACAGTCAGAGTGTAAATCTATACTGAATAATGCATTACCTAATCTGACCTTTCCTATTTCATGGACCATTACACTTCTCCAAAACTGACTCCAGTATTGGTTCTTTGTTGAGTCTGATAGTTTGGGATTGACTGAGGCAAAACGGAGGTGAAACTTCCCACTGTTCACACATTCTCAGCATCGCTCGGTACACAAATAATTCAGTCAGTTCTTTTACAGCCTCTTATTGGCATTAAAAGGGACATTAAGAAACCATATCTGAAAATATTTTTAAGTTATCAGACAAGATTGTTTATGTAGAAGGGAAACGGAAGAATATTTGTTGAACAGATATCTAATTAATTACTTGAAATGCCAAAGGCCCTTTTCCATACCTTAGTGAAACACCTTGTAAATGGGCTCTGAAATTTTACAGGACTGGGCCCAGTAGTGTCAGTGAAAGATAATTTAGCTGTTAATATTGATAGGTGGATTCACACAGTCAAGATACGCAGGCATGACAATGGGGCCAATTTCTATTTCAATATATGTAAGTGTATGCTATTTTAAATCGGTTGTTTGGCAGGCCAGAGGAATCCCTATTTAGTAGCAGATGATTAAGGTATTCCAAAAGTATACAAATTAGAAAAAAAAGTTGCAAAAAACCCTAATTAGTGTTTCTAGACTTGCTGTAGCTATCTGCTTATTTATCAGAAGTTCTGTAATAAATCACCCAGTCTTTCTTCCCTAATTCCTGGGGTGCCAGGTGGCAATCATGGACAAAATGTTTCTCAGTCTCTGCTGCCAAGTGGACTAGCTAGACAGAGGCACAAAACTTTGGCAAACACTTAGACAGAAGCTGTTTACACTGGGATTGTTTTCTTCCAAAGTCTGTCACACTGTGCAGTTTGCTTGACTTTATCACAAAGATTCCTTTGATTATTCAGGTGATCATTATGTGGAACATTAGGATTTATCTGCTGAGAGCTTCACAGTTTCCACAGGATGAATATATTGCTGTTTGCACTGCATGGTGCCTGGCCATGGGGGTCTGTGGCTGTCCCAATCTCTCTGGCTGGCTGCAGCCTCTGCAAGGCATGACTAATTTTGTTACAGGTAGAAGAAATATCTCCATTTTGGGAAGTCTGGCTGACAGGGGAGTAGTTTTCTTATGCTGCATATTGGATTATTTCTGGCTGTTTTTGCTTCAGTCAGTGTGTAAGCTCTTGCCCAGACATGCTGTATTCTCTCCAGGCATGGCTGTGAATATCACATACAACCCAGGTACAGTCATGTGTCTGTATTTACATCTGTATCTGTCTACATTATCTGTAAAGTTGATTTTGTGCTTTTTCTAAGTGCAGCAATTCAAAACTGAAATTTACGTAGCTCTTTCATCTGTATGTATTTGATGCACTATTTCTAATTTTTATCTTTATTAGAAATATCATCCTACACTGTGGCATAAAATATTTCTATTTAACTGTGTTTTCTTATTCTGATCTAATATGGCAAATAAGCAGAGTTCCATGCTCATAATTATAGAATTTTTAAAATTTTTTGTGAGTCAGTTGAGTGACATAAGTACTAATTTTTAGATGATACATAAATATCTAATTCCATAACTACCTAGTCATGTTAAGCATGTTATTATTCAGTAAAACAAATAAAATCAACTGAGCTGTTATTTTGTGTATTCTGTTTAAAAAATATGAGTGTTATTAAGCTAGAGCAGATATTGGGAGACACTTAATTGGGATAATTTTTTTAATATTACATTTTATATTGTTATTGTCTTTCAGATTAGGAGCTCTGCTGTGTGTCATTTTTCTGCTCACTGTCATGATAGTGCACTGCTATTATAATAACAGCATTTTAGCATTTGCCATAAGAGTGCAGTTTAGTATTTCAGAGTGTAATTCATTCCTGGGCACAGGGCCAGGATGAGGCCTGTGAATCTCCCAAGTCCTACTTCAGCTCCCAAGTAAGTGTCAAAGCATATAAAAATTGTCATGTTTTCCTCCCTCGTTTGGCCTGGTGAGCAGAACAGCTTTTGTAAATCCTTTGATGAGATTTGTGCTGTGAAGAGAGCTAGTCAGAAATGTAGGAGCCTAAACCGTGTTTAGGAAGGGACCCGCCGCCCCTCCTGCTGCGGCTGGGCCGCGCCGTGCTCATGGCGGAGCTCTGTGTCCAAGGTAATTCCCATCCCTGACACTGCCCGGCTGTGGGAGCAGCCTTTGGATCCCCCCTCCACAAAGGGAACAAACTAGCTCCACATACAGTGACATTTTGTTCCTCTGAAGTTACTGGAGGGAGTCACCCATGGCAGGCGTACATGACTGTGAATGAACCAGCCACTTTGCCAATGGACACAGGCCTCCTCACCAGACCAAAATCAAACCAGGCAAAGCATTAAAGATCAGTGTAAGAGTGTGGGAGCTGAACTTTGGGACACGTGTATTTGTCTCAGCAGAAGTGAGCTAATGAGTCTCAATTACTCGAGAACTGGAAATCCAATATCAGCTGCTGATGAGCCAAAGAAGCTCTGCTGGGTTTAAGCTGAGCGCTTCTGTGACCAAGGCACTCAGCCTCGACAATGAGGTTTGTACAAATGTCCTTTCTTTCCTGAGTGCAGAATGGTCTAACTTAGGGTCTGTAAATGACCTTGCAGCCCCCAGGAGGGGGTTGCTGCAGGGATGGCGGGTGCTGTGTGCTGAGGAATGAGCCCCTGTCAGAGCCACAGTGACGGGAAGCCGCAGTTCTCCTGAGCCTATCACCTCCAGAAGGCGCCTGTCTCTCCTGGTGCTGCACTGACAGGGACAGTCCTGAGCCACCATCACTCTGGGATGTCCTTCAAGGTGACAGCAAGCCACTTACTGGGATGAGGGAAGCCTAGACACATGGCCTGTTTGCATGGTGTGACACAGATTTGGAGCTTAACTCGAGAGGTGAAAGGACCTTTGACAGTGTGCACACTCCATTACTGCAAGGCCTGATTCCTGCAGTTGGAAGTGCTGCTGACCACCTTAAGGCTCTCATCCAGAAAGAAGAAATGGATGTCTAAACCTGCTAGGGATAATGAGAAATTTAATTTGAATTAATTTCTTACCATAACAGATACGAAGCAAAATATTTCCTTTAAAATAAAAAAGGGGAAGAAGGTTATCTTGAATCTGTTTTAAATTGCTTCTGTAGAGAAATCCATGATATACACTCAGTATTGCTTGTAGGCAGTTTTATGGGCATGCTAGAGCTAAATTTTACATAACTGGAAAAATAAATTTATGCCTTCTCCAGATGAAACTTGCTGTATTATAAATCCTTTGTGAAGTTTGAGTTCCAGCTCAAGAGCCATTCATTAAACATACTGCAAGATAAGAGGGGTTGGGGCAGGTTTAAGTGAAGATCAAGACGATTAGAACCCATAAAAAAAAAGAGAAAATGCAAAGAAAAATAAGCTGGAGTGGTTTGTGCATGTGGCTGATAATGTGTAAGGGACAAATGAGTATTTCTGGCCCAGTGGGTTCTTCCTGCTCGTGTTCACTGTAAGAACTGTGTAAATAGGATTTCAAACTTCTGTACAAAATGCTCAGTAAAATAGATTATATTTTGAGATGTCAGATCTGACCTGTTAGCTGTCATTTTCATGTGTCCTCATATACATTCCCG
The DNA here is from genome assembly GCA_013400215.1 of Cisticola juncidis. Taxonomy (NCBI): domain Eukaryota; kingdom Metazoa; phylum Chordata; class Aves; order Passeriformes; family Cisticolidae; genus Cisticola; species Cisticola juncidis. Next base: position 3,258,081 of record VXBR01000779.1, read on the forward strand.
TGCTGCTATGGTATATCAGTCACAGAATTTGTAGGGAAAATGGTACTTCTGTACAGTGAATGCAAAGGTGGACCTAGAATGCAGCTGTTCTAAATATTGTATTCATTTATAGTGAGCTCTGTTTAAAACTGCCATTTTTGAAACAAAATCCTGAGGAACCTTTGTTTCACTTGGACAGCTGAAATATTTCTGCAATGTAATTACTTTAATTGAATAGTCTGAAGCTGTAGATACAAGAAAACTCCACAGGCTCTCCTACTGATGCTCAGCTGGCAAGAAGCATATGGGTCAAGTAGAGATTTCTGATTCGAAGAAAATGTGAATTTCTTCCATGTTTGTATTTCAGACAAATATCCTTGGTCTTTAAGAGGCCAGATGCTTTTATGGAAAGCTGGTGTAACTAAGCAATAAAAATTATTTGTGTGTTAACAGTCAGGGTTTCCTCCAGTGGTGGTGTTGCAAGAAACAGAGTTTTGATATCTGGGGTCAATCTCTATATTTATGAATAGTCCCTCCAGACTAATGAGAATTGCAGAAAAGATGTAGCCCTTGTGTTTGTCACCCTCATGACCTGACACAATATGTGTTGTGTGTGAGAGGCTTCTGAGGAAAAAGAGAGAGATGTAGGAGTGTAGAAGTTATCTTGAAATTCCTTCTAAATACACTGATTGACCACAACTAGAAGTCTACAGGGGTCTACAGATTATAAAAATGGTAATTAATCATAATAAGTAGATTATTCAGGAAGATGATGTGTTTGAAGTTTTGAGAAAATTCCTGCACACCTCAGTTTATTGAATCTGTGGTCATAGCTACTGCATCAATATAGAATCTCTGTTTTCTAAAGCCAGGCAAAGACCATACCCTACAAAACCGTATTTTTTGTATGATTTCCACAGCTTGGTGCTGTCTTTGCTCAGTTTCTCATTAAGTGAAAGTAGAAACCCCCATAAAAATGATCTTTGCATAATCTAAATGGTCTTTTCCATAGGAAAATTATTCTATAATTCTAGGATTATTTTACAGTTGATTTCATGTTGATGTCCAGGTATATGATCATGTGTTTAGAGAATTACTGAGGAAAGTTCAGCTTAGAAAACAGGCTTTGCTTTTAGTTCTGGGAGCAGGGTGATCTTTATTCTTGGTGGTGAAGTGAGTTTCAGGATTTGGCTTTATCATCTGTGGAAGGTCCTTTTGAGTGTGAGCTTCTGGTGGGATGCAGTTGTGACACCGTTGTGATGCAGGAGTTGCTCTCCTGGGAATCAGTGGTGTGGAGAGCTTTTCAGCACAGCAGGCTGGGATGCAGCTGTGCCCCAAAGATCTGCAGCTGCAGCCCTCTGTTGTGTTTTGTGGAAAAGATGCCCAAATGCTTTGCACTGCCTTCTGCACGGCAAGGATATAAGATTCACAGCAGGGAATGCCTGGGTGGATTATAGGAAGAGGTGCTTATCCAAATGATTTCCAAAAAATGTTTTCACTAGCACAAACATCAGTATGTATCAAGACTGTTCCCTGGCAATTTTTGAACTGGAAGAGGATATAATTTACTGGCTGAGTAATTTGCTGTGGATGGTTTGTTCATCTCTACTCTAGCATTTTCTAAGCAATTGATTATGATAAATTACCAGGTAGCAGGTTTGTTCTGGCTGTGCTTTGAAACAAACAGCCTTTGCTGTGGATCCAGCCTGCTGGGCTGAGTGACAGCTAGTGCCCCAGAACTTGTCTGAGAAGGATTCTTAGATATAAGCAATCAGTGATTAAAACCTTGTATCAGTCTTGCTCAGCTATTTTCTTTTAATTTTTCAGATTGAATCCCATCTTTTGCTAGCAGGGCTTACAGTGCTGGGGAGGCTCCACAGTCACCTTCCCGTGGTCTGCTTGGCGCACTGTGACTGGGCAGGCAGCACAGCCTTCGTGTGTAACAATAGACTCGGTAGCTACTCGCTGGCACAAATTGCCAGGAGGGACTGTAGAAGGTTACCACTCTCCAGGAAGCTCTCTGGGAAGCTTTGCTCTGCCCATTTGTCCTGGGGAGTAGTCAGTCCATGCCAGGGAGAGTGCCATGTGCTTTGTGATGTGCACTGTTCATGTTCCTTAGGCTCCCTCAGGAGAGGATTGGCAGACCTGCCTGGAGGATTGGCAGACCTGTGCTCCTGGGCTAGATTTGGGGTTCTCTGCATCCCTCTCTGCTCCCAGCACAGCTTGGTGAGATTTTGGTATCCTGTTTTGGGTGCAGGAGTGACATGGTCCTTTTACAAGTTTATCAGTTGAAACAGGAGGTCATTCAGACATTGAAAAAGACTTCAATGATTTCCCCGTGTTTAGGGAGATGTTTTTTCCCCTCACATACTACTGGTACCGCATTATAATAATAAAAAGAACATGCTTCACCTATAAAACTTGTAGGTTGCTTGTAGGTTATGAAGATTTTCTGCTTGTGCTGCCCAGTTATGAAGGCAAAGCTTGTAACAGAAATCTGCTTGTATTGAGGAATGGTGTTTTCAGCCTTATGGGAATATTATTTTGGAATTTCCAATTTTGAAAAGGCAGTTGATCAACACATACATGGAAAAATGAGAGCTCCTTAGCAGAAAGTTGTATTATTCAATAATGTCTCACCATGTTTTGTACTGATTGTCTCGAAGCTGTTATTTCATGTTTAAATATTGGAATCCAATCCACTGTTACTAATTTAGAAGGGCAGGTACGACAAACATTACAAAGGTGCTTTTCCTACCCCTCTTTTCCATCCGTCTCTAGCACCCTGTAGTAGTGTGTGTTTCTTCCCCTCCTTTGACAAATAGGAGTGTGTTACCCTGTAAAAGGTACTGAAATCAGGTGAGAGTAATCTTGCTGTAAGAACTGTTATCAACCTGTACTACTGTGCAGATGCTAAGTGTAGAGTATCAAATTGTTATAAAGAAATATGGTAGTAATAATTGTTTTCAGATGAAGTGATCATGGCTGTTCTAGTTTATGATGATACAGTAGAAAGAAGTTTAGTTTCTCAATCTAATAACTACTGTTTTTACAAATGCTGTACTGCTTGAAAAAACTATTTTGTTGGAGTTACTCTGCATGGGGGAAAGGTTGAGGTTTGTTTTATGGCTTTTGATAAAAATCTGAACATACTCCATTTTCATATAACATCCCTGTATGACATAAAATATCTTTTTTAATGAGTAGTCATATACATTTTCACATGTCACAGAGGAAGTATCATTGTCAGTACAGGAAAGTGGGTTACAGGAGGGAAGTGATTTAATTTGTCTATTTAGCTGAATTGAGTCTGTCCAAATTCTGTGTAACTGGTTGTATGGGATAACAGCTACCATTTCATCTAGACAGGAGAGGGGAGATGGGAGCAAGAAAGTAACTTTTCTCTGGTCATGTTACGTAATTTGTTGTTTGTCTTTTGCTTTTATTTTTTTGGCTCCTTTATCAGTTCTTGAAAACCTTATTAGCATTTTTTTGTTTTGCAACTGGTATGAAAAATAAGGCAATTTGTTCAGCTTCACATGGGCTTGTATTATAAAGCATCTTTGTAAACATATATAGACACACATATTTATAATAATGAAAACATTAATGAGACTTTGGGTGGTCTCAGCTGGTACATTAGAAGAACCAGCAAATAAAATGTGTGGCTTTTCAATTTTAAAGGCTATAAAAAAATAAAAACTCAGATAGTGTGAGGAACACAGCTTTCACAGCTGTTTTCAGATACCAGTCTTTTTCCATTATGTTAGAGCCCATCTAATAAAAAAGACAGATTACTACTGCTTAATGGTACTTTCTTTCTATTTTTGCCAAAAGATATATATATATTTTTTTTTTCTCAGTTATGCACACCTCTCCCTGTCCCCCAGTTTCCAATGAGATAGTACAGCAACCCACACAGCTTTCAGAAATATTTGTTTCTTGAAGGCATCAGTTTGGGTGTAGCAGCTCTACTGCTAGCAAGCCCCGAACTCTTTACAAGAGCTTGGCCTCGGTATTGTTGCCCATCAAGATTTGTGGTGAATACCAGGGGCCATTACTGATCATCAGGGCCTTGCACCTACCCTGGTGTATTTTCTGTGACTACTGTCATCCCAGAGAAGAGTTCTGTTGACAGATAAATGTTCTCCTATTATGAGTAAGACAAGCAGATGCAGAGCAACTTTGCTTTTAGCACTGCTCCCCAGAGCCCCAGAGCAGCACAAACACGGACTCACTCCTGCTCTCAGCTGGTGGGCAGCAGCCCCTTCCAGCCTCTGGCTTCCAAAGGCATAAGCATAAAAAAGGGCAGTCAAATGGTGGAAGAAGCAGGAGAAAAAGACTGAGAGGGAGAGAGAGAGGAGCCAGCAGGAGGTGATAAAAAAGGCAGAGCAAAGAATTCTAAAGCTGGAAATGGTATGAAGCTTTAAAGTTGCAAATGTGCCAGTTAGCTCTGCTAGTGAAGAGGGGATCTAGGAAGCAAAGCTGAGAACAGAAATCATGCATCTGAGAAGCTACTGGTCTTTCTCGGAAATAACAACCTTTTATCAGATTTTTACCACTTTCAATTGACTCGTAGGCAGAACTGCAATTAAGCTTCAATATATTTTATAAAAAATAGTACTTAGTTTACTTTCACATAAGTGAAGAGATACAATTGCACAATGGTGGTTACAATGGTAGAAATACATACTGTTGATAAAATGTTTGCAAGAGATTTAAAAACATACTGTACAGCACCACATCTGAAATTGGATGATGGCAAAATGAATCATACTCCTTGTCTAAGTAAATTAAATTCCTAAATCTTTCTTTTGAAATAAATAAAAAAATACAATGTGCAATATGTGTCTGACACTACCGAAGTGTTTCCTGAAGTTAAGCAATATATTAAAACAAAAAATGAGGTAAAAAAAGACATTCATGCATTTAAGCCACCATTAGTCTCTGACTCTAAAATAAGGCAGATCATAATCTTTTAAAAACTGTCTTTAGCCATTTAAATACTCTTTAGTGCTTTTCAAGACAAGGTCTTGACAGACCTTGCAGAATCATGAGTTAAGATGCTTTTTATTTCTGACAGGTCATTTTTGACAGGTTCAGCCATAGTTGAAATGCATTACATAGTAGAAAATGTTGCTTTTGTTTAATGAAGAAAGAAATGTAAATTAAAAGGAACTGAGAGAGATGGATGCTTTTAGAGTTAATCACAAATGAGACTGCTTTGAGGGAGGGAAGTAAGGGAAAGAAAATTATGTGTCATCCTCAGTTTTAATGATGTGGAAAAGGGTGACGTTAAACAGGACTTGATGTCCATTATTCCAGGCATAGAGAGCTCTATCTCTTGCATTGTAGTCAAGCATGGATATATGAAAATACTGATTATGGAAAGGAATGTCTGTGTACTCGTAAGTGGAGGTTTTTGTGGAGTAGGAGTAGTAGACCTTGGCTCCTGTTAAGTGCGAGTTAGTGACATACAAGGTGCCACAGATCATGAAGGACTCTCCAGCACTTCTCTTTGGGTAGCCCGTGCTCCAGCTCTTGAGCACCTCCAGGGTATCCTGGTTGAGCTGGCTGATGACGATGTTGCCCGCATTCTGGTTGGTGGCATACACAGCCCAGAGCCCGATCTCATCTGCCATCAGGTCGATGTCGGAGAAGCCGCCCCAGGTGTAGGGGTAGACGTTGTGGAAGCCGGCGTACTCCAGGCTGCGCTGCGCCAGCACCCGCCCCGTGTCAAAGCTGTACTTGATGATGATGTTGCTCTGGTACTTGTTGAAGTAGAGGGAGCCGTTGTAGACAACGTGGTTGGTTCCTGCCCATTTGAATGGAAGGTTGTATGTCCTTGACTCGGCCCCACTGACGAAGTCTGCGATTGATTTGTATTCACGGACAATTTTATTGTTAGTGTAACTGTCCATGTACCAGACCTGGAGAGAAAACAAAGACTGGGAGTGAACATCTCAAACACAGTGTGTGGTACGTGATCATGATGTGGTGTGATGGAGACATTGCAGAAACAGGAGGAAAACAAGTTTTAGATGTGCAGCAGGCTACGAAAGTGCAATATTGCCCACATTCCTTCGTGTTACAAAAGCAGGAGGAACTCTTCAATTTCTGAGTCAAACTTACCTTTACACGTGAACTCTCAACACAACTGTTACTAACTACAGTGTCTGCATTTTCAGACAAATTTAATTCTATGATTCAGTGTTCAGGCCTCTGTTATATGGTGCTTGCTTAAAGATATTTGTAGAGACTAATAATCTAAGAGAGAGATGGGAAATGGCATGTGAGATAAACTTGAATTTATATTTAGGAATAAATGTAGTTAAATTTTTTTCAGCTGATTCTTTATTTGAAGAAAAATGTCTTTTCTTAGTAAAGGAAACAAAAACAATAGCAATGAAATAGCAAAGCCCTTTGATGGAGAGAGTTTCTCAAAAATGTAGCAAATTTGACATTCAAACAACAAAATAATAACATAACTTTGATGTGCTGGAGCAAATGATCCGAGTAAGAGCCTACATGGAGCCTAATCCTGCCAATTTTAACTGTGCTGCACTATGGCTCCTGCTCTTGGGTTAAAATGTTGATCTTTGTTTTAGATTACTCTGGTTCTTAAAAGATCTAAGCACAATTAAATATGTTTGGAAGTAAAAAAATTGGTTGTCAGTTCTGGTAGATGTTTGTCCACCCTGAATAAGTTGAAGGAAAGGGCACAAAAGTGCTTAGGTAACTTTTGTCTTTGGATATTTTTCCAAAAATACTGTTGCTTTTTTTCTAGAGATGTTTGAGTGTGAAAATGATTGAAGTAGAAAAACATGCTTAGGAATGTAACTTCCTAGGGGAAAATATCTTTTAAAAGATTAAAACAAAGCAAGCAGGACTCCAGGACACAAGGACAGTGCCTTCACATACTCGGTTATTTTTCTCTGATGCCAATGGATCCGTCATCCAGGCTCCAAATCGGGTTCCAGATGTCTTCACTGTAATGGGGCCTGTAATTTTCATCAATTTGCCACATGCTGAAATCAAAAAAACAAAAGCATTAATGCATAACTTTCCTTGACGTCAGTTAGAGCACAAGACCAAATGCTCCAAACTACATGGTGGCTTCAGGGGATTCAGGCTTATGTTGAAGACTGATTGTCACCTTCACTGGAATAACACTTACCTGTCAAAGAGTAATATAAATATGCAAAAATATACATATACAATTTTATTGGTATTTAATTTTGTATTTACATCTTTTGAAGCACAGTTAGGGTCTTTGGGCATAAGCTAAAATATAACTGGTAAAACATCTGAGCTGATGTGAAGAATGTTTAATAATAAATGAAATGAAGATATAATTCCACTCCCCACTCTTGCCCTCAGAAAGTTCAGGACAAAGCTGGGATTGACAGATGTTTCAGTTTTCCATTGACCAGGGTAACAAGGGGGTTAAGGGCAGACACAAAAATGAGCTTGTACACACAACACTGCTGTCCTCAAAGCTTGTGCCCAACTGCCCCCTGCTTATACGCATGGCTCTTTCTGTAGTGGAGGCTGCCTGAAGAAAGTGAATATGAGAATTATTTAGCAAGCTTGGCTGTATTGGTTGGCTTCTAATCCATTTGACTGTCTGGGAGGAAATAATGCAAATCGATACCATCTCAGATGCTGACCTTCCTAACAACTCAAAAATCTATATTTTAGGGGACATTAATAAGATATCTCGTAGCAACAAGCTCCCAGGGAATTCATGTGTTTACCTAGATTTAATATCACACAGCGGTGTGCACGTAATTAGGTCGAATAGCATGTTTTTAAATAAAAGAATGTAAAAAGAAGTGAAACAATTTTTTAAATTTAAAAATAAGGGTTTATCTGAGCTGCTTGGTTGTGCTATACCGATAACCATATCTATCTAGAAAATATGGAAAACAAATGGTATCTGGTGTCAAGAGTGAATTTATTCAGCTCAAAAGAGAGGGTCACATCAAGCCTGAATTTTATACTCTGTAACTGGAAAGGAATGCATTATGCCAGCCTATTTTGGTCACTTAGAATAGGGTTAATGCTGTGGTGAAAACTCAGAGGCTGCTTGGGTAGTTGTTGTTCACAGCCAGGGAAGTGGGACACATGGGGAATGAAGATAACTGAATGCATGCTGCGACCTCAATGAGCAGGGTAGGCTGTGTCTATTTTCTGGGTTAATTAAGAGACATTACTAATAGAGATATCTCAGTCTATGCATGTTGCAGTATTTTCAGGATATTTTTGGAATTTCCCATTTTAAAGAATCTTACAAGTTTTTCAACACTTGGTTATAATAGGATGTAATTTTTTATTTTGGATTTTTTTTGTAGGTAGGCTGCTAACATTGTGTGCTGAGTGCTCCTTTTCTACAGCATGAACTACTATTAGCTTGAAAGGTCGAGGACTATAGCCTATCAAGGTGAAGGCTTTTACTTTTAGGTGATCTGTTACTAAATAGTCTCAGAAATGGGCAAGAGATAACCCTGCTGAAGATTTGAGTTTGAATAATTAATTTGGAATGAGTTATCAGAAAACTAATAAGCAGAAAGAAACCAGAATAACAATTACTCCCGAATTTTTGGTTTCTAGGATAATTAAAACTCAGTGAATGCATGAGTTATAAGGTATGCTAATAATATTTCGTGCCTTTATAACACCATACTGCAATTAGTGGGAAAGCATAAAAAGAATATCTGAAGAACTGCTTCTTCTATGCAAAAAAAAAGAGAAATGCAGGAAGCTAAAAGTGGACTCATAATGAGTTGTAAAATTCTATTTCTGAATGGGCAAAACCTATGGAAGAGCCCCTGGCAGAGGTGTGGGGCTCCCAGAGCCCCCTTGTGTGTGGGGTGCCCAGGCAGGGCAGGAGTGTGAGCGCTGCAGGTGGGTCAGCAGTGCCAGGGCAGGGCGTGGGCACACAGCAGGCTCCAGGCCCGGAGCTGCAGGGGACAGGGGAGAAGAGGAGGTGTTTGGAGCCCCTGTGGGTATGCACACAGCTCTGGGCTGTGTGTGAGGAGCACCTGGAGCTTAGAGAAACATTCAGGCATTTGTATGCTTAGGTGCCAGTGTTGTGGTTCCTCTGTTGTATACCCTGAACGTAAAGCTCACTGATTAGAGTTAGTTACACATTGTTCATAATTAATGAACCTTTTCAGCCTTCATTTAGTTTAAACTACATGAGCTGGGTACCCCTGTCACAGGACATAGATGTTTTTAGAGAATGATCTTTCAAAATGTGTCGAGATGCTGTTCAATGTGAAAAGACATGACATTGCACTTCATCTGCTAAATGATCAGCAGTTTGAGTCAGGGTATATTTCTGATCAAAATTTTATTCCCAGACAGCATGCGGTGATCAAGAAAAGAGACTCTTAGGAGAGCTGCTGTGTAGCTGAGGGGCAGCTGACTGAAGAAGTGAAAGAGGTTCCCTTTTCGGCATAACAAAACAGAGCACTTTCTATGAAGAGTGAGGATTTTTTTTCCCTCCTGTCCTATAGCAGATCCCATTTTTCTTTTCCTTCCTCATTAAACAGAAACACATAGATCTGCTTACTTTATGATGTAACTTGATGGAACTGGTATTTAAATCTAAGGAATGCTACAAGTATTTTTTCCACATATGATAAGTCATTCCCACTGTAGTAACAATTCATATTGCCATCAGCAAGCTTCTGTAAACCCCAGCTGTTCCTGAGGTCTGCTGACCTACCTGCTGACAGCATGGACAGTAAAAAGGAAGCAGCAGAGCTGTCAGAGCCCACCTCTGCTTGTCATCCCAGCCTCCTCATAGCTGAGAGATCCTTATGATGGGTTTGATGAGCAAGTAAAAGAACTCAAACCAATCAGAAAGTCCTCCTTGTTCAGAAAGTTGAACTTGCTTGAAAGGGCAAGTCTTGGCTGAATGGTCAACTTGAATCAGCTGATGCTGTTCTAAACTGCTTAAGGCTGCACAAGTAACTTTTGCAGAAGTCATGTTTCACAGCTCACTGACACAAGTGAATTTTCTTTTGGTTTTAAGCACTTACAATTTTGCTTTCAGTCCAAGAAATTTTCCTTGCTCCTCCACCAAAGCAGTAACAGCTTCTTCTTGTCTGTTTAAGAGTATTGATCTAATCCCTGTCTGTATTTGCAGCTGCAGAATGAACCTTTTAATTGTTTGGGTGGCTGTATTTAAGTTGATCTTGCATGCTGAGGTGTTTTTTGCTAGGGAATGGTAATACTAACATATTGAAGGCAGGATCATTTACCTAAAATTTTTCTCTTGTGAAAAGTCTGGGATTTTGAAATGAATGAAAATTCCCATTAGATTTTAGTTGAGGCATTTCTTTAGCTCATTTTGTATGTAGAGAAATAGAACAGAGACAAATATAATGTGAATTTTTTTTTTTTTTTTTTTAGGTACTAAATAGGGGAAAATGGAGTCTTTTTGGGACTTGCAGAAATGAATTATAAGTGTTTTACTGCTTGCCTTTTTCTGCTTATGGTCAAATTTGTCATAACATACTAATATGAGGGAATGGAGAATTAGTTCTTTACGAATGTATCTCTTTCTTCCTGCATAATATGAATAGGAAGCACTATAACATAGTTATTAGAGTTTGCTGAGAGGAAGGCCCTCGATTTTTCTGCATGGGTGCCATGACTTGCTGTGTAGTCTTTGGAAAATTCATTTATACCTTTGGGCTTCTTGTTCCTTCATCTACAAAATAGGGGTAAGAATCTGTATCTCTACTGCCCAGTTTTATACTCAATGATATTTGTAAAGTCCTTGAAATCCCAAAGGGAAGGATGCTTTGGAAATAGAAATATCACTGCAATCAATATCAATAGTCTCAAGCCTGCACTAATAGCTCCTCTGCCACTGATGTAACAGAAATTCTTTGGATACATAGAATATTCTAGTTTTGAATTTCTAACAAAAAATGTTACTGTAAAATATAGTTCAGAGTCTACATTATGATCAGATGTAGCTAGACATGAATACAATATCTATATATACTCTAAATATAAGACAGAGTATTAGCTTCTATGAATGCTACCCATGTAAGTTTTATTCCAATTTCATTACCATGTCACGACAAGAACAGGAGGGCTCCAAGCATACTGTGCAACCTGCATTCTCTATAAACACCCATGACTTACAGGACTATCAGCAAAGGACTCATTAGTGCATAATTACATGTGAATTTCGGGTGCATGTAATCACATGCACTCTATTCCTACGTGTTTAGTTGTATACACCCTTTAAAAGTTTTGTCAATTGATTTTTACAGCCCCTTCATTTGGAATTTTCTCTTATTCCAAAGAGAAGGAGCAAAATTCAGCCATCACAACTGTTGTGGTCATCATTAAACTTCAGTGAAAGTAAGATAACTGCTTAGTGTACTGTAATGAGTGTTGAAAGTGTTGCCAGTGCAGATGGGAGAACCCTTTCAAGTAGCCAGGACAATATAAATAATGCATTATACTGCTGAAAAACACCTGCTAGGGGGAAGAATAGAGAATAGCTATTGCATGCACTGATTAGAAAATTGTGTTGTGAAATGCAACAAAATCTGTGAAGATTGAAGCCAGGTCCTGTGGCACACTGGGGCCATTCTGGCTCTCAGGCTGGCATGGACAGGCACAGCTGGGTCATCTCCAGTGTGGCCAGTGTGGCCACAAAGCAGGTGCTGGCACGAGAGCTGCTTCCCCTCATGCCCTTTGATCTGAGCACACAGCCCCAGCTCTCTGCAGTTACAGGAAGCCGAACTGAGGCTGCTTGTACTTCAAAAGGCACACAGGGATAGGCCAGGAAAACAGCCAGTCCATTAGTAGGGGATCATAAAAGGCATTTAAGCTTTTAAGACCAGGGAATAATGCCAATAAGGATGAATGAATCTGTGTTACATCTTGAGAAGGTCCACACCCTTTTCATAATGGATATACTTAAAAATTTATTTTATACAAAAATTTGCTCTGGTAATAGACATAATAGTATTTTTTTTCATTAGGTACATTAAGAGATTAGAATGTGTTGTATGAATTTAGGATAGATAGGATGTCAATACACCTAATAATTCTGTTGTACAAAATACGTCTCACACTGTCATTGCTTCACTAACTGTTGTTATGCTGTAAAATCAAAGAAAAATAAGATACTTGTTAAACAGATGATTTTTGGTATCTAATTACTTACTGGAACACTCACTATCAGAAAATACTGTTTATTCATAGGAATTTTCTTGTTTGCTGCAGTATTGCACCACAGCTGTTTTCTCCTGACTGCCTTCTGTCAATGCAGTAATGTGCAATTATATGTGTGTACTGAGGGAAAATAGGATCATAAGAAATTTCTGTTTGAAGAAGTCTTTAATATATTTTAGCATATCATCACTGTGCTATTTCCAGAATAAAATAAAGAAATAAATTATTTAAGAGGCTAACCTAACCTAGATTTTTCTCATTCTACTGCGTCACAAAAATAAGGAGGCTCTGTTTATCCAGTTAAGGAGATATTTAATGCCCTGGGTAGCATTTAGAAGTAAACATCCCACACTTGATAACTGGGACACTGATCATAGGCCTAAACTGAGACTTAAATAAACTTGAAATTTCAAGTTTACTCATGTTGAGTGGTAAATTGCAAAGTGTTTATTTCTCACAAAGGGGCTGGATTGTTTGCTGTAGTTATCCAGATTGCAAGAGAAATTCAGAAATCTCCAAATGCTTGGATAGACTGGGAAGAGGGCAGATTGCATTGTGTTTGTAAAGCAGGTTCCCTATCCCTAATGGAAGTTGAGGCTGACACTTGATACTGATCCTTCAGGGCCTTAGTTTTTATAGCTGTACTGAGCTAGTGCTGATTTTCAAAAATGCCCAACGTTTGACTTCTAACTAAAGGCAGCATGGGAGCAGGCAGGATGGAGATGGCCTGAGGTAAACCTGGTGCAGCAGCAGCAGTGGATTGCTGCTGTGCACCCTGCAGAAATCATGCTCTGGTGCCTTTAAGGTAGATGTGAAGTTTGGTTAGATTGTAACGTGAATTGGAGAAGGGGAGATCTCTCTAACACAAACATCACAGGCTACAGACATTACAGTCAGAGTGGCCTCTCAGTGAGACAGCAGGACGCTGAGGTTATGGTGTGGATGTCTCAAAACTGATTCCAATATACTTTTCACTATTTCTTTTTCACATTAACAGCCCAAAGATGACTCTAGCAGCTGTGCCTGAGCTTTTATGAAAGAATATTTGTCACTCTCCAAGTGATTTACGCCTCAGATTTTGAATTTGCTATCTGCTATATTTTTAATCTAATTCCTTCTGTATACAGCAAGGCAGTACATTATGTCACGTACTTAGAATGATATAACTGACCTTAGGTTGAGTTACTCTTGTCTTTTATTAGGGTAGCACAGATCAAAATATAATGCAGGCTTTCATCAAAGAAACAAACAAACTCCCCTTTCCCCAAACCTTGATCTTTCTAAAGAGAGAGAACTAAAAATGCACAGCCAAGAGCCCAAATCTGCCATGAACTTGTTAACTTACTGAGCTTTTTCATGCAGTCACGGAGCCTGGTTTCTAAATTGACTACACGCTGGTGTAGTTCCTCATAGTCATAAGCACCAATTTCTTCCTGAATCCCAGTGAGCACAGTAGACAGATTCCTAATTTCCTCCTTGAACTGTGTGATCAACTTGGCATCGGTTTTGTATTGTTCCAGAACTGGAATCAGTGGCAGGAGCTCATCCATCTTTTCTTTCAACTCCTGTTAAAGACAATCATATGTGCATTAGAGAAGGTTAAAGGAGTTCAATCTCCCAGTTTCCTTTAATGTAACATTTAAGCCTGATTATTAAAACAACTTGAAAATGATAATTTATTTTAGTTACAGATCTATTATTAGTCTACTGTGACAGTCTCAGACACCTCAGACTTCATGGTAGTAAGCAGTAGATTTGAGAATTTGTCTTAATCTGTAGCATATATTGGTTGCCCATCTTTCATTTCTTAATTAGTCTTTTAAAAGCACTAATAATAAAGCTTTTACTAAATTTAAACCAATTTGTTTTTTGTTACTATTCTGTAGAAAACCTCGAAGAATCCTTGCAGTCAAAAGATTTTGCTTTATTGAAACATAGCAGATATGTCATTATATATGGATTTCAGAGTATTACTTCTATTGATTCCATTCTCAAGGGCTCTTCAAATTACATTATGGCAGCAGAGTTACCAAAATGGGCACAAAGAAGTTAAGTCCTTTTGTTTATAGTTAAAACTATTTTTATTTGGCTGTTTTTATTAAAACCTTAACCTAAACCTACTTCATGCCTGTAAAATGAACAGTAATTTTTTCTTTGACGACAAGGGAAGTAGGCTTTGTGACAGAGAAAGAATAGCTCCAGAAGCCATAGTTTTAGTTGCTTTAGTTACTTGAAATTATGTTCAGTTCTGTGGGACAGTGAATGGCCAAAAACCTCAGGCAAGCTGTAACTGGAAAAAATGCAAAGCTTGTAAAAACTCAAGAAGATAAAATGTTTTTAAATTAGTGAAGGTATTGTATTCCTGGTAGGATTTATGCCAGATGATGTATCATATCTCAGCAAACTTGCTGTAACTTTTTGTGGCAATCAGGTACCTCCTGCCTGGCATAAAGTGAAGTGTGGATTTGCTATATGCTCTGGACCACATTTGTACTCCTTGGTTCTGGTCAACAAGAAAACACAGATTTAGAAGATCTCACTTCAGGAAATCATATAAACTTGATTCTGCTATTTTCATGATTAAAAAAAAGAAAATTGGCTTCTGCTGACACTCCAGAGCTTGTTGCTGCGATGAGTGGTGCAAGAATTAATTTCTGTTGTAACACAGATAGGAGGTAGATGTGTTCTGGCACTTTGTGGCAGTTGATATGAAGGGTTATGTTATATCCTGATAACATAACATGATTTCTTTGTCTCAGGAAAGATAAAGCACTGGGATTTTAGTAGACTAAATTTCAGAACAGCATATTGTATTATGTTGACCTTTTAAATTATTTTATAACTGGATTGACTGGAACTCTGTTTTATACTCCTGGCAAGCTTTCAAACTGAAGGTAAATGACTGGCCAATAGAAATACTGAATATTTAAAAGGTTAGAGCACTGGAGTATTCTTTTATGTCTGACACTGTGTATCAGACATTCAAATTTTGATATTCTGTTCCCTAGGAGAACTAAAATGAGGGTACAGAATATATAATGGAATTATGCAAATGTATTGTTATTGTAGCAATAAGGGATAAAAGGGAAAAAAGGTGAAGATGTTTCTTATTAACCAAAAACTTGGGAGTTTGTGCTCAAACAGCTCTAAACTAAGAACAATGCCATAATTCATAAAGCTTAGTAGTCAGATCATTAGTGTACTTAATTCCTGATGTTATTAAAACTCATTCGATATTCAGTGTCTCTGAAAAACATCCTTAGACCTCTTGGCTATGTAATTATTGAGATATCTAACTCTAGCACCAATTGGAAAATTAGGTTCCTTTTATGTGAACTTTCAGAAACACTTAAAAATATATATATTTGCTTAACATAATGTAATCCTCAGAATGTATTTTCTAGAACACAATTTGTGGTCTCACAGTCTTGAAAGATCAATTTATCAGACTTGATATTTAAAGAACTTAAATATGCTCTTGAAATATTTTTCTCCTGAAGAGTACTTCAGGTAGCTTTTTCAGAATACACAATGCTATTTATAATACCTCCAAAAACCTTTTTCCACACAAAAGGATTGGTTTGTGGTTTTTGTTGTTGTTAAAATTCAGTGGAAGGCTTTTTTTAATCACACAAATGTGACTGGGAGTGATTGCCCTCCTCCCCATCCCAAATTCAAAACAGCAGACCTTCAGACATGAAATTAGATCTTAATTGAACTGGATAAAAAATACAATAAACTGATTTATTATTCTTCTTTCTTCTCTTCAACTGCAGTAAATGTCATGCAACACCATGAGTGCAGAACTCAACTTGTTTGCTATTAATTCCACTGGATCTCTCCCTTTAGCATTGGTGCTTGAAAGAATATAAATTTCTCAGTATGACATGCACATTGATACAGAAAGAACAGGAATCTGTTTATAATGACATTTCTCTGATGACTTAATAACTAATAGCTCCTTCCTATTACAATTAAATTGGACAGAGCAGAAGATTATCATCGTAAAGGAAGATTTATTATGCTTTTCCTTTAAATGGTGCTCTTGTAGGAGCATTTCAAGCTGAGACCTCAGCAGTCCATGCATTGTTATTTAGAATGTTGTTTCCAGCAGGTTTGAAAGGCACTGTGAAAATGGAACTACCTGAAAGTGCTTTGTCATTAACGTCTTCCGATCATCCTCGATCTGCCGAAACTTGGCCTTCAGCCCTTTCATCTGCGTTTCCATTTTCAAAACATACTGGAAATCCCTCTGAGTCCGTAGGTTTAAAACTTCAATAGATTGGGACATATTCTGAACCTGTTGAAGAAGAACAATCTAAATGCACTTTTTGTTGCTTTGCTTTTTTTCCTGGTTAAATGCCAGGCAGTGAAATGCACTCTTCTGCCCATTAGTTGTGAGTCATTTCTACCACAGTACAGTTCTACATTCCGTAACTGTGTGACAGTACAAATATTGGGGAACAGGGCAAGACCTTGAAGCCAGAAATGGTTTGGGCTACTCAGAGGTAAAGACAGAGAGAGAGATCCTTCAAGCATCATTTTCACTGTCAGGCCACAGAGTCTACTTGGAGACCTGAAGTAGATGAGATTCAGAGGCTGCTCATGTAGCAAATATTTCCTTCCAGGCAATTTGGAGATTTTGGTCAGTGCGAGGAGCATGACTCATTGTTAGTAGGCATTTATAGAATCATTCAATGTAAGGCATTCATAAGATTACCCAGAGATAAGCTGGGGTGTGTCAATCACCACAGAGGTGTTTCCTCATAATTCTGTCAGTAAATGTAAAATTAGAAATTTTATCCAATTGTCTCAGTGGTAGAAAACAACAATTTTTTTTTAAAATGGAAAGTAGTGAATGCTAAAATAACGTCTGTTACCAAGCTAGTTTGAGGTGGGATTGGTAACTGGTTTTACACAGAAAAATCTGTCCTGTTGTATGTAAGAAAGAATTTGGGAGGAGTGACTAAGAGAGAAGATTAAACTTCGATTGGGAAAGGTGTGATGTAAGGAAAACAGATAAATAACTACCAGAGATGAGAACACAGGTAGACGATAAACCCTGAAGAAAGATGTTTATCAGGTAACTCTTCACTATGTCATTTTGTATTAATTGAGAGTGAAAACAGTAGATTTCAATAGGAAATTTAATGACCAAGAGGAGGAATTTTTTTGGGAAGACTTACCTTCTCTAGTAGCTGTCTGAGTTGCCTGCTTTTGGCATCTCTGGAACATAGGTTTTGTTCAGGTGCAACAACAGTGCAAATGCAGCGGCCATCAGGATCCTGGGCTGAACTGTAAACTTGCCACCCTTCCTTAGGGCTAATCTGAGTCTGTAACAACCAAGTAACAACAAAATAATAAATCAAAGGAACTGAATTATTTTTCATTGATTGAACGAACCACTGCAGCAGAATATTTTTATTTTTGCAGTACATGTCTGCAGTGGGGTTCCTACTAGTCAACAGTTACTACTCTTAACTAATGAGCTGGTAGTTTCCCAGTTTTGCCCTATCTGACACCTTTGCAACAGTTCTCTAGAAGTTTAGCTCACACAGTTTCCAGGGCAGATGGGAACGGTGCTCTGCTCATGATTCAGCACAAACCTGGTGATTTCATTCTTTGCAAAGGGATGCTGCAGTTTTTTCATCAGCAGAGAGCAAACATGTCCTTTCAACCAGGATGACTTTTACTTTAGACTAACAGCAACAGCAAAGACGGGAAAGAACAAACACCTGAGCCTGGGGAGAGCACAGTGAGTGACTCCTGGGTGGGATTTGGCTCAGCAGCAGTTCACAGGTGGGGGACAGGTTTGCTCTTGAAGCTGCACCTCAGGGGAAGTGCTCTGCACAGCTTCCACTGCACTGAGCCAAGGAACAGGGGCTTGCTCAGGGTGGGTGGAAAAAAGTGTCTGCTTAGGCCAGGGGCAGGGGGCTCATGGCAAGCAAGCCACAGGGTAAATAAGACACTGCATATCCTTCACTGGACAGCAGAAAGCTGGAAATTCCTAACCTGTTCTTTTTTACAGCAACCATGACTGAGAAAGAAAGGGAAAAAACACACCCGAACCACATTTGTTTGCAGAGCAGGGTAACACTGAACTGCATTTAATGTTTATGTTTGGGATTTGGTGTCTCTTTAATGGGATGTACAGAGATAGTGTAGGAATGACAGAAAACGATATAATGAGATGACTGAAGGCATTAAGGTGATGGAACTTAATACAAGATATAAGAAGCAGGTTTGGAACTTTCTTTTTAAATGGTAATTTAAAGTTAATATTATGCTTTATTTTTTCCTAATATTGTACTGGGTGATGAATTTCATAGTACAGATGCTAATGGATATCATTGAAGTAATTTTGGTTTGGACACAGTTGGAATCAGTTGCTATTTATATTATGAAATTGTATTAAGTGCCAGCAGAGAAAGTGATTATTTAAACTGGGAAGCTTTGATATTGAAGCTTTCCTGGCAGCTTTGTGCAGGAGTTGCAGAGTTCCTCATTTCTGAGGAGGTGCCAGTGTCTCTGTGGACTGAGGTAAGAACAGAGCACAGGCTTTTCACAACAGTGACTCCTCTGAAGAAGTCATTGAAGATGGCAGTGAAATTATACTGCAGAGTTAACAGAAAAGTCAAAATTGTGTTATTACCATGCTTTGCAAAGAAAACCAAAGTGCCATAATGTAGATGACTTGAAGGGATGAGGGAGCTTGGCCTGTTGAGCTTTGAGATGACTGAGAGGAGACACCATCAGTGTCTGTATCTGCAGGGAGGGGTCAGAGGAGGGACCAGGCTCTGCTCAGGGGTGCTGAGCAGCAGGACAAGAGGCAATGGGCAGGAACTGATGCTCAGGGAGCTCCACCTGAACATGAGGAAGAACTTCTGTACTGAGCAGCTGAGCATGCACAGGAACAGATTGGACAGAGAGGGTGTGGAGTCTCCCTGCAGAGACAATTTAAATCTGCCCTGAGAAGCTACTAAAACTGCAAACTTTAACAAGTGAAGCCTTTCAAGGCTGTAACCCTTGAGAAGTGTAAGCTCCATTTAGCCCACTGGTTTCCATGTTTGTAGAATTTATGGCCAAACTGTGTGGTCATGCAACAGCAAGGAAAAGAACATTTTTTGTTCAGGAACCCAGAGCTTCTGATTCCTTTAGTAATTAATATAAGTTCATGAAAAAATATTATATATTTGAGCCTTATGCCTTCTATATTTAGTTTGAGGGAAACTGTTTTCACTGGATTCAAGTAAGTTTTCTACAGTGGGCAAAATATGAGACACCAGGATCATGCAGTCCATAGTAAAGCTGTCTAATCCTGTCCTAATTACCAAAGGTACTTATTTATGCCAGAGAGGTTGTAAATGTCATTGTAGGCGTTATCTAAGAAAATAAAAAACACTAATGATTAACTTAGTAGTTATTCTCTTATGGTGTCTAAAACACATCTGATTAAAATGGTAACTTCTGTTTGGGAAAATATTTCTCACAGTGAGAGGCTGGTGGACCAATAGCATGCTTATTGACTGCCCATGAATAAATAAGCACCCATGTACTACAAAAAATAGACTACGGCTCTATGAATTTTTCTGTGACTCCCTCTACTCGGAATTTTAGGCTTCCTTCATTAATTAGGATGGGTAATGCGAGTGATGGCAGAGAAAAACATGCATGTGTGATATTTAATTCCTACTTCAAGCAGAAACTGCTGTGCAGAAAAAGAGCTAGAAGTCTTCAAAACCTTACAGAATCTACTATATCAACTTTTCAAATGCAGGCTTACTGCTGACACACCTTAGTAAACAAGCAAGAAAAGAAGTGACAAGTAGAAAACAAAAGTAGTAAGTTTTGCTATAGCAGTAATATATTTTCTTGAAAATCTGGGAAAAACAAGGGAGTTCCTATAAAGTCCAATATTAACCACTGCCATGGAAGGCTTTTGTTTTAAAGACTTATTTCACTTCTGAAAGATTTATATTTTCACTTGCACTTTTATATATTCTGATAAAACTGTTACAGCTACCTCTGTTGTCATTATAGTGACAGGTCAAATGACAGTACCTTATTTAGGATGTTTGCTTAAACATAAACAGTATTTTCTGGTTTGTCTTGCAATTTCAACCCTGGTACTGAAACAGAGCTCAAAAGAAGAGGCCCTTCACCTGACCCCACATCCTGGTACAATTCTTCCAGATGAAGGGAGGAAATTGGGAGGTTTTGTTCTTTTTTTACATTGCACAATATACACAATTTATGAGCTGTGTATGTGCCAGGGGAGAAACTCTGGAGAAATGCTCATGCTGCAGAGTTCACTGGAGAAGCTGCCTGTGGGGAACTCTGGGTGGCAGCCAAAAATCAGTCAGTGACAGCCCTGGTATTACTGAGCACTTGGGGCATAAAGTCTCAACCAGCATCTAAAGTTGTAAGAAAGTTACCAGATTGGTGGTGCTTGGTTATGTGCAAAAAGAAGCCTATATGACGAAATTCATATTTGCTTTATTTGGCAGATGTTGCCAAGCTCAGCTAATCAAGTTTCTATTGATCACTTTCCCAGCTCTGTGGCAGTACTGGCACCCTTATCAAAACAAAAAGTATGCATATAGCTCAACTCAGTGAGGGAAGAGAGGATTCTTGAAATAATATTTAGAAGAGATTTCTGTCAGCAGTGCGCTGTTGTAGCCAAAGGGAGCATGACAGTTTTGTACCACTTGGAATCTGAACATATCAGTATAAACACATATATTTGTGTGTGTATAAATATACATATATAGAGATCATAATAACTAGTGTGCATCTTGTAGTTACTCAGTTGCAACTTAAAACTTGGATGTAAATGTGATAGGGAACTTCTGCTTTTACAGCCACAAGAACTAGCAATGTATACTGTAACTCAGGGAGGCAAAATTACATTTAAGGAAAATAAAGTAGAGCATTTCTTTGCAATCCCATCTTTCTGCTTTAAAAGATAACTGAATTTTTCTTACAACATAACTAATTTTGAAGTAGTAATATTTATAGACTAAATACAGTGATTTTCTGCTCCAGTATTTTTCCTGCATGCATGTATTCAATTATTACATGTTGGTTAGTAAATGCATAATTTTTAGTTACAAAATTCTGAGTTTTGAGAATTGTGAATTACTGTACAAATAGTTACATTTATATTTTACATAACCTACTATTACGTAAACATCTGATTGTAGTTACACAAAAAGATACACAGACAAGAGAGTTTTATTAAGCATTTAGGAAAACGATGTTCTAATTCAATATATGAATACCAGGACAGTGTTCCCTCTCATACAATTAAAGTGTTACTTGACTTCTTAGGCTTCTCATGAATTCATAGCTATTCACAGCTTTCCTGTAGGTTTTTATTAACTGAGGCTGCTGTATGTGAGCATCAATGATAAAAAGTGATATTTCTGTCATTTGTATTATTCCCATTATCAGCCTTTTAAAAATCCCGGTATCTAACCTCCTGGTAACAATTTCATTTTGTTTCCAACAGCTATTTAATTGTATAACTGTATTCCAATAAAGAAAAGAAATAAATAAAGTAGAAAGGAATCAGACCCTTTGCATATTGTAGTGAATAGTTACTAGGTAACATTATCCAATTTTTAAAAAGAAAGCTAATGCCAGATATAATTTTTTTAAATAGCACAATGCATTTTTCTGGAGCAGTAAAGATAGGAGAAGAGTCTAGACAAACAAAAAGACATTGCTGTACTCTTTTTAGCATTTCATGCTGAAGATGAAGGCATTTGTTCTTACATATTTAAGGATACTATTTTGAAAGCTTCCCTTTCATACCAAGACCACAACATGCTCACCAGTGTGCAGTTTTATGATGCCCAAAAAGAAGCATGCATTAAGAGATGCTAGGAAGATTAGTAGCTAAAAAGAGACTTACAAAGAGGCAACAAGCTAACACTTTTGCTGGCACTTAAATACTAATTCAGCATTAAGATGGCATTAACATATAACAGCTACTTACTAGAGTATCTGAAGTGGTTATTCTGGTGGTATTTAGTCCTACCAGAGAAGGGAGAGTTTGGGACATCCAGTTAGAGATCATTGCCATGGTACTAAGAACAGCACCAAGCTTCAGCAGTGGAGGACTCATTGCTGTGGAGCTAATGAGTTTTCATAGTGAGTGATTATCATCCCAGGCAGGCTGGCAGCGAGAGGCGTGACTGCAGCACACAACATCCACAGCGTGAAAGGAGATCAAGCTACCCCGATGTAATCATCCATTAAAAACACTCATATCCTCATTGGCCCTCTTTCTGCTCTTACTAACAAATACTTATGACTGTCTTATGCTGGCCACTAAATAAACAATCCTTTCTATGCTAACAGTCATTGCAGTTTCCAGTGGGAGATGGCGTGGGTGAATTATCTCTTTATAGGTGCTAGACAGTCAATTAGCCCTTAATTAGTTCAGACCATGCAGAGCGGTGTGTTCCTGTCTGAGATGCAACAGCCTGAGCCCAAATAACCCCCCCACTTCTCATCAGTGCTTTGGCAGAAATGTGCTGAAGTCTGTTTGTAAATAAGGCTCTGTACTTGTCCGTGAGGAAGGGGAGAACTGTCAACCTGCTCATCAAAGCACCAGAAACCTTTCTGGACCTCCTATCATTTGCTGATCTCTCATAAATTACAAACATCATTATTTGCATGACTTGTTATTAAGATCTTTACTGTTCATAATGAAGATTGAGGCTGTGAAGAGTCATATTTCTCAGTGTCCTTGTTAGTTTACAAGTTTTGGTATCAAGAGTTATTGCATTACTTCCAGGGTTGGCAGACTCACTGTGTCTTCATTGGTGCTTGGATGTGAACAGAAGATAAATTTGGGACTGCACATTTTGAGACTTCTTTTGGCTTTGCTGTTAAATCTACTGCTCCCTGGTGCTGCAGAATGAGCTGCAGGTTCTGTAACAATTTACCTTACTCGTATATGGAGTGTGGGGGGGGGGGAAGAAAAGCAGAAAAAACAGTCTAGAAATCACTGTGCCATAAAGGCAGTTCTACTTTGTAAGAATTATTTGTGAAAGAAGTGCTGAGTGAGGACTTGTAATGGCAGTTATTTAAGAGAGAACTTGCATAAAGTTTGCTGAGAGACAGGCTACTGCATTTCCCCCAGGGCAGCTATGGACTTAGTTTCTGAATTTGCTTCAAAAAAGTAAATTACTTTTTCTTAAGGACTTTTGGCAGTTCTATGAAGGAACCCTGCATGCAATGAAACTGAAGGGGTGTATATTTATATGTGTGTGTCACCATGGATGTATTGATTAAAGCTACTGTAACCCTGCAAAGAGTTTTTCAGATTCTCAGAGCTTGTACACCAATTCAGGATAGACATTTCTCCTTCAAAATCCATTCAAAATGATTTCCATAAATCTCTGCAGTTTAAGGAAAACACGTGTAAACTTATTTTTAAAAAAAGAAATTGAAAACCCATTGAGAGGGTTACGTAAACTTAAGGAGTCGCTCAGCAATAGAAAATAGAAAATCTGTGCATTAAGTATCTTGTGGTAGTTACACAGTAAGGTGAGCTGTGAAATGTTTCAAATACTAAAAATTTAATTCACTGAAGAAATATCCGAATACAGTGAAAGGATGAGTTTGCTTATGTAAAGCTTCTGCATGGGAAAATAAGCTTTTTTTCTGGTTTCCCTCTATATATAAATATTGCACCGTAAGACCTAAATATGAAAAGAATTAAATACTAAGTATATTTTAGTTTTATTTACCTGTGGCATACTGACTGCACACTCTGGTTTGCCTGCTTTTTGACTTATTTCACAAACTTTTTCTAAAAGTCCTGGAACAAACTAACACACAGGGGTTGTTTTCTGCAGAGAACTAGAATTGCTTTGAAACTATTAACTGAGAGTTGCTGATGTCTGAACAAGAAAACATGATTTTTTTTTCTGATTTACAAGAAAAACATTCCAGTGAAAAAAAGCTGCACTGGATCAGTCTCCCTGATTCATTAGCTCCTTTGACTATAATGGTCAGCTGTGGGTGCTTGAAAGAGGAAGGTAAGAACAGATCTGAGGTACAGTAATGGAATGTACCTTGGGGTAACCTTCCAGCAAAATGACACTTACTGGGCCAGACTTTGCAACTTTGGGTTCATGATGCTTTCTTCTGCATTTATCAAGTCATTTTAAAAGTCATCTGTATTTTCAGGAGGCACAACATTCCCCTGCAGGGAGTGCCACAACTGAATGATGTCTTTTGTGAAAAACTTTGCTAGAAGTTGTGCATAAATTTGAGGAATGCTATGAGATCACAGCTCTTTTACTGAGAGTACTTTCTGTATTTCAGGAGACAAAGTTCATCTATAAAGCTTGGATTGCCTGATGGTGGTCATTATGTACATTTCTCTGTACAGAGTCCCTGAGATCCATCCTTGATGTGGTGGTTGTGAGACTGAGGGGCGAGTCAGGCCTTTACCTCAGCCTGATGAAAGACTTAGTGGGTTGGGGGCATTTGAGCCTTTCCCCTGAGTCAGGGTTTCTGTGCAGAGGGGCTCAAAGCTGAACAGATGTGCAAACTGAACTGCCCGGATTGACATCAGAAGTGCAGCTTTGTGCTGAACTGTGACATTTCACTGGCAATTTGTCCATTTCCCAAGGACCTCCACTGATTACTTCTGATATGGATTAGGTAACATTTGGTAATGTTGGATAATTTTCCAGTTTTACTGGATTCTTCTGAAGTGTCTCAGCATCCTATCTAAACCTAATACAGAAAAATATTCTAATTCATCAGTTTTATCACCTTTTTTTTATGCATGTCTTCATTCAGAAGTTTAATAAGCACACTACTTCCATCAGTTCCAAGACACTTCCTGAATGTAATGATAGAATTTTGTTTAACTGCACTAAATTGCAGCTTTTGACATTTTTGTTTTTCTTCTCCAACATTTGCTGTTTCACAGAATAATGTAATTGGTCCCCTCCTGAATTTTAACATTGGACAAAATACATTCAAAAGGCAATAATAGACTTTTCTGATGCCCAGATTAAAAATGATTTCTGATTTCTTTCCAGCTCCTGGAAAGAATGTTGTTTGTTGAGTTATTATGGGTATTCCTAACAGATTACATTCTCCTTGGTTCTTGCGACAGAATATTCATGAATGCAGTTCAGCACTTTATCTTCTGCCCACAGTTTATCTGCAGAAGAGAAACCTCGCTGCCATGCGATTCCCAGCATTGCTGCTGGATACATCTCCACAGAGCTCAGCAGGAGGTGATTCTCTAGGCTGGTTACATAATTTATCTTTAGCAGAGGCTGGCATGCCCACGGTGCTGGGCAGATCTGCAGTAGCTGCACAGGGGCTCTGAAGCCCCTCGGTGCTGCAGGGCAGCTGCTGCACTGCCTGGAGCCAGGGCTGCACAGCGATGCTCACCTGGGGCAGCCCAAAACCCTCCAGGGCTGCAAATCCATCCCGGGCTGCTGCAAATGCACTGCCAGCCCCGGGTGTGCTTACACACACAGGGACAGCAGTGCTCTGGGGAACTGGCAACGTTCTGTGGAACTGATATTTGCCATTTTGTGCACCCATTTGTCAAGGATTGCTTCAGAACATTGCTGCTAGAGAATATGTGTGTTTGAACATACTAAAAAATGCTTCCATCCTGAACAGTGGAAATGCTCATTGAAACCATATTTTGTTTGTGTTTTTACCAGAAATGTGTAAGTATTCAAACCCCCTTTTTGCTAAGGAACTAAAGCGTCCAAGTAATTTTAGCTCTATTACCATAAATAATAGGGTAAATTAAAAAATGGAAAGCAAAGAGTAGAAAACTTTTCTACCATATCTGAGGTCACATATACAAAGATCATACCTGGAGCAACAGGATAACTGAAGAATTATTCTCATATTGTTAGGAAGTAGAAACAAAACTTTGTGATCTGTGTTTTATTTCAGCTTTTTCCTGTTTTTTGCTTTTTTCTTTCTTTTTTTTTAAGCTGCAATTTCACAGTTCTAGTTTATGATTAACTGCTGTGAATTAATTTTCTGAACAAAAGCTAGAATGCAATAGCAATTCTAAATTCTGAACAGCATTCTTTATTACCCTAAATTTCTGACAGTATGATAATTTCCTCTTTTAGTTAATGTCTTCTAAGTTCATTAAAGCTGAAGCATCTATACAGAATAACTTCAGATACCATATTTTGATCTTACATAAAAGTCTGTCAATCTGTAGCAATTTCAATGTTGTTAATGTTATTGTATGTTAGTGTTGCGATATTCAATTACTGCATTAAAACTTACTAAGGTTATTAAAGGTATTATTTAAGACCCTTATTAAATAAACTGTCTGAAGACTCTTCTAGTCTCTGATATTTACTTTCACTTTGAGATCCTGTTACATTTTGATAATATTAAGTCTACTGAAAATGAGAATACATCCCAACATTATCTTATTACAACTGAGGTAGTAGGATCTCTGTACTGTAAAAAGTAATTAACATCAGTACTAGGAATAGCAACAGAGCAAATGTCCTGAGTCAGCAACATGTGAAAATATACCCAGCCACCCACCCCCAAAACTAATTACCTCCTGGCCAGGGGAAAATATTGATTGTAAGAAAGAGGAAATGGTGAAGTT
The DNA here is from genome assembly GCA_013400215.1 of Cisticola juncidis. Taxonomy (NCBI): domain Eukaryota; kingdom Metazoa; phylum Chordata; class Aves; order Passeriformes; family Cisticolidae; genus Cisticola; species Cisticola juncidis. Next base: position 3,284,908 of record VXBR01000779.1, read on the forward strand.
CAGCAGCAGTCACCTAACCCTGACGTCATAGTATTTAATATATGTAAAAAACAAGAGTACTTTAAAATTTTCTTGCAATTCAAAATTGTGTTCCTGTGTAAATGCTATCACATAAAGACCTGAAAACTTGCATTTTAGGTAGAAGTGATTGCATACTCATGGCTCAGCTGGCTAAACTAGATTCTTTTGAAGCAGAGCAAAATCAGGAATCTTAAATCTCAGTAAGTTTGTACTTTGACAGGTTAGGTTCAGAAAGTAAGCTCAAGAAGAAAAGCCAAAGCTTCCCTCATTGCACTGTTGTTCTACGGTGTATTTAGTTCTTTATCTTGTGATATATTGTGGTCAGCAGTACATTGCTTTAAAAATGGCAGTACATTAGTCATGTTCCTGAGCATGATTATTTATTCACATTAGGTTAATGCATGCACAAAGCAAAGAACTGGAGTGGCAATTAACATTCACAGAGCTGAGATGGACAGAGAAAGCACTGACCTGTGCTCTCAGTTCAGCTGCAGTTCTCTGAATTTAGAGAACTGTGCCGCCTTCATCTTACTCTGTTTTTGTTCAGCAAAACCCCGTGGCTTTGCAGTGCACTTGTGAGTTGCAATATCTAGGTTTTTTTAAGGGCAGCTTGAGAAATATGTGCCTTTTCTAGAAAATCTCTTTTCACAGCTCATCAGTGAATACACAGTGACATTCTGCAGTCAGGTGTCCCCACTTAGAGAAGTATTGAGCAAGGGATTTTTAGTCTGTTTTCCATTACATGCTTCTGTACCAATGCTCTTGAGGTCACCTTTCTGAAGTGGTCTTAGCTGTCTGCTTGTTCATTTTCCAGACTTCAGGGAGCTTCTTCTGAGTGAAGCCATTAAAGAACATTTTCATGTTTTTTTCACACCTATTCTCTTGTGTCCTGCTATTAGCAAACCCCAAGTGTACAGAATAACAAAGTAGTGTCTCCACAGAAGAATTAGTTCATTATGAGAATTGACTGGAACAGGAAGCAGGATGGGCAGTCTGCTTTAGGAAAGTCTGCAGTTAATTGAAACAGCTGGGAAAAACAAATGGGTGGGGAAGGACTAAATGACATGAAAAGAAAAGCTTCTTCTGTTGATTTCCTGCCATTTTAATTTTCAATAACATTTATATCAGGTACTCAATAAAACCTCATAAGCTTTTCCCTCAAATGTGTGATAAGATGATGGATCTAATGGGAAAAAGAGCATATTTTCTAAAATCTATGGAGACATCTATTTAATAGATAATGACTAAAGATGGTGCAGATAGTCCCTTTTCCATTAACAGGGGCTGAAAATCTGCATGTTTTTAGAAGATTCTGGGATCCCTTGTCTTGCTCTGAGTATCCACAGAATGGCAGCGTGCAATTTTGGATGGTTCTGGAATTTGTTGCAGTTTTCCTTTCTTTTGAAAATGGTATGGATTGGATATGAGAATTTATGCAGAATTATACAGAATTAATCCTTCTGGATTAATACTCATGCTTAATGTACAATTTTGGTTTTTCATCCTCAAAATACATATTATTCTGTTGATGCTGTGTGAGTTAGGTGAACTGGCTTTCACTGGGAGTAAATTTTAAAAAATTAAAGGAGCTGAAGCTGAAATTCCCCATGAAGTTAGATCATGTATAATCCTGGAGAGAGCTGGAGACATGAAAATCAGTAAATTCTGTAGTAATTTAATAAAATAAGTGGTTTCAGCTGGCTCTGCCTGCAACTAGATGTTTGAAAATGGAGACCTAAGCTACTTAGAGCCACAGTGCATTTCCACTGTGAAAATGGGCAGTATAACTGGCCCTTCTCCTGGTTAATGTAAGCTTACAGCTTTGCAGTCAGCACTCCCAGACCCCTGAAATGGAGCTTGCCTGTGGACTGTCATGTTTACATACAGGGAAATTTGTTCAGTGACTTCTTAAAATCTCCTTGAATCTCTGCAAGTGAGTAGAAGACAGAAATGAAGAAAGTGGAAAGGGTTTGCAGAATAAAATTCCCTGTCAAAGGGTAATTTTGTCTTTGGGAAGGCTCAGTGGGGTATGTCTGCACTTATAAGTACAGGGTTGGGGTATGGGGTTGAACGCTGGTCCATAGCAAACTGTTGTGTTTGTTGGTGTCACACACCCTAATTACCTTTTCCTTTTATGCCTGGGTATGATTTAGTTAGATGGTTTGGACATGAATGCAGCATTTCAAGAAGCAAAGAGTAATTCTGCTGTGTGGAAAGGAGCTGTCCCTCAGAGCCCAGAAATCAGCTCATCTCCTTTTTATTTAGCAGCATGGCTGTATTTGCATTTGGCTCTGTGCTGTCTTTGGACCTGAGAGCAAAGGAACCATCTACTGTTTGATTTCTGCAGCATTCTGACAAACAACTCTTTGTTCTTTGTAAATTTACAGCTTTGCGTTACAGAAGTACTTGGCTGTATTCTCCTATATTTCTCAATGCAGATAATTGTCAAGACTGACTAATAAAAAGTAAGGTGGGGAGGGTTATCCTGCTGACATGCCCTTTTTATCCCACCATGTTTCCATACATTCTTTTGGCAAGTCTCTTAAACTGTTGCATCATGCTGATACCCTTTTCTAACATATCCCTGTTATATTCTCGGTAGAGATGAAATAGGGAAAAATACTTCAGAAGTTTAAACAGTAGCATACTCCCAGTGGTCTGGCAGCCCAGAGGCTACAGTACTAACTGAGAATCTATAGGTTTAACCAGCATGGCACTGATATTGGCATTTAAAGGCTGTAGCATCTTCCTGTTTGGATTTTCTAACAATGGTGGCATTAACATTTCCTTCCTGAGATAAAAATACCTTTTTCTGTCAACAGAAAGTCCAAGAAAGAAAATTACACTTCTGTTCAGAAAGCACCACACGTTTCCTGCAACATCTTAAAATAACAGGATTTTGTGACTGTGTCTCATTGCAAGCAAATCCATTTTTAATTTCTTGACACCATCCTGGGAGGCCTAGTTTACTTTTAAACAGGGCTGAAAGCTTTCAAGTGGTGTAAGTGAATATTGAGAAGATTCCATGAGCAATCTTGCCTGCAAACAGGAGTGTTAATTCAAACACTATGGCCAAATTCCAGTAGTCAGCTGTGTTCTGCCTAGCAAGATGCTCCTTGCAGCTTCAGTTGGATACTTCACCTGATTCTGAATGCTGTGTAATGCTCTGAATGCAGTGAGCCAGGTGCTGTGCTTCAGCTCAGTAAGCTCGCTGCATTCAGTAGCAGGTAAAACAATGGCTATGCCACAAAGCATGACCCAGATGCTGTAAAATACTTCTGTGTTTAAATAAGGGTATAAAAAGCAAACGCTGTTTTCTAAGGCTGTAAAAGTCCTGGAAGTTTCTGAACTGAATGAGAAGAACTGAAAGTGTTTATTTGGGAAAGAATCAAAATTGTATTACTTGAGGAAAAATAATAGAGAATATCCATAAACCTTACTGAAGTTATGACATACTGTTTTTCTTGCTGCCTTTTAAATCTCCTGTTTATCTTTTACAGAACAGAAATAAAAGTTTTAAATAATATTTCATTTTAAGGGATTCAACTGCTCATTTCTATTAATCTTCCCCTTTACCCTATATTTTTTCCTTTTTTTTAAACTGAAATAGTCTAAATTTGTGTGTGACCCTGAGGGGCTGAGTTAAATCTATCCTTGTAAGGAATGGGTACTGCCCTCCATAGGGCTGCTGAGGGCCAGAATGCTATCAGCAATTGCAGCTTCTCATGGATGAGGAATTCCAGTGTCAAATTTGAAGGTCCAAAGTTCTGTTCCCAGCCCCCTGTAGCAAAAAAAAAAAAAAATTAAATTTCTTGAATTTATGAAATTGGTGCTGTTGTCTGAAGGTAGTACTGTGGGAAATGCACTTCTGTAACGCACAGCAACGAGTAGTGCCAAACACAAATATAAAAAATGCCCCAAATGTGTCCCTGAACTGTCCATCTGAAGATCAGTGTTCTTATCTCTCAGGCAGTAACAGTGGCTTGTATAAAACAAAACAAAACAAAACAAAAAAACGTTTGGTTTAATCTACCGGTTCCCTGAAATGATGCCAATTTTCTAAGTTTTGATTTGGATGATTGAGATTTCTGTGTATGGGTGAGATGCAAGATTGTAAAAGCTATTCTGAACATAAAAAGTTTACAACTTTGTAAAACTTCTAGGAAGAAAGAAAAAGCTGCAGGAAGGAAGAGATGGGGGAAAAATGGCTCTGAAAAACAGAGACATACTTAGTGGTGAGCTATTAGGGATTACTGCCTCTTTGCCCCTAGCTTGTCACTTGAATATACCAAATGAAAGATGCCTAAAAGACAATTCAAAGCACCTTTTAAAATAAATTTAGTATTTATGTATGGGCACAGTGGCAGCCATGGTAGTGTGCCCATCCTCAGCCTGGTCATTCTGGCACCTTGGGCACACTGCCTGCTGTGGGAAGGTTGAGATCCTTCCCTGAGATAACAGAATCCTGAACTGGTTAGTATTCTTAGCTGCCTCTTTTTAGAGACAAATAAGGCTACTCTTGATAGAGCTCATGATATTCCAGGATCCCAGCCTCAGCAAATGTGTTGGATAACCAGAGATCTATTGCTTTGAAAGAAGTGATGTGAATTCTGACTTCCTCCATTTCTACCAGGGGTCTGACTCAGGCAGAGACTTTTTATATCCACACAATGCTCAGAAAAATCCATACAGGCAGCAATTAACAACTATTAGGAGAGGCCACATTCTTTTTATTACAAGAGAGTGGGGTACATTGAAAGTTCTTGTAAAACTAGCACAGAAAACTGTGAGCCAAAGTAAACACTGACATAAATGTAGGTATTTTTTCAAACTTGTGGAAAATGAAAACTGGAGACATAATCTAAACAACCATGTTCCCAATACAAGTCTGTAGCTTGCACGGTGGTACTTAAAGGTTAATAATTTCAATACTAGTGATTTTCACCCTGTCATGTGTTATCTTTTACCCCCTCCTTGTGTCTCTACAAGAGGCATTGAATCCTGTTCTCTAAGTTAGGAAGTTGTGGTCGTGGACTGATACTGGGTGGGTTTTCAGGAATACAGACCAGGGCTGCAGCAGCTGAGCTGGTGGGAATGGCAGGGCTTTGTGTTGCTCTGCAGTCACACAGGGCAGTGTCTGAGACTCCAGGCTGTGACAGCAGAAGAGAACAAAGCTCTTACAGCTCAGTAAGCACCTCTGACATCAAACTGATCAATGACTTATCCCACACAAAAATTTCACTTTTCATCTTCCAAATGAGGATGAAAATGTATTCTAAAAAACCAGAACAATCCACATCAAGTCACATTACAGTCATTCTTTTACAGTTGCAGTTTGTGACCAAAGGAAACAAGGTCATTCCCAATTTAGGACACAACTGGAATTTTGCAGTTCTGTGGGATTTAGTGAGCTGACAACAGTGGAGTACAAATGATGACGACTCAGGCCATACCCCATCAGAAGCCCTCTGTTTACTGACACTCCCCATAACTTACATTTTTAAAATCTCTTCATCACTTTAGGGCTATTCTTTTATCTTCTCCAGCACATCTCCCTGTGTGCATTCATAATCCTCTATTTACGATGTCAAAATTAAAACACCACTGTTATCTCACGGGAGAGATATGTGGAATGTGTGAGCATCCATGAACAGCTCAGAAGCAAAGATTTCATTTACAGGGAAAAAGGTTTCTGTCCACAAGAAGTTCAATGCAGGCCTTCTTTCTGGCTTTAATGAGGGGAAGTTCACCAGTTGAGAGTCACAAAGTCAGTGAGTCTTTAAAGGGCTGCTTAGCAATGTGACTATGAGAATAAAATTCAGGGGCAATGCTGGTGAAGTTTTACATAAGCTTTTAGATCTAATTAATAAAAAAGGGCCAAGATTTTGATTAATGAAGGCATTTACATAACCTTCAAGATTTGATATTAATTTTACAGGGAGTTTTAACTAATTTATTAGCAAATGACAGAGAAATTTAATAAAATAGTTCTACTAAATCTTGTAATTAGTTTCTGCAGCTTGGCTAGCAGTGCTACAGAAAGTAGACCTATTTGTACAAAGGCAAAAAATAGGTTTGAACACACAGCTTGTGCTGGAGCTCCTGAAAGTGTTTTCAATCCAAAAATACAATTTTAAAAACATGCAAAAACTAATATCAAAGGCCACAAGACAAGAAAAGGAAATTTCAATCAGAGCCACTGTACAGTTCAGACTATAAAGTTCTTATCTGTATTTTATAGCCTGCTGTCCTGACCAAGCAAAAAATCAGTTCTGAGTTTTTGTCTTGCATTAATGTAGTCCTAGCCAAGATTCCCATCTCCCGTTTCTAAAAAGCACCAAGACATTAAACAATAATGGTGAGAGTTACTAACATGAAACTGGAAAAAAAATCTTAGCCAATTTGTCGAAGTGCTTGTGGTGTTAAGGCAATTAAATAGCAATAAAAAAGCACTAAGGCCCATAATTGTTAGCTTTGAAAATCCATTTTAGGTTTATAACTAGAATAAAATGATTTAAAATCTATATAAAAAGAGATGGTTTGGCAGAAATGGGAAGATGCTGAAGATAATACTGTGGAACTCAAAAGAAGGAAACCAAAGAAACTGTGTTTCACACATCTTTTTTATTGACTTTTTGCTTTTGATTGACTAACAAATTATTGCTGATTTGTTTTCTTATGAATACAACAGAGTCAATCTGTCACAAATAAGGAGAAAAGTGATTCCAGATGGAATCTACCTCAGCCAGTGCTTTGGGAAAATATTTGTCTTCTTTGGGACCAGATGGAATGCCATAGGGCTATTTGCAAGAATTAGTGTTGGTTTTTTTTTAATGTAGCCTATAATGAAGAAAATAGAAGGCAAAAATACATTCTCTAGTACAAAATCATGGCTGCTGCAGGGAAACACCTCCTGTCTGTGTTCCTACTTCCCATAAGCTCTGTTGTGGTCAAGGGAGAAGGCAGGCAAGCACATTAATGCAGGATTTTAGCAGGGGACCATCAGGAATTTAGCAGGAAAACTTATCTAATGAACAGGCAGTAACAGCCAATTTAAAAGACACTGGCTTGAGCTTGAAGACTGTTAATAATACTTTCCTAAATTATCCTTGCAGGAAGATCTTTTTGTTTTACTACCACACACGTTTTAGTGATAAAACAAGTCACTTCTTGAAGGGCATTTCAACAGAACCCAACTTGAATTTATACCACATTTTCCTGGAAGGATTTAAGAGGAGTTTTAAAATAAAGTGCTAAGTTTTAGCTCTGGAGTAACTTAATTACATGACAGTCACTCTGCAGGCAGTTTTTGCTCATTATGGTCAAAATCGGTTTAAGGGCTGAGCGTGACTTGCATGATTTACACCAGAGCTCTATCACAATCCTTGTGGTTTGGACAGATTGCCTTTGTTAAACTCTGCCCTGGACTGTGAGATTTTTGATACATTCTTCAGTGAACCTGGGACACAGAGAAGTTCATGAGTTAAAGGGAAACTCAGTAGATAAAGTTTGTGACATGCTCATTTTTTATCCATAGTATGAATTAAAAATATTCTGATGAATTAAAAATATTTAATTTATCATTATAGTACTTTATTATATGATTGATATAAAAAGAAATGTTTTGGAAAGCTTCCTTTTAATCAGTTATTAATAGGTGAAAGATAAGTCCTTAGGTTGTAAATGACTTTGATCCTCAGAAACTTGTCAGTCAAATCATTTCACTTAAATGCAATGGTTTGTTAGTAAGAAGAATGGATAAGCAACAAATTCTTTTTCAAAGCATTTAGAATAAATATCAGCTTAGGCACTTTATTTATTTTGAAAATTGATGGAGATCTGAAATACATTTATTTTGTTGCTTGACAAGTTACTTATACCCACAGTCTATGGGAATGCTCCAGTGCCTGGAAAGCAGGCCCTAAACAGGTACACTCAAGCAATCTTGTTTTATCCTGAATTCTACCCTCGGGTTTTGCTGCTGGCTTTCATGTTTGTTTATTGTTAAGTTACATGTCTGAGCTATACAGCAGCTCTTGTGTATTTTTGATTCTTCAGAACTCTTGATTATGGTTTCTTAAGCCATATAAATTGCTGATTTTTTCCCTTAGCAAACCATTTTCTCTGTCTGTTGGTTCAGGAAATGATTCAACTTCCTAAAAATTTTACCTGGCTCATGTGCATATACGAACCTAGAAAACTCCCTCAATGTGTATTCATTTTCTGTGATACAGTTGGCTTTCTGGGATTAGAACAACTGAGTTTAAATGAGATTCACAGATATGGATCTCTTTGCAGAAGAGCTCTGGCTCCAGATTTTCCATCCCCCCTTGCAGGGTCAAAGGCTCTCCTGGGAACTGGAGTTTGAGGACACCTGTGTTAAGTAACTGAGGTCTCAGACTGTAGACTTAGCTTTGCCAAATCCTACTAGTATGATACACCTTCCTAGTTTGGACTCCTCTCCTTGTTCCTTGAGGGTATAATGAATTACCTATAAATAAATTTTGGACTGTGCACTACATGTAGACCAGATAGGAAAACACAAATTAGTATCTCAATTAGTGTTCCTTGAAGATTTTAATTTCTGCTATGAATTCCTAGATGTATAGGAAATGTCACAGCTATAAATCCCTTGAGCTGATCAGCAGTCTCAGAGACAGAATGTATTTGATTTAGAAGTATTTCTTTCAAAATGTAACAAGATCAGGTAACACACCAGAGCAAGAAGGCAGAATGGAGGAGATAAAACCCCTGGTTTACAAGGCAGATGAGACTTCAGCTGTTACCTCAGCAGCACTGTGCTCTAGAGATAAAGCTGGAAAGGCAAGGTTGAATGTATAATGCAAATGCTATCTTGATACAAATGTCATTTATTGTTTTGACTCTTTCTCTTTGCACTTTGAGTCTTGGAGGAATTAGTGTTTAATTCAGAAGATATTGTTCCTGCATTGCTGCAAGTTTATGTTGTCCTGAACTTGGCAAGGATACCAGCATCTAATTAAACCAGTACAGGAAGGAAGGTTGGGAATCAGTAGGTGCAAGAAATTCAGAGAAAAAAAGGTAAAATCTCTTGTTTTGACTCAAAAGTGAGATATTAGAAATCAGATGTATTAAGCAGGGAGCAAATGAAGTCTCTAATGCAGCTTGCTTGGTAGTCAAAAGAATGTTATTATAACAGCTTTTTAGTGGAGTGGACATATCCAATTTCCCCAAGGACCAATCTGGCCTAGCAGTGCAGACTTTCTAACTTCATATTCTAATACTTCACAAAATGCCTCATTTCTCCTTATGTAATGAATTGGAAACAACATTGTTTCAGAGCACAAAGTGCAAGTGCTGCTCCATTAGATAAAAGAATTCTCAAGGAACTTTACAAATAATAAAACAGAGAAAACTGGTGCTATAGTCTGCATGTGGAAAATTTCAAATTTTAAATATTAGATGCCTCTAGAGATGATAATCAAATATTATTTATCTCTAAGACAATCTGAGGAAAATAGTGTGGTTGTTATGACAATACAGATCCTTTAAAAATGCAAAAGAAATGGGAAGGGCAGACAGCTGGGAATATCAGTGTCTTGGAAAAGAAAAGCACCCCTAAAAGAGAATGTGCTTTATCAGATGTTGAAGGACTGATTCTATTTCCAAGTGACTTAACGCTGTTACTCCTGCCAAAGGCATAAGAACTGCAACATAGCTGTTACACTGTTTTATGCATTCTGAATGCACCCATCAGGGTAAAAGCCTTCCAGCATTCTGTACAGTTACACTGCTGCACAGAGTCAGTCTTCAGTAATTATGAAGAATCTAAGGCAATTCACAGTCTGTATTCATATTGTAATTTCAGCCTTCTGGGTTGGCAAACATTGTCTGCAATCTATTGTAAGAGAGGAAAAAAGAAAAAAATACTTCACAGGCTCATGTAAGATTAAAGAAGAAAGCAGGGAAGAAGAATCCAAATCAAAACAACAGATTAAACTGAACAAGATAATATTCTTTACTCCTTATTCTACGTGACCCTTTCTTAAAGACTTTTCCTCAGTCCAGTGTGGTGCTCCTACCGGGTTATACCCTTACAGTGTGCCAAAGGAAACTGCAGCTGAAAACTGAGGTCTGTCACAGGGAGAGCAGGATGGAAGTGTTCGAGTGAACCTGGCAAAAATCAGGAAACAGGAGCTCTCTGATGTGTGTTGGGAGGCTCTGGGACTCTCTGGCTGTCCTGCAGTGGCTGGGAAGGGATGTCTGAGCAGGAAGAGCTCTCTGCATTACATGGCTCTCTTGCTCACTCACTGCCTTCCTGGACTTGTGAGGCATTTGTTGACACCACAGCCTGCACTCAGCTCTGGGCTATGCTGCAATAAGCAGGGACTCCTGCAACGCCAGGGCTGCAGCAGCAAGTGATTTATGACCATGTCAGTCCTTCCCTGGTGTTTTCACTGGATACATGTCAGAGGGTCCTGAAAGACACACCTGTAATCTTTAGGAAAATGCATTAGAAATTCCAGGTTCTAGTACTGAGATACAAATTTACAGGAAAAGTACTGGTGTGTTATCATCTCTCCTGAGTTCCTTATCAATAGTAAAGGAGTGTGCACATATCACTAAAAATCTTGTATACAGCTTTTTGATGGTTTTTATTCCATGCATGGAAGAATCACCCTACCCTGGAATGATTTCGTTTTACTGAAACACAAAGGAGTGTAAACATCAATAATTTTTTTATGGCTCAGTGAAACATCTGTTGTTCTAATCAACAACTGGAGAGAATTTTCTGTATTAATTGATTATTTAATCCCTGGAATTATTAGAGAAAACCTCATATTTCACCTTATGGAACCTTACTGATTGGTATTTTGTAACTGAGACAACACTAACAAAGGAGTTAATGAACTGAAAGTGATATAAAGCCTAAAGGGGAACATAAGGAATGCCAGATATCTTTAGAATAACATTCTTGAACTACAGGCTGCACATAATTTGTGACATTTGATCAAGCACTAACTTGATCAATTGTTTTCCTTTCTTTTCCATAGCCCAGTACTTCGATCTGCTCAAACCCACCTGCACATTCCACCAGCCAGCTCCATGCACAGTTACAAGTTAGGAGAAGTGAAAACTCTGTAATGCTCAGACTATTAATTCATGGATTTTGAAGGCTTTAGAGCAAAAGGGGAGAGCTGCATAGCCTGAAGTCTTAGTTAAATGTGTTCATTTCACTTTTGAGAAAACGCTCTTATGACATCATCTGTCAGCATAAAGCACTCACATTTTGGCTGTATTTCTAGGATGATGCAGGGCTAAGAGCTTATGATGCAAGTATGTTAAATTGTTCTGTTTTGGAGGAATGGATTGAAGACATCTTGAAGCTTCTGTTTCGTTTATCTTCTATGATTCTGTGAGTGTTCTGATGAAGGTAGGGAGCACAAGATTTGTTTCTGGGTGGAGGGAGTGAACTGGGAAGGAGAAAAATTCCAGAAGTACCTGAGAGAGGTTTTTGCTTTTCATTTGAGATTAAAGTGGGGGCACAGGATCCCCCAAAATACCATTAAAATGAGCAATGTTTAGAGAGGGCAGCAGAGTGACAGAAAATGAGCTCTTCTGAGCTGACAAGAAACCAAGGCTGATGTCAGAAACTCTTGATTAGGCTCTGGTCCACTAAAAGCAGTCAAACAGAACAGCAGTGGGATCTTAGCATAGATTAGGTATCTGTGCCTCCCAGCTGTGCCTCCTTAAATCAGTAGTTTAAGTTTGGAATCTTTTTAAAGACAGTGTTTCATTTAAATCTATTCTTTGTGTTTGTATGTGAGCTCAGACTATGAAGTGAGGAGGAAGCAAAATGAAGGTTAATGGAGCTCTCTGGGTTCATGCAACTCGCATGAATTAGAAATAATTTACTAAGAGGAGGCTCACCAAAATCAAATCTAAAAATACTTCATGCAGAGTTCATAACAGACTAAATATCACTTCCAGACAGCTGCAATGTCATTTTGCCAAAATCAGATAAAATAAATGCCAAGTAAGTGTCAGAGTGAACAAAGGAAGGGTCCCTCCTGTGTCCCTTTACAAATACTCTTTCTTCCACATTATTCCTTTTGTAAATGGGGAATGAATAAGAATGGAAAGAACAAGAAACCCTAAAAACCAAAATGAGCTCTGGACCAGTCTTTCCCTCCTCTCATTGGTACAGAAGTATATACTCCTGAAATCTCATAATCTGAAGTCAAACACAACAGACATCATTCTCTCTCTTATTCTGGTAAACACTTGGAAGCATTATGAACTCAGCATCATATTGTGAGATCAGCTGTGTGACTGCTGAGGAAGAATGAGTCCTGTTCTTTTGTTCTCCCCATGGGGAGCTATAGAGAATTTCAGAATAGGGAGGAATACAAAAACAATTCTCTTCCCAAGATAATAGGCCATTGCAAATGAGGCATTGTGACAAGAATAGTAAATACTTTCTTTTATAAGTATTTACAATAATTAACATCTTTGGGATTAAAGGGGGGAAACAATTCTTTCTTTGTGCTGTTCATATAATAGTAAACCAATCTAATGATCAGTGAGAATTGTATCCCCAGGGCATAATTTGGAAGTAGATGACCTATATAGTTTGCAAAGGCTTTCTTTACAATTTTATAGAGAGGGAAAGAATGTCTCACCTCATCTGGAAATGAGTTGTACTATACATGCTAGAAAAGCTTGAAGGTTTTGGAACACAGTTTTCATTAAGAACAAGGGATCAACTTGTGTCACTTGACAGATAATTCTGGTGCACTTTCATGTTTTCAGGTTCAGTCAGTAAAGAGCAGACTAACAGCACAGAGAGGGTTTCCTGTGAACACTCCATGGAGGGGAAGCTGCCCCAGCAGTGCAGCTCCTAAGTGCCACGGGAGCTTCTCACAGGGACTCCACAAAACTCCCTCAGAAGGGTAAATCTTAGGTTATCCAGGCTTGGGTTCTTTGGTCCACCAAATTTGAATTCACAGGAAGTATTTAAGTCTGGAACAAGTCTGACTGAATTATTTTCCATTTCATTGGGTTTCAAATTTCTCAATTTCTTTTTGATAATAATAATAATACTGATTTTAATTTAGACAGAGAATTTAACCTAAGGATGTCATAGTATTTTAATGTGTTCGGCCCAGCCTAGCAACAAAGAAGAATTCTAAAATCCTTTTACTTTCCCTGTGATACGAAGAATGCATATTCTTGTCACAGATATGAAGCTACAGTTAAATTGCTAAAACCCTGGAGTGACAGCAAGGGAGGTAGAACTGGAAGTGACCTCTGTTGGTTGTAATTGAATACAATGGTGGTGAATTCTAGCCTATGAGGTGCAGATTTGGTATAATTAAAATATAACTTGTGTACAAAGAAGTAGCACATTTATATGCTGTTTCACAATGTATGGAGAATATAAATGCATGTGTGAGACATCACAAAAATGCACTTTGTTTCTAGATTGAGTACAATAAATACTAAACACTAGGTAACAACATATTCTCTCACCATTACACAGGGTAATCATATATTAATAATGTGAAGCAACTGTTATGTAGAGCTAAACCCCTAAATTCTTACTCAGTTAAGACAGGATAAGGATTAAGTATTTTGTTCCATACTGCCTCTTTACCAAACTAATTACTTGGTTACAAGTGTGCATGGTAAAAGAAATTGTCTGTTATTGCACCTAGAAAGAATGGAAGCATTCTCTTTTTCACACTCTGCTATTGCACTGTTCTCAAGTTAGTCCCTGAAAATTGAGCTGGAAAAAACTCCCCAGAAGTGTGAATTCAAACCACCATTCTGTGCTTTGTAGATATCCGGTCCTGGTGTTAGCAAAAAATGAAACCGTGTCTGCATGACAACTAATAGAAAAATGATGAGCAAAATCCTTACTGAATGCAAATGGTGTTTAATTCCACAAACATTTCTATGTATGAAATGCAACTCTGAGAGTACTTTAGGGTGGTTGCTAGTGATGATTTTAAGCATTAAATATCACTGTATTATGCAAGTGTATTTGTCTTCTCAAAAATTATAGAGGCACATTGTGTCTTCTGACATCTCGGATGAACCCTGAAGTGACTGTGCTCAGTATGCACGAAGGATGACACAGTTTTGTTCTCTGGAAATTGCTTTTGCTCATTGGCTCACCAGACAAATAGAATGAAGACACTCAGGATTATTTCCTTCTCTTTCCAAACATAAAAAACAACTATTGTTTAGGGCGGAAGAAAGTCTTTTTATATGCCCAATCAACTCAAGAGTAATCTGTAATAATAGATGTGTTTGCTGGAGTATGTTGGTTTATTTGAATATTAAGGTTTTACCAGAATGAAATATTTATGAAGTTTTATTTAGCTAAGGATGAACAGGAAGTAAATAGCAGCATGACTTTCTTTGTTAAGAAGGTTTGAAGGAGAGAATGCAACTAAGAATGGCACTACACAGAAAACAGCCTTCTTTTCAGCACTAGAATGGGTCCTCACTCAGCTGGACTTCTCTGAGAACCTCTGGTGACAGAAGTGATGCAAAAAATGTCTTGTTATTTCAGCTTAGGATTCCTTTAGTGAGGAGGAGGGAAGGAAGGAAATGGGGGCAAGGACATTACATAATGGTGGCCAGATCTCACTTTTTAGTGCTGTGCTGATGTCAGCCCAGGCACAGCCAGTGACTACTGGCTGGAGGATGGCAGGATCACTCCAGACTCAGGAACTCCACGAAATTACAACTGGGAATTTAGTTAGGGTTAGATCTTGAACTGGTATAACTTGTTTGACTTCTGACAGTGCTCTGGGGCTGCAGCATCTCTCAGTTATAAACAGAGACCAGAGATAAGGCCCTAAGTCAATCCTTAGCCTCTGCCACTGTTTCCTGCTGCAGTGCAGATACTGTTTGCAGCTACACCGGTCCTTGGGCAGAAACACTGGCCCAGGGGTCCTAACACATTTTAATTGTACCTCAGATTCCAACACATTCTCTTTCTAGCTACAGAATAAGGAAGCCTACTGTCTTGAGATTATCCTGTACAAATCCCTTGTGAATCCCATAAAAACAATTATGTTGTTTGCTCTGCTTACTCCTTCTCATATGGAAGATTTCTTTTATTTCTTCTGCAGTAATGTATGATATCCTCAAAAGACAAAACTCTGGACAAAATAGAACAGGATGGCTTAGCAGTTCCCAGAAACACAATAAAAGATAGTACAGTTCAAAGCAAATTCACACACTGAATCCATTCATAATTGCATATTCACAGCAGGCCTCCAGAACAGCAGCAGTGGTATGTGTTAGCTCTCTCTCACTCTTCTGAGAAGTGCTGAGAGCCCCACTGCCTAGTTATAAATAGACTCCACTGTATTCTCAATAATAAGGCTAAGCAGAATATTTGATCTCAACAATTTAACAAAATTAGATTTCTCTTTTACTAGAATCAGTCTACAAAGACTGCTATTTTCAGCAATGTTTCTATAAATAATTCCTAGTGCACAGCTATTTTATGAATAATTCACAAATCTGAATGCTAAAATTTGAGCAACTTTGGATTGGTAAGGCATAAATATGTTGGTATTTTTTAAGTGAGCACACAAAATTTGTTATCTTATAGAAATGCAAGTACAAATTATAAATGTGTATTCAAAATTATAGTATTCACCTAACATTCTGCTTTGTCATTGACTTTGCCGATAGGAAAGTAGTACAAACAATTTTTAACCTACATTTGTTTAAAAATCGAAATAACTATTTGTGGAAGATTTTAGTTCTGTTTTCTTTCTTATCTACTGAGGGCAGTGTATTAGGAAATATAAATATTGACTAATTTGTTTTTTCATCCTCATTTTCTTCATAGGCGTCTTGCACTGATGTGCTTGTCCACAACAATCTTCTGTCCAGTCTTTGATGGGCACAGGCCTGCTGACCCAGCCAAAGGTATGGGAACATTCTAACTCACAATTGATGGATGGGCAGAGAGAGGTAAAGCCACAGGGCTTTCTTCAGGCACTCAGCAGTGTATTTTTTAATGAAATATATCCCCGTCCCGATCTACTTGGGTACCGTTAGGAGTATATTTATTAATAGGACAGTGCCTTTATGAAAGACAAAATAGTCTTCAGGTATTAGCAAGTTTTTTCAGGTATTTCCATTTTCAGTGCTTCCAGGCTGTTCCCAGTAGAATTATTTATTTTAACCTCCCATTGTATCATTTGGATTTCTTATTATCTTCCCTTTCTAAGCCTATTCTTGCAATTTTTCAGAGTCCTTAGTACATTTTTCACAATGTGTCCATTATTTGGCTTGTTACTTTCATTATTCTTTTCATCACAAACTCTCAGTTTCACAGCCTGTTCATTTGAGACAGATTTTACATTTTATCCTGTAAGGCTCGTATCTTGTGCATTTTTATAAAGTACATATTGTTCCAGATGACACAATTCAAACCAAACAATTTTGGTGCCATGTGACAACCGAAGTTGTTGTCTCAGGGGACACAGTGCAGGTGGTCTTGCCTATAGCTTTGAGTTGGATTTAGAGCTCACTTTTCAGAGTCAGCAGGGCACAGCCTGCATCCCCAGCCAGGCATTTAAGGGTTTGTTCTGAATTCCCCATTACCTCCAGTGTTATCTTTGGACTTTCAGCCAGTTACTCTTCAGGGAAGTTGATCTCCAAGTAGAGTCTTGTAATGAACAGATACCACGGCACTCAATACTGTGGAATCAGCCTTGTCACTCTGTCAGGCAAGAATTCCCCCAGCATCAGTGTCTGTGGGTCTGAGCACACTGGTCCTGATGAAAACAGAAGTGCAAAGCCCTGCTGACTGGAAATGGGGAGGACATGCTCTGTTTGGTGTGAAGATGTCTCTTACAGGATGCTGCCGATTTTAAAATGCTCTGAATTCGAAATGTTCACTTTGAAGCAATATGACTGATCTCCAAATGTAACTTGTCTGACTGGATATTATTTAAAAAAAAAATTGAGATAACCAAGTCAATTATTAAAAATATTTCTTTACCTAGTATTTAAGTTGATGGTGGTAGGTGGGCTGATCATTAGTTCTTCACGTTACAGTCAATACTTTGTTCAAACAGAGTTGTGTTATAAGAGCCCTTCCCAAAACAACAAATATATAAAAAAAGGCTCCTTTAGGCTGTGGTAGGTTCTTTACCCTCCCTGCCTACACTTCCTGCCCTGCCCAATGCCTGACATGAAGCATTGTAATTAAGCCGATAGTAATTGGAGTAACTGATCCAGAATTTGGATATATGCCCTTGAAAGGATAGCTGAAAGTCTTTTGAGTCCAATAAACAAGTTACTAGATCTGTCTGTTAGGTACTTTTAAGTAAAAGCAAACATATATGAGGCATGAACCACAATCATGTGAATTGCTGGAAGTCTGGGATATTTTTCCTAGGTAAACACTGCATTTGGCTTGACACGCTCTTATTTGTAGCTCAGAGGAATTAATTTCAATTATTATTAAAGAAAATAGAAATAACAAAATCCAGCATATGAAATAATACAGAAAAAATCTGTCAAAACTCAGCAAAACTCTAAATCTTTCAAAGTCAAAAAGTATCAAAAAGATTCCTGGAAAAAGAAGCCATCCTCTAAAGAAAACTGAATGGCAAACACAAATCCCCAGCTGTTAGGGAGATCTTTAAGGGATGTATCTAGTCAGAAAGCATTCCAAGATTGCAAACAAGAAGTGTGTGGGTACAGAATAACAATCAGCATTTTGGAGAGAGAAGAAAGGAAAAGCCTAAGGACCTTGGTATTAAATTAGCTAATGATAGCAGATTTTTTGCAGAGGAAGCAGAAATACTAGAAAAGAAAAATATCACTATTATTAGTTTCATAAAATATGCCTCAGTTTGGGAAACTAATGATGATATGATACAGTAAGTCATTAGAAATGTAAGAAATTTATGACAATGGATAAAAAATATTGATAATTCAACACAAAAATATTTGCCTAAAAGAATGGTTTCTAAAGGTAGGGGCCCAGAGAGACTAGCAAGTGAAAAGGTAACACTGGTCATTCTTAAGTATTAGGGACTACTAAAACCAGAAAATGACAAAATACAAATAGCATATATCCAAGAACGCTAATGAGAACGGGAATGTCAGTGCTGGATGATGTCTAATTGCATGTGGTTGGGAAAATTCAGATGGAGAAAATTCAGATGGAGAAAATTCAGATGTGACCTTGTGTCTATTTAACAGTAGAACTGGGCAGTTAGGGCTTATCAGGCATATGTTCAGTAATCAGCATCATTCTTACCATCCATTAGGAAGTGATTTAGGGAACCACATGAGAAAATCCGAACTCTTTGCAGGGTCTGAACAAGGGTCGTATCCCTTGTACACACACGGACCCACTGACCTAATCAGTCTTAACCTTATTTATTTCTGTGCTATTTCTAAGTGGGACAGAACTATGAGCAACAGCAACTAATGTTATTCCTGAAAACACTGGTGAATGTAATATGAATGCCAATAGCATCTGGGTAGATCTTTCTTCTGTATAAACAATAGTGGCAACCTTAGCCATCAGTGTAGCTTGCACACTTGACAAATCTAGAACTTCGAATACAAATCTGAATACTTCAACTACTGCCAATATTGCAGTATCTGTGAAAACCCTTTTTCCTTTATTTTCTCAGAAAATTAAAACTCGCGGCTGTCCTAGGGTGATTTTATGATGCTTATATCCCCAATTGTCTGTTTGTGCTGGATATTATGTTCCACACCTTTAAGACTGGTTCTGAGAGCGAAGAAGCAGCGCACACTTTGCAGAAACTGCACTCACTCCCTCCCATTCCTTCTCACAGACTGTCTGTCTGCAGCACGGACAACATGGCGAGCTCTCCTTTGCTTTTAGGTAGTTTTTAGCTAGCTGAGGCAGAGCAGTTCCCTGGACTGTGGCTTTTCTTTTTCTTGGAGCTGATGGGCCCTGCTCTGGACTGAAACCCCATAAAAACACCGGGAGCTCACGCCTGTGACCCGCCTGGGCCCAGGATGCAGCATTTTCCAGAGCAGGAAAGACTCAGACTCAGCCAGCTGAGCTGCACCCCACGACAAGGACTTCCTGAATTTGCCATCTCTTCAGAACAGTGAGAGGTTTTATTGTTTAATAGTATTAAGTTTTAATGCTTATTAATATGTTGCTTGTTAAATAAACAAACAGGTTTTTTCCACTTTTCTCCAAGAAAATCTTTTCCTGAACCAGTTAGGGAGGGGCTGCTTGAATCTGCTTTCTAGAGGGCCCCCTTTGGAAGTGTCCTCCCAAATTTTCTGTAAACCAGGACAGAGGCTCTTTCCTGGTGGCTTCTTGTACAGTGGCCTCACCAGATGGCTTCCTGGATGTCATTCTGACTTCTTTTGGTTTTGAAATCTCCAAAGGAAGAATGTTTCTTCACTTTCCATTCAGGCTGGAAGAAACTTAAACTGAGCCATCGCAGTTGTTCTCCTTGTGCCTCATATCCACCAGGATAACTTCATTGTCTAGTCTGACAAGTAGAGGAACAGAAGTGCCCGTACACCCCTCCACACACAGATGATGCTGAAGGAGTTGGAAGAACAGATGAGTGGCATTTGTGGCCATCCTCATGTGCTGCTCTCCGAAGCTCACATGAGGATGGAGGACAAGGGAGGAGGAAGAGGGGGAAAGCTAGCACTGACTGAAGTATAAATAAAGGGGTTTTGGGGACAAGAAACTACTTCTCTGCCTGCTCTAAAATTCCACAATCTTGTCCCTGGTGGTGCTCACAAAATCAAGTTATTGCTTCATGAAACACTTTTAATGATGACTGTTTTAGTCAATACAGTTTTTCTTCTGAGTACTTGAGATGAGAAAGACCACCTTAGAGAGAGAGAACTTTGTCTCTAAAAAAGATAAACACCATCGTCTAAATAAATGGGGCATTCTGACAACACTGATTCAGTAAATATTTCCATTCCAACTTTCCTTCAGATGCATGCTCTTTTTCACTGACAAATAAGAGGGAAACTATACGTATATATATGTGTGTATGTGTCTGTAGGCTGAAGTTCTATTTTGCCATTTTAAAGAAAGGACAGAACAATGCTGGTGGTGTGAGATCTCACAGAATGGTAACAGCAACATTCACTCCAGACAAGGATAACAGCAACAGATAAGTATCTGGATATACTTATTTTGCTCTATCACCACAGTGAAAATATTCACATTCACTGACTTGAACTGGAGCAGCAAATGTGTGTGGTTTTACGAGAAAGCAAGTCCAGAGGGCAAAGATCAGCAAAAAACAACTACAGCACAGAAATTTGAGCTTCTTGAATCATGCTGGACAGACTGCTGATCACAGCAAGATGTATGGAAAGGAAACAAAGTAGAAATATATATTTGTATCATCTGCTATTATAGAAGTGTTTATTTTAGCGGTGTCTGCAGAACTAGTACAGCAGAAGGTCATTAAAATTATTTTTGTAAACTTTCTCTTGAAAAGGATCAGAATGCACATCAGCTATTTAACTTTGTGTGAGACACAGCTGACAGATTTTTTTGATGTCATGAGTAAACTTCTTATGGCAAAGAACATAGGATTACGTGGTGCATATGTAACTTCAGGGGTTTGAAATGAAAATTCAGTAGAAAGGTAAAGACATAGCCACTCTCTCTATTTACATGCCCTCCTACCTTAGAGGAACTTGTTTTATTCTTTGCATCTCTGCATATACTGGTTTCTGGGGCATTGTTCAGGGCCAGGAGTCTTCTGTAAAACTGAAAACCCTAAGTTTTGTGTGACATAGTGGGAATATAGCTTCCAGTGTACTCATTTGCCTTTACAGCTACATTTTTGCATATCTAGTTTAATTGCACATGTTACAATATGCACATACTGTTGAGCTTCTTGAATAGTAAAGTCTGTATTATTTTAATATCAACATATTAATCACAAAGAAAAGCAAGATCATTTGCAAATTTTTTGTTGGTGACTGTTGGAGACCCAGAAGTCAGTAAATTCCTGCCTGTTATGTGGCAGGCAGAGGTGGAGGCAGGATTAGCCTCTAGGTTAAAGAGTCAGAAGTGAACTTGAGGCTTTAAAAAGTCAGAAATGCAGGAGATCACCCTCTTTGCTTGTGGCTGAAGCTGATTCTCATGGGAGATTGTTAATGTGTATGTTTTTAGTGTTTTGGTAATTGTGCATGTATTCAGAGACAGGACAGGAAACAGGTCAGTGGCCACCTTTGTCTTTAGGCTACGCTGCCTGACGTGCATCTCTTTATTCTTTATGCAGGTGTCATAAACACCTGTGATGGCAGCAAATATTGATCTGAGATCTCATTAGAAATGCAAACCTGTCATACACTTGGTGTAGGACTGGATCTGTGCTTTTTGTACCATCATCTACTCCATGTACTTGCCCCAATAATTTCAGAATAATATTCACCATGTTATGAATGTCAATAACAGAGTTCACTCAGTTCTCACTCAGAATGGAGTTAGTTTTTTCCAATTATTCTGGTTGCCCCCTTGTGGCTTACTTTACACCTTGAGGAAGGTGCAAACACTATTTCCCAAACCCACAGCAGTGAAGAGGGCTACTTGTTCTCAGAATTTGCCTAGGCTGTTGCTATGCTGAGTGATATATTCTTTTCAGTGAAACAAGTAAACAGGATCATTAAATCACAGTTAGACGGATTTGTTTGGTTAGAAGGCAGTGCAGCAGACAGATGACTGTTCTTCAGGGGAATGCAGGATGAAAAACATTGCATTTGTGTTATCTGGGGCTGCTTTAGGTTAGTTACTTAAGTGATTTAAAAGTCTGAAAAAAGGCTCAGAAGAGGTCAGAATATTAAAGTTTCTTTAATTCCTCCTGAGGAAAAAAAAATGCTTTAAATAAAGAGGACTGCATATTTTATGAGTAATTACATAAAATGTTTTTCTTTCTTGTGAAGAGACATAGCTGCAGAAGCAGCTGGGTAGGAATTTACAAAACACCATATCCATAGGCCTGGTATTCAATCTACTTTTGGCTATAACTCAAATTCCAATTTAAGATTCTTTACTAATTTATGAAAAATATACCTGGTTGTTTCTTTAGCTTTTCTGATGTGCAAACCTCTGACATGAAGCTGAAGGCAGCACAGCATAGTATGAAAGGAAAGTATTCCACCATGAACTTTCAGTATGCAAATTATTGTGTACACTCCTATACCCACTGATGCAGTTACTTCTCAGTGTCAGCTGCTTGTATCACCAATATTTCAGGCTGTTTCCTTGCCTAGACAGGCACATGTTCTGTGGGGTATTCAATTAATTGGTATGAATCAGTCCTGTTGTCAGAAAAAACAGTTATTGGGAAACCAGCTTTAGAATCTGGCCGGTAAAGATGAAGACTAGAGATCATCTGGTTTTAGACAAGATACGCCTAACTAGACAAATGGTACTAACTTTTTTTATCTGATACATCTGTTATTTCCCTGTTTATTAAAAAAATCTTTTAATTCTATTCCAAACAGGATGGAATGGAGATAAAATAATCTATGCAGGGGGCCTTGTTATTTTGCATTTTGGTGTCTCTTTAAGACAGAAATATAAATTCTTCAATTCCAAATAAACCATGTCTAGACTTTAAAGCCCCTCAATGTCAGAAATTAAAGACAATAAAAATAGTAATGTTTTTGAAATGTTTCAACTGTTCTAGTAAATAATGCTGCTGATAGAAGGTCAGTTTTCTCTGAGTCACTGAGGAAAATATTGGAAGCTGCAGTCCATGCTTAGAGTGAAGTGTCACTGAATCTTGGAAGTAATGCTGTCACATAAGTCATGTCGTAGATAAATTTCAAAGCACTTTTAAGAATAATATATATTGCTACTGTATTTCTGGTTTTGTACTGATTTGGAGCACTAAAACCTCTGCTGGCTAGGTTCTTAGGTGGAATGATTAATGGGGATAGAACCACGTGCTTGGGTCACATATCTTGGTTTAAAAACATGTGAATAATAGATCTGGTCTGGTAATTTGGGTAAATCCAGGAAGTTCTGAAATTCTGAAAGTAAGGTTACTTTTTCACTGTTTCTGAATTCTCTTATGAAAAGAATTCTGCACTCAAACCCAGCAAAGTCCTTGCTTTCTCTAGGTTTGGTCCTAGACAAGAAATCCACTGCCTTGTGGAGTAAAGCAGTAGGATAGATTCTGTTTTTGTGAGAGATGGTCCTTCAGAGGACTCATCCCACACTCCTGCTCCAAAGACTTACAGAACACTTTTGAATTTTCCCTGGCTTTCAGTCAAGATTCACTAAAAATGCCCAAGTGATTCCCTGAACCATTTTCGTTATACTGCAGTTTGGAAAAACAGGATTTCAGTGCCCCAGATAGACTGGGCCCTCTCTGAAGACTCCCTGTTCATTTCTTAATAGGTCCCTTGTGAATTTCTTGTATTTGAACTTGCAATTGTAACACAATTGTGTTAAATCTGCAGCCAACTAGAAACACTATTTTTAGAGCTGATGTTGTTTTAATAGCTTCAGTACTGCACTTCTTGTTTCTGATGGTTGCCTTCTCTGCTTCAGCATTTTCCTCTCTGCAGACTTTGTAAATTGATTCTGTTTCACTGGCTCATGACTTGGCCAAACACAGAAGAAAGGTGGAAGCCTGGTTACCTGAAGGCAATATGCCTCTGCTGGAAAAATAATTGCTTCCTGTGAGGATATGTCAGTCTGTGGGTATGTATACATACACAACTCTTTCTGACATTTTGTATAACATATATAATTGGTTTTGAGTGCATTTAAATGAGTAGAAGTCAAAATAGCCATGAGCAACCGAGGAATCAGTTTTTAACCAGAGGGGGAAAAAATACCTCTTCCCATAGCATCAACAGTTTTAAAAAGCCCTTAAAGTCCACATGATATCTGATAGCAACAGGGGAGTTAGCACTCATGCAGTTGTCACTCTCGTGTGTCCTTGCACATTCTCTTCCACTATCTTGATATATGTTACTTAAACTGACGTAGTGAATACTTGTTATTTTATATAATGTAATTGTGGATGTATGTCTTTAGTGCAGGTAAAGCAGAAATACATGAAGCATCCTTTTTTCCCCAGGACTGAAAGGTTGATTACTGCAGGAAGAACAAAAAGTGTTAACTCCAGTCTTAGGTCTTAACATATTGACTGAAGTTACTAGAGTGAGAGTAAAATATCTGGAGTGACACCTGGGAGAGAGCCCAGGGCGTATTGATCTGAAGGGATGTTCCTCAATGGCTGTCGAGTCATGTTCCTCAGAGATGGGAGAGCAGACACCCACTGAGACTTGACCACAGCCAGCAGCTAATGATTCAGAGCGTTCTGAAACCCTGGAAGTTAAATAATGATGAATGATTTTCATACTGACTAACTACTGACACTGTAAGCAAAGTAAATTAATTTCCAAGTAGGTAACAAGATTTAATTTAGCAGTGTATTGTACTCCTATGAGTCATATTTTCAGTATAATACTTTATTGGGATAACCCTTTGCTGTACATAGTACTCTTATAAATCTTGCAGTAGGGATAAATTAATTTGTATTGCTAATCAGCACTAAAGCAGTGCACTCTTCCTACTTACAAGTCCTTGAAATATGGGAAAAATAAATATTTTAGTGGCTATTTGTATAGTCTGATTATGTGTGAAAATCATAGGTTTTTAAAATCTAGAAACACAGCCATTCCAGAGATGCAAAGTTTAAGCCTTCAAACACAGATGACTGATTTCAAACCAACTTTTGTTTCATAATGTTAATATTCCCAACCATCCCATGCAATGAATATAAATCATAAATCATTCCTTTCTGTAACTGTCCTTAATAATACTGTCTTAATAATACTTAGTTTCTGTCTGGGATTGTACTTGGCAGACATTTTCTGAAATATTTTTTTTGCAAAATTCAAACAATGGAAAATAAATAGATGTAGCATATAAATCCATTATAAAATTAAAAAGCCTAAAGGTCATTAACTGCACTGCAACATGAACATTTTTATCAGATTTATTTAGGTTTACAACATTAACCTTACAAAATGCTAGACTTTGAAAAATGCTGAGCTTTATTTCTATGTGGAGCAGCTTTAACACACTAGAAAATGCTTACTTGGTTGTACCACTGTGATTATCAAATGATGGTCAGCAAAGCAGCCCTTTCAAAAGAAGTCCACTTTACATATTGCAAAGGGCATTACAGACAACTCCTGGTGGAGAAAAGCAGCACAGAGATGCCATCTAGCAGTAACTCTTAGAAATCTCCTAATACTGGATACTTTCTTCTTTCAAATACTGAACTTATGAGTAGGAGAAAGGAAGATTTTCTATCCAAATCCTTTCACTGTAGCAGCCTTTCTGCTGAATGTCTAGACACCCTGTTGGAAATAAATCTTTAATGAAATATATTATCATGGATAATTTAAAAAAAAATTCCTATGTAAATACAGAGAAAAAAAATAGAATAAAGTCAAAAAATATAACAATAATTATCTTAAATTGAAATTCAGTAATAAGCACTGTGTTAAAATTTGTCATTAGTGAGCTGCCTTCCAGTTGTTAAAGAAGAATTTCTATAGCTGATTAATATTTTATACCAAGTTTAAAAGAAAGAATTCAAGAGCATGGGCAATAAATTACTATGGTTGAAATAAAATCTTAATGTTTCAGAGACTGAGGAATAAACTATATATAAATTTTTGTTACATATTTTACCATGAGATGGCGATACTTAAACATTTTACTATCAGTAAATAACTGAGTAAGTTGAGCACAACATCTCTGTCATGATAAGAGCTCCTGAAGGCAGCGGTCTTGACTCAGAGACAGCCTGGTACTAAATTAAAGACTTTTTTTACTCCTCAAGGCATTATTTTAAAATAGTTGATCAATAAAACAAATTGTTACCTGAAAATTATGTAGGACATGACTAGAAATGTATTACATATACCAGAAATATCTGTTGTGATTCATCTCTGTAAGCTAAATAGTTTGTGAGTGTCAAGGGCACATAGAAAGTTGTCTTTCCAGGCATGAGTATACTGCACAATTCTTTCTGGAAAAGAAAGAATTTATCATCCCCTTGTTTCCTACAATTAAGTTCATATTACAGATTTGCTTCCCAACCTGCAGGGCAGAATATTATTATTCTATTTAAATTTACCATAAATCAAGGTATAAATAATTGAGCACTAGTTTCAGTTCTGAAGTGTGTTCAGTCAGAACTTGTACTTTTTTTTCTAGAAAAATGTTGTTAAAATTTTTATATATAATTTTCCACAGAAATATGAAATATATTGTTCATAGTAAACAAACTACTGTTTGCCATGTGGCATCTTCTTATGTTTAATGTGGTGTAGAATTCACTTGATCCCCCCTTTCATAATTTATGAAAACCCAATTCACTCTGATAAAAAACAGATTTCTAATTTTAATGTAATCTTAAGGACTTTCAAGCTTTTTTATTTCTGACCCTTCACAAAGTCAAAAGGGCCTGGAAAAAACATCTGAATATCTCTGAAAATGTCACACAGAGTGATGAATAAAAGGCCATTTTCATGCCCTCTGCAAAGCATGCCAGAGCAAAAAAGGCTAGAAGCAAAGTTTCCAAAGTTCATTTGTGCCATTTCATTCCAGTGCCTCATCCTGTTTTTCAGTTCTGGATGGTGACAGAGAGAAAATGGAACATTTTCCCAGTGTTATTCTGGAGTCTGAACTAAAAAGAATTTTTCTGCCAGATCTGTTTGTTTCATTGGTGGTTTTACTTTTCTGTGAACAGAGAAATATAAAATTGCTTTTCCTGCTTTTATGCAGTCTCTTTAGTAGATCTTGCTAAGTGTAATGGAAGACAGAAAAATAAAGAAAACGAGTGTGTGGAAACCTGTAGTTATAATGAGACCATGTGCTGCTTTTCACACAGATGTGAAACTCCTGTGTGTACATTGCCTGATGAGTCTCCTTATAGGCACAGCAATACCTGATACTTTCAAATAAGCTCTTATTTAATAGAACTTATATAACTCATTTCTTAGGTAATGTTATTAATCCTTTATCACCTCCTGCTTTTTTAAGTTGTGACTGTATCTTACTGATTGAAAAGCAGTCAGAGTACTGCAGCCGTAAATCTGATTTCCTCTGAATTGCTTTTTAGGTTCTGTTTTTGTTTTTAAAGACGAGCATCCCTTCCACCCTGTTGGACATTCAGTACACATCTGTATGTGTACAGATTAATATCTTTACTTTAAATGAAAACCTGCCAGAAGAGCTGAGCATTGCCTCACACGGTTGTCTGGTCCTAACTGGTATCATTAATATCACATTCAGCGCCATGCAATATAAATAGTGGCAATATGGTACGGAGTGCTGCTGATAATGGACTGCAATACTATAGCAATGTTTTCTCTTGTCAGGTTTTTATAATGCTCACAGTGACTGCATGCCACAAAAAAACGACAAATGAGACAAACTCTGCATCTATAAAATACAGCTCTACACACATCTGCAGACCTGGGGGCTTTCAGTCATTACTGCTTGTAAGTGGCAAAGTGCAATTCCGGTTTTCTAAATGACTTAATCTGAAATCTCTTTCACCAGCCAGGCTGCATGGCTAAAACCTATTGTTTACTTTTAGCATTATTTCAATTTCAGCTGCGATCCCTTGGTGGCTTGAACACGTTTGTAAATAACAGAACTGCAGCAGCCCGCAGCGTAGCTATAGTACTAAATTCGGTGTCTTCACGTGACGCCTTCAGTTTCACTCTAAACAAATTCATTTCCAGTCGGAGCTGCCGATCCCCGCTTCCCCAGAACTGGTGCAGTCACCCAGCGCTACGAACGCCTCCTGCCTGGAACGGGCTGGATCGCGGCTGCTCTGCGCTGGACAGCGCCCGGCCCTGGACAGCGCCCGCAGGGCAGCCGCTCCCTGCGCGGCGGACACGGCTCAGCTCCGGCCAGCCGGGGCTGCT